>OX155902.1:26888472-26987861 GCA_944588485.1 Phosphuga atrata | reverse complement strand
ATCTTAAAATTCTCTATAAAAATGATCTCTATGATTTTTTCTTTAAGACCCACTATTTCTCAGATATTACGCTTGTAAGAATCATGTTCTACATAGTATGCACACATACGCCACGTATTAGTCCGGTCATTTTAGACAATTGAAATAAAGAAAATTCCGACAGAGCCAAATCTTCGTAGAGACCTTAGGTTTACCACAAGGATTAAAGTGTCAAAAGTCCCCATCAGTCCCATGTGAGCTTAGGGACTTATTCGGGGCCCAAGGTCAAAATTTTAGGTTTTTTGGATTTTTCTCGAAAACGGTAAGTTTTATCGAAAAAGTACCTCAGAGCAAAGTTGTAGATCTTAAAATTCTCTATAAAATGGTATCTATGTTTTTTCTCTAAGACCCACTATTTCCCAGATATTACGCTTGTAAGAATCATGTTCTACATAGTATGCACACATACGCCACGTATTAGTCCGGTCATTTTAGACAATTGAAATAAAGAAAATTCCGACAGAGCCAAATCTTCGTAGAGACCTTAGGTTTACCACAAGGAATAAAGTGTCAAAAGTCCCCATCAGTCCCATGTGAGCTTAGGGACTTATTCGGGGCCCAAGGTCAAAATTTTAGGTTTTTTGGATTTTTCTCGAAAACGGTAAGTTTTATCGAAAAAGTACCTCAGAGCAAAGTTGTAGATCTTAAAATTCTCTATAAAAATGATCTCTATGATTTTTTCTTTAAGACCCACTATTTCTCAGATATTACGCTTGTAAGAATCATGTTCTACATAGTATGCACACATACGCCACGTATTAGTCCGGTCATTTTAGACAATTGAAATAAAGAAAATTCCGACAGAGCCAAATCTTCGTAGAGACCTTAGGTTTACCACAAGGAATAAAGTGTCAAAAGTCCCCATCAGTCCCATGTGAGCTTAGGGACTTATTCGGGGCCCAAGGTCAAAATTTTAGGTTTTTTGGATTTTTCTCGAAAACGGTAAGTTTTATCGAAAAAGTACTCAGAGCAAAGTTGTAGATCTTAAAATTCTCTATAAAAATGGTATCTATGTTTTTTCTCTAAGACCCACTATTTCCCAGATATTACGCTTGTAAGAATCATGTTCTACATAGTATGCACACATACGCCACGTATTAGTCCGGTCATTTTTAGACAATTGAAATAAAGAAAATTCCGACAGAGCCAAATCTTCGTAGAGACCTTAGGTTTACCACAAGGAATAAAGTGTCAAAAGTCCCCATCAGTCCCATGTGAGCTTAGGGACTTATTCGGGGCCCAAGGTCAAAATTTTAGGTTTTTTGGATTTTTCTCGAAAACGGTAAGTTTTATCGAAAAAGTACCTCAGAGCAAAGTTGTAGATCTTAAAATTCTCTATAAAAATGATCTCTATGATTTTTTCTCTAAGACCCACTATTTCTCAGATATTACGCTTGTAAGAATCATGTTCTACATAGTATGCACACATACGCCACGTATTAGTCCGGTCATTTTAGACAATTGAAATAAAGAAAATTCCGACAGAGCCAAATCTTCGTAGAGACCTTAGGTTTACCACAAGGAATAAAGTGTCAAAAGTCCCCATCAGTCCCATGTGAGCTTAGGGACTTATTCGGGGCCCAAGGTCAAAATTTTAGGTTTTTTGGATTTTTCTCGAAAACGGTAAGTTTTATCGAAAAAGTACCTCAGAGCAAAGTTGTAGATCTTAAAATTCTCTATAAAAATGGTATCTATGTTTTTTCTCTAAGACCCACTATTTCCCAGATATTACGCTTGTAAGAATCATGTTCTACATAGTATGCACACATACGCCACGTATTAGTCCGGTCATTTTAGACAATTGAAATAAAGAAAATTCCGACAGAGCCAAATCTTCGTAGAGACCTTAGGTTTACCAAAAGGAATAAAGTGTCAAAAGTCCCCATCAGTCCCATGTGAGCTTAGGGACTTATTCGGGGCCCAAGGTCAAAATTTTAGGTTTTTTGGATTTTTCTCGAAAACGGTAAGTTTTATCGAAAAAGTACCTCAGAGCAAAGTTGTAGATCTTAAAATTCTCTATAAAAATGTTATGTATGTTTTTTCTCTAAGACCCACTATTTCCCAGATATTACGCTTGTAAGAATCATGTTCTACATAGTATGCACACATACGCCACGTATTAGTCCGGTCATTTTAGACAATTGAAATAAAGAAAATTCCGACAGAGCCAAATCTCGTAGAGACCTTAGGTTTACCACAAGGAATAAAGTGTCAAAAGTCCCCATCAGTCCCATGTGAGCTTAGGGACTTATTCGGGGCCCAAGGTCAAAATTTTAGGTTTTTTGGATTTTTCTCGAAAACGGTAAGTTTTATCGAAAAAGTACCTCAGAGCAAAGTTGTAGATCTTAAAATTCTCTATAAAAATGTTATGTATGTTTTTTCTCTAAGACCCACTATTTCCCAGATATTACGCTTGTAAGAATCATGTTCTACATAGTATGCACACATACGCCACGTATTAGTCCGGTCATTTTAGACAATTGAAATAAAGAAAATTCCGACAGAGCCAAATCTTCGTAGAGACCTTAGGTTTACCACAAGGAATAAAGTGTCAAAAGTCCCCATCAGTCCATGTGAGCTTAGGGACTTATTCGGGGCCCAAGGTCAAAATTTTAGGTTTTTTGGATTTTTCTCGAAACGGTAAGTTTTATCGAAAAAGTACCTCAGAGCAAAGTTGTAGATCTTAAAATTCTCTATAAAAATGTTATGTATGTTTTTTCTCTAAGACCCACTATTTCCCAGATATTACGCTTGTAAGAATCATGTTCTACATAGTATGCACACATACGCCACGTATTAGTCCGGTCATTTTAGACAATTGAAATAAAGAAAATTCCGACAGAGCCAAATCTTCGTAGAGACCTTAGGTTTACCACAAGGAATAAAGTGTCAAAAGTCCCCATCAGTCCCATGTGAGCTTAGGGACTTATTCGGGGCCCAAGGTCAAAATTTTAGGTTTTTTGGATTTTTCTCGAAAACGGTAAGTTTTATCGAAAAAGTACCTCAGAGCAAAGTTGTAGATCTTAAAATTCTCTATAAAAATGTTATGTATGTTTTTTCTCTAAGACCCACTATTTCCCAGATATTACGCTTGTAAGAATCATGTTCTACATAGTATGCACACATACGCCACGTATTAGTCCGGTCATTTTAGACAATTGAAATAAAGAAAATTCCGACAGAGCCAAATCTTCGTAGAGACCTTAGGTTTACCACAAGGAATAAAGTGTCAAAAGTCCCCATCAGTCCCATGTGAGCTTAGGGACTTATTCGGGGCCCAAGGTCAAAATTTTAGGTTTTTTGGATTTTTCTCGAAAACGGTAAGTTTTATCGAAAAAGTACCTCAGAGCAAAGTTGTAGATCTTAAAATTCTCTATAAAAATGATCTCTATGATTTTTTCTTTAAGACCCACTATTTCTCAGATATTACGCTTGTAAGAATCATGTTCTACATAGTATGCACACATACGCCACGTATTAGTCCGGTCATTTTAGACAATTGAAATAAAGAAAATTCCGACAGAGCCAAATCTTCGTAGAGACCTTAGGTTTACCACAAGGAATAAAGTGTCAAAAGTCCCCATCAGTCCCATGTGAGCTTAGGGACTTATTCGGGGCCCAAGGTCAAAATTTTAGGTTTTTTGGATTTTTCTCGAAAACGGTAAGTTTTATCGAAAAAGTACCTCAGAGCAAAGTTGTAGATCTTAAAATTCTCTATAAAAATGGTATCTATGTTTTTTTCTCTAAGACCCACTATTTCCCAGATATTACGCTTGTAAGAATCATGTTCTACATAGTATGCACACATACGCCACGTATTAGTCCGGTCATTTTAGACAATTGAAATAAAGAAAATTCCGACAGAGCCAAATCTTCGTAGAGACCTTAGGTTTACCACAAGGAATAAAGTGTCAAAAGTCCCCATCAGTCCCATGTGAGCTTAGGGACTTATTCGGGGCCCAAGGTCAAAATTTTAGGTTTTTTGGATTTTTCTCGAAAACGGTAAGTTTTATCGAAAAAGTACCTCAGAGCAAAGTTGTAGATCTTAAAATTCTCTATAAAAATGGTATCTATGTTTTTTCTCTAAGACCCACTATTTCCCAGATATTACGCTTGTAAGAATCATGTTCTACATAGTATGCACACATACGCCACGTATTAGTCCGGTCATTTTAGACAATTGAAATAAAGAAAATTCCGACAGAGCCAAATCTTCGTAGAGACCTTAGGTTTACCACAAGGAATAAAGTGTCAAAAGTCCCCATCAGTCCCATGTGAGCTTAGGGACTTATTCGGGGCCCAAGGTCAAAATTTTAGGTTTTTTGGATTTTTCTCGAAAACGGTAAGTTTTATCGAAAAAAGTACCTCAGAGCAAAGTTGTAGATCTTAAAATTCTCTATAAAAATGTTATGTATGTTTTTTCTCTAAGACCCACTATTTCCCAGATATTACGCTTGTAAGAATCATGTTCTACATAGTATGCACACATACGCCACGTATTAGTCCGGTCATTTTAGACAATTGAAATAAAGAAAATTCCGACAGAGCCAAATCTTCGTAGAGACCTTAGGTTTACCACAAGGAATAAAGTGTCAAAAGTCCCCATCAGTCCCATGTGAGCTTAGGGACTTATTCGGGGCCCAAGGTCAAAATTTTAGGTTTTTTGGATTTTTCTCGAAAACGGTAAGTTTTATCGAAAAAGTACCTCAGAGCAAAGTTGTAGATCTTAAAATTCTCTATAAAAATGTTATGTATGTTTTTTCTCTAAGACCCACTATTTCCCAGATATTACGCTTGTAAGAATCATGTTCTACATAGTATGCACACATACGCCACGTATTAGTCCGGTCATTTTAGACAATTGAAATAAAGAAAATTCCGACAGAGCCAAATCTTCGTAGAGACCTTAGGTTTACCACAAGGAATAAAGTGTCAAAAGTCCCCATCAGTCCCATGTGAGCTTAGGGACTTATTCGGGGCCCAAGGTCAAAATTTTAGGTTTTTTGGATTTTTCTCGAAAACGGTAAGTTTTATCGAAAAAGTACCTCAGAGCAAAGTTGTAGATCTTAAAATTCTCTATAAAAATGTTATGTATGTTTTTTCTCTAAGACCCACTATTTCCCAGATATTACGCTTGTAAGAATCATGTTCTACATAGTATGCACACATACGCCACGTATTAGTCCGGTCATTTTAGACAATTGAAATAAAGAAAATTCCGACAGAGCCAAATCTTCGTAGAGACCTTAGGTTTACCACAAGGAATAAAGTGTCAAAAGTCCCCATCAGTCCCATGTGAGCTTAGGGACTTATTCGGGGCCCAAGGTCAAAATTTTAGGTTTTTTGGATTTTTCTCGAAAACGGTAAGTTTTATCGAAAAAGTACCTCAGAGCAAAGTTGTAGATCTTAAAATTCTCTATAAAAATGATCTCTATGATTTTTTCTTTAAGACCCACTATTTCTCAGATATTACGCTTGTAAGAATCATGTTCTACATAGTATGCACACATACGCCACGTATTAGTCCGGTCATTTTAGACAATTGAAATAAAGAAAATTCCGACAGAGCCAAATCTTCGTAGAGACCTTAGGTTTACCACAAGGAATAAAGTGTCAAAAGTCCCCATCAGTCCCATGTGAGCTTAGGGACTTATTCGGGGCCCAAGGTCAAAATTTTAGGTTTTTTGGATTTTTCTCGAAAACGGTAAGTTTTATCGAAAAAGTACCTCAGAGCAAAGTTGTAGATCTTAAAATTCTCTATAAAAATGGTATCTATGTTTTTTCTCTAAGACCCACTATTTCCCAGATATTACGCTTGTAAGAATCATGTTCTACATAGTATGCACACATACGCCAAGTATTAGTCCGGTCATTTTAGACAATTGAAATAAAGAAAATTCCGACAGAGCCAAATCTTCGTAGAGACCTTAGGTTTACCACAAGGAATAAAGTGTCAAAAGTCCCCATCAGTCCCATGTGAGCTTAGGGACTTATTCGGGGCCCAAGGTCAAAATTTTAGGTTTTTTGGATTTTTCTCGAAAACGGTAAGTTTTATCGAAAAAGTACCTCAGAGCAAAGTTGTAGATCTTAAAATTCTCTATAAAAATGATCTCTATGATTTTTTCTCTAAGACCCACTATTTCTCAGATATTACGCTTGTAAGAATCATGTTCTACATAGTATGCACACATACGCCACGTATTAGTCCGGTCATTTTAGACAATTGAAATAAAGAAAATTCCGACAGAGCCAAATCTTCGTAGAGACCTTAGGTTTACCACAAGGAATAAAGTGTCAAAAGTCCCCATCAGTCCCATGTGAGCTTAGGGACTTATTCGGGGCCCAAGGTCAAAATTTTAGGTTTTTTGGATTTTTCTCGAAAACGGTAAGTTTTATCGAAAAAGTACCTCAGAGCAAAGTTGTAGATCTTAAAATTCTCTATAAAAATGGTATCTATGTTTTTTCTCTAAGACCCACTATTTCCCAGATATTACACTTGTAAGAATCATGTTCTACATAGTATGCACACATACGCCACGTATTAGTCCGGTCATTTTAGACAATTGAAATAAAGAAAATTCCGA
Organism: Phosphuga atrata; assembly: GCA_944588485.1. Classification (NCBI taxonomy): domain Eukaryota; kingdom Metazoa; phylum Arthropoda; class Insecta; order Coleoptera; family Silphidae; genus Phosphuga; species Phosphuga atrata. Next base: position 26,981,238 of record OX155902.1, on the reverse strand, counting down.
CAGAGCCAAATCTTCGTAGAGACCTTAGGTTTACCACAAGGAATAAAGTGTCAAAAGTCCCCATCAGTCCCATGTGAGCTTAGGGACTTATTCGGGGCCCAAGGTCAAAATTTTAGGTTTTTTGGATTTTTCTCGAAAACGGTAAGTTTTATCGAAAAAGTACCTCAGAGCAAAGTTGTAGATCTTAAAATTCTCTATAAAAATGGTATGTATGTTTTTTCTCTAAGACCCACTATTTCCCAGATATTACGCTTGTAAGAATCATGTTCTACATAGTATGCACACATACGCCACGTATTAGTCCGGTCATTTTAGACAATTGAAATAAAGAAAATTCCGACAGAGCCAAATCTTCGTAGAGACCTTAGGTTTACCACAAGGAATAAAGTGTCAAAAGTCCCCATCAGTCCCATGTGAGCTTAGGGACTTATTCGGGGCCCAAGGTCAAAATTTTAGGTTTTTTGGATTTTTCTCGAAAACGGTAAGTTTTATCGAAAAAGTACCTCAGAGCAAAGTTGTAGATCTTAAAATTTTCTATAAAAATAATTTCTATGATTTTTTCTCTAAGACCCACTATTTCTCAGATATTACGCTTGTAAGAATCATGTTCTACATAGTATGCACACATACGCCACGTATTAGTCCGGTCATTTTAGACAATTGAAATAAAGAAAATTCCGACAGAGCCAAATCTTCGTAGAGACCTTAGGTTTACCACAAGGAATAAAGTGTCAAAAGTCCCCATCAGTCCCATGTGAGCTTAGGGACTTATTCGGGGCCCAAGGTCAAAATTTTAGGTTTTTTGGATTTTTCTCGAAAACGGTAAGTTTTATCGAAAAAGTACCTCAGAGCAAAGTTGTAGATCTTAAAATTCTCTATAAAAATGATCTCTATGATTTTTTCTCTAAGACCCACTATTTCTCAGATATTACGCTTGTAAGAATCATGTTCTACATAGTATGCACACATACGCCACGTATTAGTCCGGTCATTTTAGACAATTGAAATAAAGAAAATTCCGACAGAGCCAAATCTTCGTAGAGACCTTAGGTTTACCACAAGGAATAAAGTGTCAAAAGTCCCCATCAGTCCCATGTGAGCTTAGGGACTTATTCGGAGCCCAAGGTCAAAATTTTAGGTTTTTTGGATTTTTCTCGAAAACGGTAAGTTTTATCGAAAAAGTACCTCAGAGCAAAGTTGTAGATCTTAAAATTCTCTATAAAAATGGTATGTATGTTTTTTCTCTAAGACCCACTATTTCCCAGATATTACGCTTGTAAGAATCATGTTCTACATAGTATGCACACATACGCCACGTATTAGTCCGGTCATTTTAGACAATTGAAATAAAGAAAATTCCGACAGAGCCAAATCTTCGTAGAGACCTTAGGTTTACCACAAGGAATAAAGTGTCAAAAGTCCCCATCAGTCCCATGTGAGCTTAGGGACTTATTCGGGGCCCAAGGTCAAAATTTTAGGTTTTTTGGATTTTTCTCGAAAACGGTAAGTTTTATCGAAAAAGTACCTCAGAGCAAAGTTGTAGATCTTAAAATTCTCTATAAAAATGATCTCTATGATTTTTTCTTTAAGACCCACTATTTCTCAGATATTACGCTTGTAAGAATCATGTTCTACATAGTATGCACACATACGCCACGTATTAGTCCGGTCATTTTAGACAATTGAAATAAAGAAAATTCCGACAGAGCCAAATCTTCGTAGAGACCTTAGGTTTACCACAAGGAATAAAGTGTCAAAAGTCCCCATCAGTCCCCATGTGAGCTTAGGGACTTATTCGGGGCCCAAGGTCAAAATTTTAGGTTTTTTGGATTTTTCTCGAAAACGGTAAGTTTTATCGAAAAAGTACCTCAGAGCAAAGTTGTAGATCTTAAAATTCTCTATAAAAAATGGTATCTATGTTTTTTCTCTAAGACCCACTATTTCCCAGATATTACACTTGTAAGAATCATGTTCTACATAGTATGCACACATACGCCACGTATTAGTCCGGTCATTTTAGACAATTGAAATAAAGAAAATTCCGACAGAGCCAAATCTTCGTAGAGACCTTAGGTTTACCACAAGGAATAAAGTGTCAAAAGTCCCCATCAGTCCCATGTGAGCTTAGGGACTTATTCGGGGCCCAAGGTCAAAATTTTAGGTTTTTTGGATTTTTCTCGAAAACGGTAAGTTTTTATCGAAAAAGTACCTCAGAGCAAAGTTGTAGATCTTAAAATTCTCTATAAAAATGGTATGTATGTTTTTTCTCTAAGACCCACTATTTCCCAGATATTACGCTTGTAAGAATCATGTTCTACATAGTATGCACACATACGCCACGTATTAGTCCGGTCATTTTAGACAATTGAAATAAAGAAAATTCCGACAGAGCCAAATCTTCGTAGAGACCTTAGGTTTACCACAAGGAATAAAGTGTCAAAAGTCCCCATCAGTCCCATGTGAGCTTAGGGACTTATTCGGGGCCCAAGGTCAAAATTTTAGGTTTTTTGGATTTTTCTCGAAAACGGTAAGTTTTATCGAAAAAGTACCTCAGAGCAAAGTTGTAGATCTTAAAATTTTCTATAAAAATGATCTCTATGATTTTTTCTCTAAGACCCACTATTTCTCAGATATTACGCTTGTAAGAATCATGTTCTACATAGTATGCACACATACGCCACGTATTAGTCCGGTCATTTTAGACAATTGAAATAAAGAAAATTCCGACAGAGCCAAATCTTCGTAGAGACCTTAGGTTTACCACAAGGAATAAAGTGTCAAAAGTCCCCATCAGTCCCATGTGAGCTTAGGGACTTATTCGGAGCCCAAGGTCAAAATTTTAGGTTTTTTTGGATTTTTCTCGAAAACGGTAAGTTTTATCGAAAAAGTACCTCAGAGCAAAGTTGTAGATCTTAAAATTCTCTATAAAAAATGGTATCTATGTTTTTTCTCTAAGACCCACTATTTCCCAGATATTACGCTTGTAAGAATCATGTTCTACATAGTATGCACACATACGCCACGTATTAGTCCGGTCATTTTAGACAATTGAAATAAAGAAAATTCCGACAGAGCCAAATCTTCGTAGAGACCTTAGGTTTACCACAAGGAATAAAGTGTCAAAAGTCCCCATCAGTCCCATGTGAGCTTAGGGACTTATTCGGGGCCCCAAGGTCAAAATTTTAGGTTTTTGGATTTTTCTCGAAAACGGTAAATTTTATCGAAAAAGTACCTCAGAGCAAAGTTGTAGATCTTAAAATTCTCTATAAAAATGGTATCTATGTTTTTCTCTAAGACCCACTATTTCCCAGATATTACGCTTGTAAGAATCATGTTCTACATAGTATGCACACATACGCCACGTATTAGTCCGGTCATTTTAGACAATTGAAATAAAGAAAATTCCGACAGACCCAAATCTTCGTAGAGACCTTAGGTTTACCACAAGGAATAAAGTGTCAAAAGTCCCCATCAGTCCCATGTGAGCTTAGGGACTTATTCGGGGCCCAAGGTCAAAATTTTAGGTTTTTGGATTTTCTCGAAAACGGTAAGTTTTATCGAAAAAGTACCTCAGAGCAAAGTTGTAGATCTTAAAATTCTCTATAAAAATGGTATCTATGTTTTTTCTCTAAGACCCACTATTTCCCAGATATTACGCTTGTAAGAATCATGTTCTACATAGTATGCACACATACGCCACGTATTAGTCCGGTCATTTTAGACAATTGAAATAAAGAAAATTCCGACAGAGCCAAATCTTCGTAGAGACCTTAGGTTTACCACAAGGAATAAAGTGTCAAAAGTCCCCATCAGTCCCATGTGAGCTTAGGGACTTATTCGGGGCCCAAGGTCAAAATTTTAGGTTTTTTGGATTTTTCTCGAAAACGGTAAGTTTTATCGAAAAAGTACCTCAGAGCAAAGTTGTAGATCTTAAAATTCTCTATAAAAATGTTATGTATGTTTTTTCTCTAAGACCCACTATTTCCCAGATATTACGCTTGTAAGAATCATGTTCTACATAGTATGCACACATACGCCACGTATTAGTCCGGTCATTTTAGACAATTGAAATAAAGAAAATTCCGACAGAGCCAAATCTTCGTAGAGACCTTAGGTTTACCACAAGGAATAAAGTGTCAAAAGTCCCCATCAGTCCCATGTGAGCTTAGGGACTTATTCGGGGGCCCAAGGTCAAAATTTTAGGTTTTTGGATTTTTCTCGAAAACGGTAAGTTTTATCGAAAAAGTACCTCAGAGCAAAGTTGTAGATCTTAAAATTCTCTATAAAAATGTTATGTATGTTTTTTCTCTAAGACCCACTATTTCCCAGATATTACGCTTGTAAGAATCATGTTCTACATAGTATGCACACATACGCCACGTATTAGTCCGGTCATTTTAGACAATTGAAATAAAGAAAATTCCGACAGAGCCAAATCTTCGTAGAGACCTTAGGTTTACCACAAGGAATAAAGTGTCAAAAGTCCCCATCAGTCCCATGTGAGCTTAGGGACTTATTCGGGGCCCAAGGTCAAAATTTTAGGTTTTTTGGATTTTTCTCGAAAACGGTAAGTTTTATCGAAAAAGTACCTCAGAGCAAAGTTGTAGATCTTAAAATTCTCTATAAAAATGATCTCTATGATTTTTTCTTTAAGACCCACTATTTCTCAGATATTACGCTTGTAAGAATCATGTTCTACATAGTATGCACACATACGCCACGTATTAGTCCGGTCATTTTAGACAATTGAAATAAAGAAAATTCCGACAGAGCCAAATCTTCGTAGAGACCTTAGGTTTACCACAAGGAATAAAGTGTCAAAAGTCCCCATCAGTCCCATGTGAGCTTAGGGACTTATTCGGGGCCCAAGGTCAAAATTTTAGGTTTTTTGGATTTTTTCTCGAAAACGGTAAGTTTTATCGAAAAAGTACCTCAGAGCAAAGTTGTAGATCTTAAAATTCTCTATAAAAATGGTATCTATGTTTTTTTCTCTAAGACCCACTATTTCCCAGATATTACGCTTGTAAGAATCATGTTCTACATAGTATGCACACATACGCCACGTATTAGTCCGGTCATTTTAGACAATTGAAATAAAGAAAATTCCGACAGAGCCAAATCTTCGTAGAGACCTTAGGTTTACCACAAGGAATAAAGTGTCAAAAGTCCCCATCAGTCCCATGTGAGCTTAGGGACTTATTCGGGGCCCAAGGTCAAAATTTTAGGTTTTTTGGATTTTTCTCGAAAACGGTAAGTTTTATCGAAAAAGTACCTCAGAGCAAAGTTGTAGATCTTAAAATTCTCTATAAAAATGATCTCTATGATTTTTTCTCTAAGACCCACTATTTCTCAGATATTACGCTTGTAAGAATCATGTTCTACATAGTATGCACACATACGCCACGTATTAGTCCGGTCATTTTAGACAATTGAAATAAAGAAAATTCCGACAGAGCCAAATCTTCGTAGAGACCTTAGGTTTACCACAAGGAATAAAGTGTCAAAAGTCCCCATCAGTCCCATGTGAGCTTAGGGACTTATTCGGGGCCCAAGGTCAAAATTTTAGGTTTTTTGGATTTTTCTCGAAAACGGTAAGTTTTATCGAAAAAGTACCTCAGAGCAAAGTTGTAGATCTTAAAATTCTCTATAAAAATGGTATCTATGTTTTTTCTCTAAGACCCACTATTTCCCAGATATTACGCTTGTAAGAATCATGTTCTACATAGTATGCACACATACGCCACGTATTAGTCCGGTCATTTTAGACAATTGAAATAAGAAAATTCCGACAGAGCCAAAAATTCGTAGAGACCTTAGGTTTACCACAAGGAATAAAGTGTCAAAAGTCCCCATCAGTCCCATGTGAGCTTAGGGACTTATTCGGGGCCCAAGGTCAAAATTTTAGGTTTTTTGGATTTTTCTCGAAAACGGTAAGTTTTATCGAAAAAGTACCTCAGAGCAAAGTTGTAGATCTTAAAATTCTCTATAAAAATGGTATCTATGTTTTTTCTCTAAGACCCACTATTTCCCAGATATTACGCTTGTAAGAATCATGTTCTACATAGTATGCACACATACGCCACGTATTAGTCCGGTCATTTTAGACAATTGAAATAAAGAAAATTCCGACAGAGCCAAATCTTCGTAGAGACCTTAGGTTTACCACAAGGAATAAAGTGTCAAAAGTCCCCATCAGTCCCATGTGAGCTTAGGGACTTATTCGGGGCCCAAGGTCAAAAATTTAGGTTTTTTGGATTTTTCCTCGAAAACGGTAAGTTTTATCGAAAAAGTACCTCAAAGCAAAGTTGTAGATCTTAAAATTCTCTATAAAAATGATCTCTATGATTTTTTCTCTAAGACCCACTATTTCTCAGATATTACGCTTGTAAGAATCATGTTCTACATAGTATGCACACATACGCCACGTATTAGTCCGGTCATTTTAGACAATTGAAATAAAGAAAATTCCGACAGAGCCAAATCTTCGTAGAGACCTTAGGTTTACCACAAAGAATAAAGTGTCAAAAGTCCCCATCAGTCCCATGTGAGCTTAGGGACTTATTCGGGGCCCAAGGTCAAAATTTTAGGTTTTTTGGATTTTTCTCGAAAACGGTAAGTTTTATCGAAAAAGTACCTCAGAGCAAAGTTGTAGATCTTAAAATTCTCTATAAAAATGGTATCTATGTTTTTTCTCTAAGACCCACTATTTCCCAGATATTACGCTTGTAAGAATCATGTTCTACATAGTATGCACACATACGCCAAGTATTAGTCCGGTCATTTTAGACAATTGAAATAAAGAAAATTCCGACAGAGCCAAATCTTCGTAGAGACCTTAGGTTTTACCACAAGGAATAAAGTGTCAAAAGTCCCCATCAGTCCCATGTGAGCTTAGGGACTTATTCGGGGCCCAAGGTCAAAATTTTAGGTTTTTTTGGATTTTTCTCGAAAACGGTAAGTTTTATCGAAAAAGTACCTCAGAGCAAAGTTGTAGATCTTAAAATTCTCTATAAAAATGGTATGTATGTTTTTTCTCTAAGACCCACTATTTCCCAGATATTACGCTTGTAAGAATCATGTTCTACATAGTATGCACACATACGCCACGTATTAGTCCGGTCATTTTAGACAATTGAAATAAAGAAAATTCCGACAGAGCCAAATCTTCGTAGAGACCTTAGGTTTACCACAAGGAATAAAGTGTCAAAAGTCCCCATCAGTCCCATGTGAGCTTAGGGACTTATTCGGGGCCCAAGGTCAAAATTTAGGTTTTTTGGATTTTTCTCGAAAACGGTAAGTTTATCGAAAAAGTACCTCAGAGCAAAGTTGTAGATCTTAAAATTCTCTATAAAAATGATTTCTATGATTTTTTCTCTAAGACCCACTATTTCTCAGATATTACGCTTGTAAGAATCATGTTCTACATAGTATGCACACATACGCCACGTATTAGTCCGGTCATTTTAGACAATTGAAATAAAGAAAATTCCGACAGAGCCAAATCTTCGTAGAGACCTTAGGTTTACCACAAGGAATAAAGTGTCAAAAGTCCCCATCAGTCCATGTGAGCTTAGGGACTTATTCGGGGGCCCAAGGTCAAAATTTTAGGTTTTTTGGATTTTTCTCGAAAACGGTAAGTTTTATCGAAAAAGTACCTCAGAGCAAAGTTGTAGATCTTAAAATTCTCTATAAAAATGGTATGTATGTTTTTTCTCTAAGACCCACTATTTCCCAGATATTACGCTTGTAAGAATCATGTTCTACATAGTATGCACACATACGCCACGTATTAGTCGGTCATTTTAGACAATTGAAATAAAGAAAATTCCGACAGAGCCAAATCTTCGTAGAGACCTTAGGTTTACCACAAGGAATAAAGTGTCAAAAGTCCCCATCAGTCCCATGTGAGCTTAGGGACTTATTCGGGGCCCAAGGTCAAAATTTTAGGTTTTTTGGATTTTTCTCGAAAACGGTAAGTTTTATCGAAAAAGTACCTCAGAGCAAAGTTGTAGATCTTAAAATTCTCTATAAAAATGGTATGTATGTTTTTTCTCTAAGACCCACTATTTCCCAGATATTACGCTTGTAAGAATCATGTTCTACATAGTATGCACACATACACCACGTATTAGTCCGGTCATTTTAGACAATTGAAATAAAGAAAATTCCGACAGAGCCAAATCTTCGTAGAGACCTTAGGTTTACCACAAGGAATAAAGTGTCAAAAGTCCCCATCAGTCCCATGTGAGCTTAGGGACTTATTCGGGGCCCAAGGTCAAAATTTTAGGTTTTTTGGATTTTTCTCGAAAACGGTAAGTTTTATCGAAAAAGTACCTCAGAGCAAAGTTGTAGATCTTAAAATTCTCTATAAAAATGATCTCTATGATTTTTTCTCTAAGACCCACTATTTCTCAGATATTACGCTTGTAAGAATCATGTTCTACATAGTATGCACACATACGCCACGTATTAGTCCGGTCATTTTAGACAATTGAAATAAAGAAAATTCCGACAGAGCCAAATCTTCGTAGAGACCTTAGGTTTACCACAAGGAATAAAGTGTCAAAAGTCCCCATCAGTCCCATGTGAGCTTAGGGACTTATTCGGGGCCCAAGGTCAAAATTTTAGGTTTTTTGGATTTTTCTCGAAAACGGTAAGTTTTATCGAAAAAGTACCTCAGAGCAAAGTTGTAGATCTTAAAATTCTCTATAAAAATGGTATCTATGTTTTTTCTCTAAGACCCACTATTTCCCAGATATTACGCTTGTAAGAATCATGTTCTACATAGTATGCACACATACGCCACGTATTAGTCCGGTCATTTTAGACAATTGAAATAAAGAAAATTCCGACAGAGCCAAATCTTCGTAGAGACCTTAGGTTTACCACAAGGAATAAAGTGTCAAAAGTCCCCATCAGTCCCATGTGAGCTTAGGGACTTATTCGGGGCCCAAGGTCAAAATTTTAGGTTTTTTGGATTTTTCTCGAAAACGGTAAGTTTTATCGAAAAAGTACTTCAGAGCAAAGTTGTAGATCTTAAAATTCTCTATAAAAATGGTATCTATGTTTTTTCTCTAAGACCCACTATTTCCCAGATATTACGCTTGTAAGAATCATGTTCTACATAGTATGCACACATACGCCACGTATTAGTCCGGTCATTTTAGACAATTGAAATAAAGAAAATTCCGACAGAGCCAAATCTTCGTAGAGACCTTAGGTTTACCACAAGGAATAAAGTGTCAAAAGTCCCCATCAGTCCCATGTGAGCTTAGGGACTTATTCGGGGCCCAAGGTCAAAATTTTAGGTTTTTTGGATTTTTCTCGAAAACGGTAAGTTTTATCGAAAAAGTACCTCAGAGCAAAGTTGTAGATCTTAAAATTCTCTATAAAAATGATCTCTATGATTTTTTCTCTAAGACCCACTATTTCTCAGATATTACGCTTGTAAGAATCATGTTCTACATAGTATGCACACATACGCCACGTATTAGTCCGGTCATTTTAGACAATTGAAAAAAAGAAAATTCCGACAGAGCCAAATCTTCGTAGAGACCTTAGGTTTACCACAAAGAATAAAGTGTCAAAAGTCCCCATCAGTCCCATGTGAGCTTAGGGACTTATTCGGGGCCCAAGGTCAAAATTTTAGGTTTTTTGGATTTTTCTCGAAAACGGTAAGTTTTATCGAAAAAGTACCTCAGAGCAAAGTTGTAGATCTTAAAATTCTCTATAAAAATGGTATGTATGTTTTTTCTCTAAGACCCACTATTTCCCAGATATTACGCTTGTAAGAATCATGTTCTACATAGTATGCACACATACGCCACGTATTAGTCCGGTCATTTTAGACAATTGAAATAAAGAAAATTCCGACAGAGCCAAATCTTCGTAGAGACCTTAGGTTTACCACAAGGAATAAAGTGTCAAAAGTCCCCATCAGTCCCATGTGAGCTTAGGGACTTATTCGGGGCCCAAGGTCAAAATTTTAGGTTTTTTGGATTTTTCTCGAAAACGGTAAGTTTTATCGAAAAAGTACCTCAGAGCAAAGTTGTAGATCTTAAAATTCTCTATAAAAATGGTATGTATGTTTTTTCTCTAAGACCCACTATTTCCCAGATATTACGCTTGTAAGAATCATGTTCTACATAGTATGCACACATACGCCACGTATTAGTCCGGTCATTTTAGACAATTGAAATAAAGAAAATTCCGACAGAGCCAAATCTTCGTAGAGACCTTAGGTTTACCACAAGGAATAAAGTGTCAAAAGTCCCCATCAGTCCCATGTGAGCTTAGGGACTTATTCGGGGCCCAAGGTCAAAATTTTAGGTTTTTTGGATTTTTCTCGAAAACGGTAAGTTTTATCGAAAAAGTACCTCAGAGCAAAGTTGTAGATCTTAAAATTCTCTATAAAAATGATCTCTATGATTTTTTCTCTAAGACCCACTATTTCTCAGATATTACGCTTGTAAGAATCATGTTCTACATAGTATGCACACATACGCCACGTATTAGTCCGGTCATTTTAGACAATTGAAATAAAGAAAATTCCGACAGAGCCAAATCTTCGTAGAGACCTTAGGTATACCACAAGGAATAAAGTGTCAAAAGTCCCCATCAGTCCCATGTGAGCTTAGGGACTTATTCGGGGCCCAAGGTCAAAATTTTAGGTTTTTTGGATTTTCCTCGAAAACGGTAAGTTCTATCGAAAAAGTACCTCAGAGCAAAGTTGTAGATCTTAAAATTCTCTATAAAAATGGTATGTATGTTTTTTCTCTAAGACCCACTATTTCCCAGATATTACGCTTGTAAGAATCATGTTCTACATAGTATGCACACATACGCCACGTATTAGTCCGGTCATTTTAGACAATTGAAATAAAGAAAATTCCGACAGAGCCAAATCTTCGTAGAGACCTTAGGTTTACCACAAGGAATAAAGTGTCAAAAGTCCCCATCAGTCCCATGTGAGCTTAGGGACTTATTCGGGGCCCAAGGTCAAAATTTTAGGTTTTTTGGATTTTTCTCGAAAACGGTAAGTTTTATCGAAAAAGTACCTCAGAGCAAAGTTGTAGATCTTAAAATTCTCTATAAAAATGATTTCTATGATTTTTTCTCTAAGACCCACTATTTCTCAGATATTACGCTTGTAAGAATCATGTTCTACATAGTATGCACACATACGCCACGTATTAGTCCGGTCATTTTAGACAATTGAAATAAAGAAAATTCCGACAGAGCCAAATCTTCGTAGAGACCTTAGGTTTACCACAAGGAATAAAGTGTCAAAAGTCCCCATCAGTCCCATGTGAGCTTAGGGACTTATTCGGGGCCCAAGGTCAAAATTTTAGGTTTTTTGGATTTTTCTCGAAAACGGTAAGTTTTATCGAAAAAGTACCTCAGAGCAAAGTTGTAGATCTTAAAATTCTCTATAAAAATGATCTCTATGATTTTTTCTCTAAGACCCACTATTTCTCAGATATTACGCTTGTAAGAATCATGTTCTACATAGTATGCACACATACGCCACGTATTAGTCCGGTCATTTTAGACAATTGAAATAAAGAAAATTCCGACAGAGCCAAATCTTCGTAGAGACCTTAGGTTTACCACAAAGAATAAAGTGTCAAAAGTCCCCATCAGTCCCATGTGAGCTTAGGGACTTATTCGGGGCCCAAGGTCAAAATTTTAGGTTTTTTGGATTTTTCTCGAAAACGGTAAGTTTTATCGAAAAAGTACCTCAGAGCAAAGTTGTAGATCTTAAAATTCTCTATAAAAATGGTATGTATGTTTTTTCTCTAAGACCCACTATTTCCCAGATATTACGCTTGTAAGAATCATGTTCTACATAGTATGCACACATACGCCACGTATTAGTCCGGTCATTTTAGACAATTGAAATAAAGAAAATTCCGACAGAGCCAAATCTTCGTAGAGACCTTAGGTTTACCACAAGGAATAAAGTGTCAAAAGTCCCCATCAGTCCCATGTGAGCTTAGGGACTTATTCGGGGCCCAAGGTCAAAATTTTAGGTTTTTTGGATTTTTCTCGAAAACGGTAAGTTTTATCGAAAAAGTACCTCAGAGCAAAGTTGTAGATCTTAAAATTCTCTATAAAAATGGTATGTATGTTTTTTCTCTAAGACCCACTATTTCCCAGATATTACGCTTGTAAGAATCATGTTCTACATAGTATGCACACATACGCCACGTATTAGTCCGGTCATTTTAGACAATTGAAATAAAGAAAATTCCGACAGAGCCAAATCTTCGTAGAGACCTTAGGTTTACCACAAGGAATAAAGTGTCAAAAGTCCCCATCAGTCCCATGTGAGCTTAGGGACTTATTCGGGGCCCAAGGTCAAAATTTTAGGTTTTTTGGATTTTTCTCGAAAACGGTAAGTTTTATCGAAAAAGTACCTCAGAGCAAAGTTGTAGATCTTAAAATTCTCTATAAAAATGATCTCTATGATTTTTTCTCTAAGACCCACTATTTCTCAGATATTACGCTTGTAAGAATCATGTTCTACATAGTATGCACACATACGCCACGTATTAGTCCGGTCATTTTAGACAATTGAAATAAAGAAAATTCCGACAGAGCCAAATCTTCGTAGAGACCTTAGGTATACCACAAGGAATAAAGTGTCAAAAGTCCCCATCAGTCCCATGTGAGCTTAGGGACTTATTCGGTGCCCAAGGTCAAAATTTTAGGTTTTTTGGATTTTCCTCGAAAACGGTAAGTTCTATCGAAAAAGTACCTCAGAGCAAAGTTGTAGATCTTAAAATTCTCTATAAAAATGGTATGTATGTTTTTTCTCTAAGACCCACTATTTCCCAGATATTACGCTTGTAAGAATCATGTTCTACATAGTATGCACACATACGCCACGTATTAGTCCGGTCATTTTAGACAATTGAAATAAAGAAAATTCCGACAGAGCCAAATCTTCGTAGAGACCTTAGGTTTACCACAAGGAATAAAGTGTCAAAAGTCCCCATCAGTCCCATGTGAGCTTAGGGACTTATTCGGGGCCCAAGGTCAAAATTTTAGGTTTTTTGGATTTTTCTCGAAAACGGTAAGTTTTATCGAAAAAGTACCTCAGAGCAAAGTTGTAGATCTTAAAATTCTCTATAAAAATGATTTCTATGATTTTTTCTCTAAGACCCACTATTTCTCAGATATTACGCTTGTAAGAATCATGTTCTACATAGTATGCACACATACGCCACGTATTAGTCCGGTCATTTTAGACAATTGAAATAAAGAAAATTCCGACAGAGCCAAATCTTCGTAGAGACCTTAGGTTTACCACAAGGAATAAAGTGTCAAAAGTCCCCATCAGTCCCATGTGAGCTTAGGGACTTATTCGGGGCCCAAGGTCAAAATTTTAGGTTTTTTGGATTTTTCTCGAAAACGGTAAGTTTTATCGAAAAAGTACCTCAGAGCAAAGTTGTAGATCTTAAAATTCTCTATAAAAATGATCTCTATGATTTTTTCTCTAAGACCCACTATTTCTCAGATATTACGCTTGTAAGAATCATGTTCTACATAGTATGCACACATACGCCACGTATTAGTCCGGTCATTTTAGACAATTGAAATAAAGAAAATTCCGACAGAGCCAAATCTTCGTAGAGACCTTAGGTTTACCACAAAGAATAAAGTGTCAAAAGTCCCCATCAGTCCCATGTGAGCTTAGGGACTTATTCGGGGCCCAAGGTCAAAATTTTAGGTTTTTTGGATTTTTCTCGAAAACGGTAAGTTTTATCGAAAAAGTACCTCAGAGCAAAGTTGTAGATCTTAAAATTCTCTATAAAAATGGTATGTATGTTTTTTCTCTAAGACCCACTATTTCCCAGATATTACGCTTGTAAGAATCATGTTCTACATAGTATGCACACATACGCCACGTATTAGTCCGGTCATTTTAGACAATTGAAATAAAGAAAATTCCGACAGAGCCAAATCTTCGTAGAGACCTTAGGTTTACCACAAGGAATAAAGTGTCAAAAGTCCCCATCAGTCCCATGTGAGCTTAGGGACTTATTCGGGGCCCAAGGTCAAAATTTTAGGTTTTTTGGATTTTTCTCGAAAACGGTAAGTTTTATCGAAAAAGTACCTCAGAGCAAAGTTGTAGATCTTAAAATTCTCTATAAAAATGGTATGTATGTTTTTTCTCTAAGACCCACTATTTCCCAGATATTACGCTTGTAAGAATCATGTTCTACATAGTATGCACACATACGCCACGTATTAGTCCGGTCATTTTAGACAATTGAAATAAAGAAAATTCCGACAGAGCCAAATCTTCGTAGAGACCTTAGGTTTACCACAAGGAATAAAGTGTCAAAAGTCCCCATCAGTCCCATGTGAGCTTAGGGACTTATTCGGGGCCCAAGGTCAAAATTTTAGGTTTTTTGGATTTTTCTCGAAAACGGTAAGTTTTATCGAAAAAGTACCTCAGAGCAAAGTTGTAGATCTTAAAATTCTCTATAAAAATGATCTCTATGATTTTTTCTCTAAGACCCACTATTTCTCAGATATTACGCTTGTAAGAATCATGTTCTACATAGTATGCACACATACGCCACGTATTAGTCCGGTCATTTTAGACAATTGAAATAAAGAAAATTCCGACAGAGCCAAATCTTCGTAGAGACCTTAGGTATACCACAAGGAATAAAGTGTCAAAAGTCCCCATCAGTCCCATGTGAGCTTAGGGACTTATTCGGTGCCCAAGGTCAAAATTTTAGGTTTTTTGGATTTTCCTCGAAAACGGTAAGTTCTATCGAAAAAGTACCTCAGAGCAAAGTTGTAGATCTTAAAATTCTCTATAAAAATGGTATGTATGTTTTTTCTCTAAGACCCACTATTTCCCAGATATTACGCTTGTAAGAATCATGTTCTACATAGTATGCACACATACGCCACGTATTAGTCCGGTCATTTTAGACAATTGAAATAAAGAAAATTCCGACAGAGCCAAATCTTCGTAGAGACCTTAGGTTTACCACAAGGAATAAAGTGTCAAAAGTCCCCATCAGTCCCATGTGAGCTTAGGGACTTATTCGGGGCCCAAGGTCAAAATTTTAGGTTTTTTGGATTTTTCTCGAAAACGGTAAGTTTTATCGAAAAAGTACCTCAGAGCAAAGTTGTAGATCTTAAAATTCTCTATAAAAATGATTTCTATGATTTTTTCTCTAAGACCCACTATTTCTCAGATATTACGCTTGTAAGAATCATGTTCTACATAGTATGCACACATACGCCACGTATTAGTCCGGTCATTTTAGACAATTGAAATAAAGAAAATTCCGACAGAGCCAAATCTTCGTAGAGACCTTAGGTTTACCACAAGGAATAAAGTGTCAAAAGTCCCCATCAGTCCCATGTGAGCTTAGGGACTTATTCGGGGCCCAAGGTCAAAATTTTAGGTTTTTTGGATTTTTCTCGAAAACGGTAAGTTTTATCGAAAAAGTACCTCAGAGCAAAGTTGTAGATCTTAAAATTCTCTATAAAAATGGTATCTATGTTTTTTCTCTAAGACCCACTATTTCCCAGATATTACGCTTGTAAGAATCATGTTCTACATAGTATGCACACATACGCCACGTATTAGTCCGGTCATTTTAGACAATTGAAATAAAGAAAATTCCGACAGAGCCAAATCTTCGTAGAGACCTTAGGTTTACCACAAGGAATAAAGTGTCAAAAGTCCCCATCAGTCCCATGTGAGCTTAGGGACTTATTCGGGGCCCAAGGTCAAAATTTTAGGTTTTTTGGATTTTTCTCGAAAACGGTAAGTTTTATCGAAAAAGTACCTCAGAGCAAAGTTGTAGATCTTAAAATTCTCTATAAAAATGATCTCTATGATTTTTTCTCTAAGACCCACTATTTCTCAGATATTACGCTTGTAAGAATCATGTTCTACATAGTATGCACACATACGCCACGTATTAGTCCGGTCATTTTAGACAATTGAAATAAAGAAAATTCCGACAGAGCCAAATCTTCGTAGAGACCTTAGGTTTACCACAAGGAATAAAGTGTCAAAAGTCCCCATCAGTCCCATGTGAGCTTAGGGACTTATTCGGGGCCCAAGGTCAAAATTTTAGGTTTTTTGGATTTTTCTCGAAAACGGTAAGTTTTATCGAAAAAGTACCTCAGAGCAAAGTTGTAGATCTTAAAATTCTCTATAAAAATGGTATGTATGTTTTTTCTCTAAGACCCACTATTTCCCAGATATTACGCTTGTAAGAATCATGTTCTACATAGTATGCACACATACGCCACGTATTAGTCCGGTCATTTTAGACAATTGAAATAAAGAAAATTCCGACAGAGCCAAATCTTCGTAGAGACCTTAGGTTTACCACAAGGAATAAAGTGTCAAAAGTCCCCATCAGTCCCATGTGAGCTTAGGGACTTATTCGGGGCCCAAGGTCAAAATTTTAGGTTTTTTGGATTTTTCTCGAAAACGGTAAGTTTTATCGAAAAAGTACCTCAGAGCAAAGTTGTAGATCTTAAAATTCTCTATAAAAATGGTATCTATGTTTTTTCTCTAAGACCCACTATTTCCCAGATATTACGCTTGTAAGAATCATGTTCTACATAGTATGCACACATACGCCAAGTATTAGTCCGGTCATTTTAGACAATTGAAATTAAGAAAATTCCGACAGAGCCAAATCTTCGTAGAGACCTTAGGTTTACCACAAGGAATAAAGTGTCAAAAGTCCCCATCAGTCCCATGTGAGCTTAGGGACTTATTCGGGGCCCAAGGTCAAAATTTTAGGTTTTTTGGATTTTTCTCGAAAACGGTAAGTTTTATCGAAAAAGTACCTCAGAGCAAAGTTGTAGATCTTAAAATTCTCTATAAAAATGATCTCTATGATTTTTTCTCTAAGACCCACTATTTCTCAGATATTACGCTTGTAAAAATCATGTTCTACATAGTATGCACACATACGCCACGTATTAGTCCGGTCATTTTAGACAATTGAAATAAAGAAAATTCCGACAGAGCCAAATCTTCGTAGAGACCTTAGGTTTACCACAAGGAATAAAGTGTCAAAAGTCCCCATCAGTCCCATGTGAGCTTAGGGACTTATTCGGGGCCCAAGGTCAAAATTTTAGGTTTTTTGGATTTTTCTCGAAAACGGTAAGTTTTATCGAAAAAGTACCTCAGAGCAAAGTTGTAGATCTTAAAATTCTCTATAAAAATGGTATCTATGTTTTTTCTCTAAGACCCACTATTTCCCAGATATTACGCTTGTAAGAATCATGTTCTACATAGTATGCACACATACGCCACGTATTAGTCCGGTCATTTTAGACAATTGAAATAAAGAAAATTCCGACAGAGCCAAATCTTCGTAGAGACCTTAGGTTTACCACAAGGAATAAAGTGTCAAAAGTCCCCATCAGTCCCATGTGAGCTTAGGGACTTATTCGGGGCCCAAGGTCAAAATTTTAGGTTTTTTGGATTTTTCTCGAAAACGGTAAGTTTTATCGAAAAAGTACCTCAGAGCAAAGTTGTAGATCTTAAAATTCTCTATAAAAATGGTATCTATGTTTTTTCTCTAAGACCCACTATTTCCCAGATATTACGCTTGTAAGAATCATGTTCTACATAGTATGCACACATACGCCACGTATTAGTCCGGTCATTTTAGACAATTGAAATAAAGAAAATTCCGACAGAGCCAAATCTTCGTAGAGACCTTAGGTTTACCACAAGGAATAAAGTGTCAAAAGTCCCCATCAGTCCCATGTGAGCTTAGGGACTTATTCGGGGCCCAAGGTCAAAATTTTAGGTTTTTTGGATTTTTCTCGAAAACGGTAAGTTTTATCGAAAAAGTACCTCAGAGCAAAGTTGTAGATCTTAAAATTCTCTATAAAAATGGTATCTATGTTTTTTCTCTAAGACCCACTATTTCCCAGATATTACGCTTGTAAGAATCATGTTCTACATAGTATGCACACATACGCCACGTATTAGTCCGGTCATTTTAGACAATTGAAATAAAGAAAATTCCGACAGAGCCAAATCTTCGTAGAGACCTTAGGTTTACCACAAGGAATAAAGTGTCAAAAGTCCCCATCAGTCCCATGTGAGCTTAGGGACTTATTCGGGGCCCAAGGTCAAAATTTTAGGTTTTTTGGATTTTTCTCGAAAACGGTAAGTTTTATCGAAAAAGTACCTCAGAGCAAAGTTGTAGATCTTAAAATTCTCTATAAAAATGATTTCTATGATTTTTTCTCTAAGACCCACTATTTCTCAGATATTACGCTTGTAAGAATCATGTTCTACATAGTATGCACACATACGCCACGTATTAGTCCGGTCATTTTAGACAATTGAAATAAAGAAAATTCCGACAGAGCCAAATCTTCGTAGAGACCTTAGGTTTACCACAAGGAATAAAGTGTCAAAAGTCCCCATCAGTCCCATGTGAGCTTAGGGACTTATTCGGGGCCCAAGGTCAAAATTTTAGGTTTTTTGGATTTTTCTCGAAAACGGTAAGTTTTATCGAAAAAGTACCTCAGAGCAAAGTTGTAGATCTTAAAATTCTCTATAAAAATGGTATCTATGTTTTTTCTCTAAGACCCACTATTTCCCAGATATTACGCTTGTAAGAATCATGTTCTACATAGTATGCACACATACGCCACGTATTAGTCCGGTCATTTTAGACAATTGAAATAAAGAAAATTCCGACAGAGCCAAATCTTCGTAGAGACCTTAGGTTTACCACAAGGAATAAAGTGTCAAAAGTCCCCATCAGTCCCATGTGAGCTTAGGGACTTATTCGGGGCCCAAGGTCAAAATTTTAGGTTTTTTGGATTTTTCTCGAAAACGGTAAGTTTTATCGAAAAAGTACCTCAGAGCAAAGTTGTAGATCTTAAAATTCTCTATAAAAATGATCTCTATGATTTTTTCTCTAAGACCCACTATTTCTCAGATATTACGCTTGTAAGAATCATGTTCTACATAGTATGCACACATACGCCACGTATTAGTCCGGTCATTTTAGACAATTGAAATAAAGAAAATTCCGACAGAGCCAAATCTTCGTAGAGACCTTAGGTTTACCACAAGGAATAAAGTGTCAAAAGTCCCCATCAGTCCCATGTGAGCTTAGGGACTTATTCGGGGCCCAAGGTCAAAATTTTAGGTTTTTTGGATTTTTCTCGAAAACGGTAAGTTTTATCGAAAAAGTACCTCAGAGCAAAGTTGTAGATCTTAAAATTCTCTATAAAAATGGTATGTATGTTTTTTCTCTAAGACCCACTATTTCCCAGATATTACGCTTGTAAGAATCATGTTCTACATAGTATGCACACATACGCCACGTATTAGTCCGGTCATTTTAGACAATTGAAATAAAGAAAATTCCGACAGAGCCAAATCTTCGTAGAGACCTTAGGTTTACCACAAGGAATAAAGTGTCAAAAGTCCCCATCAGTCCCATGTGAGCTTAGGGACTTATTCGGGGCCCAAGGTCAAAATTTTAGGTTTTTTGGATTTTTCTCGAAAACGGTAAGTTTTATCGAAAAAGTACCTCAGAGCAAAGTTGTAGATCTTAAAATTCTCTATAAAAATGGTATCTATGTTTTTTCTCTAAGACCCACTATTTCCCAGATATTACGCTTGTAAGAATCATGTTCTACATAGTATGCACACATACGCCAAGTATTAGTCCGGTCATTTTAGACAATTGAAATTAAGAAAATTCCGACAGAGCCAAATCTTCGTAGAGACCTTAGGTTTACCACAAGGAATAAAGTGTCAAAAGTCCCCATCAGTCCCATGTGAGCTTAGGGACTTATTCGGGGCCCAAGGTCAAAATTTTAGGTTTTTTGGATTTTTCTCGAAAACGGTAAGTTTTATCGAAAAAGTACCTCAGAGCAAAGTTGTAGATCTTAAAATTCTCTATAAAAATGATCTCTATGATTTTTTCTCTAAGACCCACTATTTCTCAGATATTACGCTTGTAAAAATCATGTTCTACATAGTATGCACACATACGCCACGTATTAGTCCGGTCATTTTAGACAATTGAAATAAAGAAAATTCCGACAGAGCCAAATCTTCGTAGAGACCTTAGGTTTACCACAAGGAATAAAGTGTCAAAAGTCCCCATCAGTCCCATGTGAGCTTAGGGACTTATTCGGGGCCCAAGGTCAAAATTTTAGGTTTTTTGGATTTTTCTCGAAAACGGTAAGTTTTATCGAAAAAGTACCTCAGAGCAAAGTTGTAGATCTTAAAATTCTCTATAAAAATGGTATCTATGTTTTTTCTCTAAGACCCACTATTTCCCAGATATTACGCTTGTAAGAATCATGTTCTACATAGTATGCACACATACGCCACGTATTAGTCCGGTCATTTTAGACAATTGAAATAAAGAAAATTCCGACAGAGCCAAATCTTCGTAGAGACCTTAGGTTTACCACAAGGAATAAAGTGTCAAAAGTCCCCATCAGTCCCATGTGAGCTTAGGGACTTATTCGGGGCCCAAGGTCAAAATTTTAGGTTTTTTGGATTTTTCTCGAAAACGGTAAGTTTTATCGAAAAAGTACCTCAGAGCAAAGTTGTAGATCTTAAAATTCTCTATAAAAATGGTATCTATGTTTTTTCTCTAAGACCCACTATTTCCCAGATATTACGCTTGTAAGAATCATGTTCTACATAGTATGCACACATACGCCACGTATTAGTCCGGTCATTTTAGACAATTGAAATAAAGAAAATTCCGACAGAGCCAAATCTTCGTAGAGACCTTAGGTTTACCACAAGGAATAAAGTGTCAAAAGTCCCCATCAGTCCCATGTGAGCTTAGGGACTTATTCGGGGCCCAAGGTCAAAATTTTAGGTTTTTTGGATTTTTCTCGAAAACGGTAAGTTTTATCGAAAAAGTACCTCAGAG
Organism: Phosphuga atrata; assembly: GCA_944588485.1. Lineage (NCBI taxonomy): Eukaryota > Metazoa > Arthropoda > Insecta > Coleoptera > Silphidae > Phosphuga > Phosphuga atrata. The sequence goes on along the minus strand of OX155902.1, from coordinate 26,960,302 downwards.
CAAAGTTGTAGATCTTAAAATTCTCTATAAAAATGGTATCTATGTTTTTTCTCTAAGACCCACTATTTCCCAGATATTACGCTTGTAAGAATCATGTTCTACATAGTATGCACACATACGCCACGTATTAGTCCGGTCATTTTAGACAATTGAAATAAAGAAAATTCCGACAGAGCCAAATCTTCGTAGAGACCTTAGGTTTACCACAAGGAATAAAGTGTCAAAAGTCCCCATCAGTCCCATGTGAGCTTAGGGACTTATTCGGGGCCCAAGGTCAAAATTTTAGGTTTTTTGGATTTTTCTCGAAAACGGTAAGTTTTATCGAAAAAGTACCTCAGAGCAAAGTTGTAGATCTTAAAATTCTCTATAAAAATGATCTCTATGATTTTTTCTCTAAGACCCACTATTTCTCAGATATTACGCTTGTAAGAATCATGTTCTACATAGTATGCACACATACGCCACGTATTAGTCCGGTCATTTTAGACAATTGAAATAAAGAAAATTCCGACAGAGCCAAATCTTCGTAGAGACCTTAGGTTTACCACAAAGAATAAAGTGTCAAAAGTCCCCATCAGTCCCATGTGAGCTTAGGGACTTATTCGGGGCCCAAGGTCAAAATTTTAGGTTTTTTGGATTTTTCTCGAAAACGGTAAGTTTTATCGAAAAAGTACCTCAGAGCAAAGTTGTAGATCTTAAAATTCTCTATAAAAATGGTATCTATGTTTTTTCTCTAAGACCCACTATTTCCCAGATATTACGCTTGTAAGAATCATGTTCTACATAGTATGCACACATACGCCACGTATTAGTCCGGTCATTTTAGACAATTGAAATAAAGAAAATTCCGACAGAGCCAAATCTTCGTAGAGACCTTAGGTTTACCACAAGGAATAAAGTGTCAAAAGTCCCCATCAGTCCCATGTGAGCTTAGGGACTTATTCGGGGCCCAAGGTCAAAATTTTAGGTTTTTTGGATTTTTCTCGAAAACGGTAAGTTTTATCGAAAAAGTACCTCAGAGCAAAGTTGTAGATCTTAAAATTCTCTATAAAAATGGTATGTATGTTTTTTCTCTAAGACCCACTATTTCTCAGATATTACGCTTGTAAGAATCATGTTCTACATAGTATGCACACATACGCCACGTATTAGTCCGGTCATTTTAGACAATTGAAATAAAGAAAATTCCGACAGAGCCAAATCTTCGTAGAGACCTTAGGTTTACCACAAGGAATAAAGTGTCAAAAGTCCCCATCAGTCCCATGTGAGCTTAGGGACTTATTCGGGGCCCAAGGTCAAAATTTTAGGTTTTTTGGATTTTTCTCGAAAACGGTAAGTTTTATCGAAAAAGTACCTCAGAGCAAAGTTGTAGATCTTAAAATTCTCTATAAAAATGATTTCTATGATTTTTTCTCTAAGACCCACTATTTCTCAGATATTACGCTTGTAAGAATCATGTTCTACATAGTATGCACACATACGCCACGTATTAGTCCGGTCATTTTAGACAATTGAAATAAAGAAAATTCCGACAGAGCCAAATCTTCGTAGAGACCTTAGGTTTACCACAAGGAATAAAGTGTCAAAAGTCCCCATCAGTCCCATGTGAGCTTAGGGACTTATTCGGGGCCCAAGGTCAAAATTTTAGGTTTTTTGGATTTTTCTCGAAAACGGTAAGTTTTATCGAAAAAGTACCTCAGAGCAAAGTTGTAGATCTTAAAATTCTCTATAAAAATGGTATCTATGTTTTTTCTCTAAGACCCACTATTTCCCAGATATTACGCTTGTAAGAATCATGTTCTACATAGTATGCACACATACGCCACGTATTAGTCCGGTCATTTTAGACAATTGAAATAAAGAAAATTCCGACAGAGCCAAATCTTCGTAGAGACCTTAGGTTTACCACAAGGAATAAAGTGTCAAAAGTCCCCATCAGTCCCATGTGAGCTTAGGGACTTATTCGGGGCCCAAGGTCAAAATTTTAGGTTTTTTGGATTTTTCTCGAAAACGGTAAGTTTTATCGAAAAAGTACCTCAGAGCAAAGTTGTAGATCTTAAAATTCTCTATAAAAATGGTATGTATGTTTTTTCTCTAAGACCCACTATTTCTCAGATATTACGCTTGTAAGAATCATGTTCTACATAGTATGCACACATACGCCACGTATTAGTCCGGTCATTTTAGACAATTGAAATAAAGAAAATTCCGACAGAGCCAAATCTTCGTAGAGACCTTAGGTTTACCACAAGGAATAAAGTGTCAAAAGTCCCCATCAGTCCCATGTGAGCTTAGGGACTTATTCGGGGCCCAAGGTCAAAATTTTAGGTTTTTTGGATTTTTCTCGAAAACGGTAAGTTTTATCGAAAAAGTACCTCAGAGCAAAGTTGTAGATCTTAAAATTCTCTATAAAAATGATCTCTATGATTTTTTCTCTAAGACCCACTATTTCTCAGATATTACGCTTGTAAGAATCATGTTCTACATAGTATGCACACATACGCCACGTATTAGTCCGGTCATTTTAGACAATTGAAATAAAGAAAATTCCGACAGAGCCAAATCTTCGTAGAGACCTTAGGTTTACCACAAGGAATAAAGTGTCAAAAGTCCCCATCAGTCCCATGTGAGCTTAGGGACTTATTCGGGGCCCAAGGTCAAAATTTTAGGTTTTTTGGATTTTTCTCGAAAACGGTAAGTTTTATCGAAAAAGTACCTCAGAGCAAAGTTGTAGATCTTAAAATTCTCTATAAAAATGGTATCTATGTTTTTTCTCTAAGACCCACTATTTCCCAGATATTACGCTTGTAAGAATCATGTTCTACATAGTATGCACACATACGCCACGTATTAGTCCGGTCATTTTAGACAATTGAAATAAAGAAAATTCCGACAGAGCCAAATCTTCGTAGAGACCTTAGGTTTACCACAAGGAATAAAGTGTCAAAAGTCCCCATCAGTCCCATGTGAGCTTAGGGACTTATTCGGGGCCCAAGGTCAAAATTTTAGGTTTTTTGGATTTTTCTCGAAAACGGTAAGTTTTATCGAAAAAGTACCTCAGAGCAAAGTTGTAGATCTTAAAATTCTCTATAAAAATGGTATGTATGTTTTTTCTCTAAGACCCACTATTTCCCAGATATTACGCTTGTAAGAATCATGTTCTACATAGTATGCACACATACGCCACGTATTAGTCCGGTCATTTTAGACAATTGAAATAAAGAAAATTCCGACAGAGCCAAATCTTCGTAGAGACCTTAGGTTTACCACAAGGAATAAAGTGTCAAAAGTCCCCATCAGTCCCATGTGAGCTTAGGGACTTATTCGGGGCCCAAGGTCAAAATTTTAGGTTTTTTGGATTTTTCTCGAAAACGGTAAGTTTTATCGAAAAAGCACCTCAGAGCAAAGTTGTAGATCTTAAAATTCTCTATAAAAATGGTATGTATGTTTTTTCTCTAAGACCCACTATTTCCCAGATATTACGCTTGTAAGAATCATGTTCTACATAGTATGCACACATACGCCACGTATTAGTCCGGTCATTTTAGACAATTGAAATAAAGAAAATTCCGACAGAGCCAAATCTTCGTAGAGACCTTAGGTTTACCACAAGGAATAAAGTGTCAAAAGTCCCCATCAGTCCCATGTGAGCTTAGGGACTTATTCGGGGCCCAAGGTCAAAATTTTAGGTTTTTTGGATTTTTCTCGAAAACGGTAAGTTTTATCGAAAAAGTACCTCAGAGCAAAGTTGTAGATCTTAAAATTCTCTATAAAAATGGTATGTATGTTTTTTCTCTAAGACCCACTATTTCTCAGATATTACGCTTGTAAGAATCATGTTCTACATAGTATGCACACATACGCCACGTATTAGTCCGGTCATTTTAGACAATTGAAATAAAGAAAATTCCGACAGAGCCAAATCTTCGTAGAGACCTTAGGTTTACCACAAGGAATAAAGTGTCAAAAGTCCCCATCAGTCCCATGTGAGCTTAGGGACTTATTCGGGGCCCAAGGTCAAAATTTTAGGTTTTTTGGATTTTTCTCGAAAACGGTAAGTTTTATCGAAAAAGTACCTCAGAGCAAAGTTGTAGATCTTAAAATTCTCTATAAAAATGGTATGTATGTTTTTTCTCTAAGACCCACTATTTCTCAGATATTACGCTTGTAAGAATCATGTTCTACATAGTATGCACACATACGCCACGTATTAGTCCGGTCATTTTAGACAATTGAAATAAAGAAAATTCCGACAGAGCCAAATCTTCGTAGAGACCTTAGGTTTACCACAAGGAATAAAGTGTCAAAAGTCCCCATCAGTCCCATGTGAGCTTAGGGACTTATTCGGGGCCCAAGGTCAAAATTTTAGGTTTTTTGGATTTTTCTCGAAAACGGTAAGTTTTATCGAAAAAGTACCTCAGAGCAAAGTTGTAGATCTTAAAATTCTCTATAAAAATGATCTCTATGATTTTTTCTCTAAGACCCACTATTTCTCAGATATTACGCTTGTAAGAATCATGTTCTACATAGTATGCACACATACGCCACGTATTAGTCCGGTCATTTTAGACAATTGAAATAAAGAAAATTCCGACAGAGCCAAATCTTCGTAGAGACCTTAGGTTTACCACAAGGAATAAAGTGTCAAAAGTCCCCATCAGTCCCATGTGAGCTTAGGGACTTATTCGGGGCCCAAGGTCAAAATTTTAGGTTTTTTGGATTTTTCTCGAAAACGGTAAGTTTTATCGAAAAAGTACCTCAGAGCAAAGTTGTAGATCTTAAAATTCTCTATAAAAATGGTATCTATGTTTTTTCTCTAAGACCCACTATTTCCCAGATATTACGCTTGTAAGAATCATGTTCTACATAGTATGCACACATACGCCACGTATTAGTCCGGTCATTTTAGACAATTGAAATAAAGAAAATTCCGACAGAGCCAAATCTTCGTAGAGACCTTAGGTTTACCACAAGGAATAAAGTGTCAAAAGTCCCCATCAGTCCCATGTGAGCTTAGGGACTTATTCGGGGCCCAAGGTCAAAATTTTAGGTTTTTTGGATTTTTCTCGAAAACGGTAAGTTTTATCGAAAAAGTACCTCAGAGCAAAGTTGTAGATCTTAAAATTCTCTATAAAAATGGTATGTATGTTTTTTCTCTAAGACCCACTATTTCCCAGATATTACGCTTGTAAGAATCATGTTCTACATAGTATGCACACATACGCCACGTATTAGTCCGGTCATTTTAGACAATTGAAATAAAGAAAATTCCGACAGAGCCAAATCTTCGTAGAGACCTTAGGTTTACCACAAGGAATAAAGTGTCAAAAGTCCCCATCAGTCCCATGTGAGCTTAGGGACTTATTCGGGGCCCAAGGTCAAAATTTTAGGTTTTTTGGATTTTTCTCGAAAACGGTAAGTTTTATCGAAAAAGCACCTCAGAGCAAAGTTGTAGATCTTAAAATTCTCTATAAAAATGGTATGTATGTTTTTTCTCTAAGACCCACTATTTCCCAGATATTACGCTTGTAAGAATCATGTTCTACATAGTATGCACACATACGCCACGTATTAGTCCGGTCATTTTAGACAATTGAAATAAAGAAAATTCCGACAGAGCCAAATCTTCGTAGAGACCTTAGGTTTACCACAAGGAATAAAGTGTCAAAAGTCCCCATCAGTCCCATGTGAGCTTAGGGACTTATTCGGGGCCCAAGGTCAAAATTTTAGGTTTTTTGGATTTTTCTCGAAAACGGTAAGTTTTATCGAAAAAGTACCTCAGAGCAAAGTTGTAGATCTTAAAATTCTCTATAAAAATGGTATGTATGTTTTTTCTCTAAGACCCACTATTTCCCAGATATTACGCTTGTAAGAATCATGTTCTACATAGTATGCACACATACGCCACGTATTAGTCCGGTCATTTTAGACAATTGAAATAAAGAAAATTCCGACAGAGCCAAATCTTCGTAGAGACCTTAGGTTTACCACAAGGAATAAAGTGTCAAAAGTCCCCATCAGTCCCATGTGAGCTTAGGGACTTATTCGGGGCCCAAGGTCAAAATTTTAGGTTTTTTGGATTTTTCTCGAAAACGGTAAGTTTTATCGAAAAAGCACCTCAGAGCAAAGTTGTAGATCTTAAAATTCTCTATAAAAATGGTATGTATGTTTTTTCTCTAAGACCCACTATTTCCCAGATATTACGCTTGTAAGAATCATGTTCTACATAGTATGCACACATACGCCACGTATTAGTCCGGTCATTTTAGACAATTGAAATAAAGAAAATTCCGACAGAGCCAAATCTTCGTAGAGACCTTAGGTTTACCACAAGGAATAAAGTGTCAAAAGTCCCCATCAGTCCCATGTGAGCTTAGGGACTTATTCGGGGCCCAAGGTCAAAATTTTAGGTTTTTTGGATTTTTCTCGAAAACGGTAAGTTTTATCGAAAAAGTACCTCAGAGCAAAGTTGTAGATCTTAAAATTCTCTATAAAAATGGTATGTATGTTTTTTCTCTAAGACCCACTATTTCTCAGATATTACGCTTGTAAGAATCATGTTCTACATAGTATGCACACATACGCCACGTATTAGTCCGGTCATTTTAGACAATTGAAATAAAGAAAATTCCGACAGAGCCAAATCTTCGTAGAGACCTTAGGTTTACCACAAGGAATAAAGTGTCAAAAGTCCCCATCAGTCCCATGTGAGCTTAGGGACTTATTCGGGGCCCAAGGTCAAAATTTTAGGTTTTTTGGATTTTTCTCGAAAACGGTAAGTTTTATCGAAAAAGTACCTCAGAGCAAAGTTGTAGATCTTAAAATTCTCTATAAAAATGATCTCTATGATTTTTTCTCTAAGACCCACTATTTCTCAGATATTACGCTTGTAAGAATCATGTTCTACATAGTATGCACACATACGCCACGTATTAGTCCGGTCATTTTAGACAATTGAAATAAAGAAAATTCCGACAGAGCCAAATCTTCGTAGAGACCTTAGGTTTACCACAAAGAATAAAGTGTCAAAAGTCCCCATCAGTCCCATGTGAGCTTAGGGACTTATTCGGGGCCCAAGGTCAAAATTTTAGGTTTTTTGGATTTTTCTCGAAAACGGTAAGTTTTATCGAAAAAGTACCTCAGAGCAAAGTTGTAGATCTTAAAATTCTCTATAAAAATGGTATCTATGTTTTTTCTCTAAGACCCACTATTTCCCAGATATTACGCTTGTAAGAATCATGTTCTACATAGTATGCACACATACGCCACGTATTAGTCCGGTCATTTTAGACAATTGAAATAAAGAAAATTCCGACAGAGCCAAATCTTCGTAGAGACCTTAGGTTTACCACAAGGAATAAAGTGTCAAAAGTCCCCATCAGTCCCATGTGAGCTTAGGGACTTATTCGGGGCCCAAGGTCAAAATTTTAGGTTTTTTGGATTTTTCTCGAAAACGGTAAGTTTTATCGAAAAAGTACCTCAGAGCAAAGTTGTAGATCTTAAAATTCTCTATAAAAATGGTATGTATGTTTTTTTCTCTAAGACCCACTATTTCTCAGATATTACGCTTGTAAGAATCATGTTCTACATAGTATGCACACATACGCCACGTATTAGTCCGGTCATTTTAGACAATTGAAATAAAGAAAATTCCGACAGAGCCAAATCTTCGTAGAGACCTTAGGTTTACCACAAGGAATAAAGTGTCAAAAGTCCCCATCAGTCCCATGTGAGCTTAGGGACTTATTCGGGGCCCAAGGTCAAAATTTTAGGTTTTTTGGATTTTCTCGAAAACGGTAAGTTTTATCGAAAAAGTACCTCAGAGCAAAGTTGTAGATCTTAAAATTCTCTATAAAAATGATCTCTATGATTTTTTCTCTAAGACCCACTATTTCTCAGATATTACGCTTGTAAGAATCATGTTCTACATAGTATGCACACATACGCCACGTATTAGTCCGGTCATTTTAGACAATTGAAATAAAGAAAATTCCGACAGAGCCAAATCTTCGTAGAGACCTTAGGTTTACCACAAGGAATAAAGTGTCAAAAGTCCCCATCAGTCCCATGTGAGCTTAGGGACTTATTCGGGGCCCAAGGTCAAAATTTTAGGTTTTTTGGATTTTTCTCGAAAACGGTAAGTTTTATCGAAAAAGTACCTCAGAGCAAAGTTGTAGATCTTAAAATTCTCTATAAAAATGGTATCTATGTTTTTTCTCTAAGACCCACTATTTCCCAGATATTACGCTTGTAAGAATCATGTTCTACATAGTATGCACACATACGCCACGTATTAGTCCGGTCATTTTAGACAATTGAAATAAAGAAAATTCCGACAGAGCCAAATCTTCGTAGAGACCTTAGGTTTACCACAAGGAATAAAGTGTCAAAAGTCCCCATCAGTCCCATGTGAGCTTAGGGACTTATTCGGGGCCCAAGGTCAAAATTTTAGGTTTTTTGGATTTTTCTCGAAAACGGTAAGTTTTATCGAAAAAGTACCTCAGAGCAAAGTTGTAGATCTTAAAATTCTCTATAAAAATGGTATGTATGTTTTTTCTCTAAGACCCACTATTTCTCAGATATTACGCTTGTAAGAATCATGTTCTACATAGTATGCACACATACGCCACGTATTAGTCCGGTCATTTTAGACAATTGAAATAAAGAAAATTCCGACAGAGCCAAATCTTCGTAGAGACCTTAGGTTTACCACAAGGAATAAAGTGTCAAAAGTCCCCATCAGTCCCATGTGAGCTTAGGGACTTATTCGGGGCCCAAGGTCAAAATTTTAGGTTTTTTGGATTTTTCTCGAAAACGGTAAGTTTTATCGAAAAAGTACCTCAGAGCAAAGTTGTAGATCTTAAAATTCTCTATAAAAATGATCTCTATGATTTTTTCTCTAAGACCCACTATTTCTCAGATATTACGCTTGTAAGAATCATGTTCTACATAGTATGCACACATACGCCACGTATTAGTCCGGTCATTTTAGACAATTGAAATAAAGAAAATTCCGACAGAGCCAAATCTTCGTAGAGACCTTAGGTTTACCACAAGGAATAAAGTGTCAAAAGTCCCCATCAGTCCCATGTGAGCTTAGGGACTTATTCGGGGCCCAAGGTCAAAATTTTAGGTTTTTTGGATTTTTCTCGAAAACGGTAAGTTTTATCGAAAAAGTACCTCAGAGCAAAGTTGTAGATCTTAAAATTCTCTATAAAAATGGTATCTATGTTTTTTCTCTAAGACCCACTATTTCCCAGATATTACGCTTGTAAGAATCATGTTCTACATAGTATGCACACATACGCCACGTATTAGTCCGGTCATTTTAGACAATTGAAATAAAGAAAATTCCGACAGAGCCAAATCTTCGTAGAGACCTTAGGTTTACCACAAGGAATAAAGTGTCAAAAGTCCCCATCAGTCCCATGTGAGCTTAGGGACTTATTCGGGGCCCAAGGTCAAAATTTTAGGTTTTTTGGATTTTTCTCGAAAACGGTAAGTTTTATCGAAAAAGTACCTCAGAGCAAAGTTGTAGATCTTAAAATTCTCTATAAAAATGGTATGTATGTTTTTTCTCTAAGACCCACTATTTCCCAGATATTACGCTTGTAAGAATCATGTTCTACATAGTATGCACACATACGCCACGTATTAGTCCGGTCATTTTAGACAATTGAAATAAAGAAAATTCCGACAGAGCCAAATCTTCGTAGAGACCTTAGGTTTACCACAAGGAATAAAGTGTCAAAAGTCCCCATCAGTCCCATGTGAGCTTAGGGACTTATTCGGGGCCCAAGGTCAAAATTTTAGGTTTTTTGGATTTTTCTCGAAAACGGTAAGTTTTATCGAAAAAGCACCTCAGAGCAAAGTTGTAGATCTTAAAATTCTCTATAAAAATGGTATGTATGTTTTTTCTCTAAGACCCACTATTTCCCAGATATTACGCTTGTAAGAATCATGTTCTACATAGTATGCACACATACGCCACGTATTAGTCCGGTCATTTTAGACAATTGAAATAAAGAAAATTCCGACAGAGCCAAATCTTCGTAGAGACCTTAGGTTTACCACAAGGAATAAAGTGTCAAAAGTCCCCATCAGTCCCATGTGAGCTTAGGGACTTATTCGGGGCCCAAGGTCAAAATTTTAGGTTTTTTGGATTTTTCTCGAAAACGGTAAGTTTTATCGAAAAAGTACCTCAGAGCAAAGTTGTAGATCTTAAAATTCTCTATAAAAATGGTATGTATGTTTTTTCTCTAAGACCCACTATTTCTCAGATATTACGCTTGTAAGAATCATGTTCTACATAGTATGCACACATACGCCACGTATTAGTCCGGTCATTTTAGACAATTGAAATAAAGAAAATTCCGACAGAGCCAAATCTTCGTAGAGACCTTAGGTTTACCACAAGGAATAAAGTGTCAAAAGTCCCCATCAGTCCCATGTGAGCTTAGGGACTTATTCGGGGCCCAAGGTCAAAATTTTAGGTTTTTTGGATTTTTCTCGAAAACGGTAAGTTTTATCGAAAAAGTACCTCAGAGCAAAGTTGTAGATCTTAAAATTCTCTATAAAAATGATCTCTATGATTTTTTCTCTAAGACCCACTATTTCTCAGATATTACGCTTGTAAGAATCATGTTCTACATAGTATGCACACATACGCCACGTATTAGTCCGGTCATTTTAGACAATTGAAATAAAGAAAATTCCGACAGAGCCAAATCTTCGTAGAGACCTTAGGTTTACCACAAGGAATAAAGTGTCAAAAGTCCCCATCAGTCCCATGTGAGCTTAGGGACTTATTCGGGGCCCAAGGTCAAAATTTTAGGTTTTTTGGATTTTTCTCGAAAACGGTAAGTTTTATCGAAAAAGTACCTCAGAGCAAAGTTGTAGATCTTAAAATTCTCTATAAAAATGGTATCTATGTTTTTTCTCTAAGACCCACTATTTCCCAGATATTACGCTTGTAAGAATCATGTTCTACATAGTATGCACACATACGCCACGTATTAGTCCGGTCATTTTAGACAATTGAAATAAAGAAAATTCCGACAGAGCCAAATCTTCGTAGAGACCTTAGGTTTACCACAAGGAATAAAGTGTCAAAAGTCCCCATCAGTCCCATGTGAGCTTAGGGACTTATTCGGGGCCCAAGGTCAAAATTTTAGGTTTTTTGGATTTTTCTCGAAAACGGTAAGTTTTATCGAAAAAGTACCTCAGAGCAAAGTTGTAGATCTTAAAATTCTCTATAAAAATGGTATGTATGTTTTTTCTCTAAGACCCACTATTTCTCAGATATTACGCTTGTAAGAATCATGTTCTACATAGTATGCACACATACGCCACGTATTAGTCCGGTCATTTTAGACAATTGAAATAAAGAAAATTCCGACAGAGCCAAATCTTCGTAGAGACCTTAGGTTTACCACAAGGAATAAAGTGTCAAAAGTCCCCATCAGTCCCATGTGAGCTTAGGGACTTATTCGGGGCCCAAGGTCAAAATTTTAGGTTTTTTGGATTTTTCTCGAAAACGGTAAGTTTTATCGAAAAAGTACCTCAGAGCAAAGTTGTAGATCTTAAAATTCTCTATAAAAATGATCTCTATGATTTTTTCTCTAAGACCCACTATTTCTCAGATATTACGCTTGTAAGAATCATGTTCTACATAGTATGCACACATACGCCACGTATTAGTCCGGTCATTTTAGACAATTGAAATAAAGAAAATTCCGACAGAGCCAAATCTTCGTAGAGACCTTAGGTTTACCACAAGGAATAAAGTGTCAAAAGTCCCCATCAGTCCCATGTGAGCTTAGGGACTTATTCGGGGCCCAAGGTCAAAATTTTAGGTTTTTTGGATTTTTCTCGAAAACGGTAAGTTTTATCGAAAAAGTACCTCAGAGCAAAGTTGTAGATCTTAAAATTCTCTATAAAAATGGTATCTATGTTTTTTCTCTAAGACCCACTATTTCCCAGATATTACGCTTGTAAGAATCATGTTCTACATAGTATGCACACATACGCCACGTATTAGTCCGGTCATTTTAGACAATTGAAATAAAGAAAATTCCGACAGAGCCAAATCTTCGTAGAGACCTTAGGTTTACCACAAGGAATAAAGTGTCAAAAGTCCCCATCAGTCCCATGTGAGCTTAGGGACTTATTCGGGGCCCAAGGTCAAAATTTTAGGTTTTTTGGATTTTTCTCGAAAACGGTAAGTTTTATCGAAAAAGTACCTCAGAGCAAAGTTGTAGATCTTAAAATTCTCTATAAAAATGGTATGTATGTTTTTTCTCTAAGACCCACTATTTCCCAGATATTACGCTTGTAAGAATCATGTTCTACATAGTATGCACACATACGCCACGTATTAGTCCGGTCATTTTAGACAATTGAAATAAAGAAAATTCCGACAGAGCCAAATCTTCGTAGAGACCTTAGGTTTACCACAAGGAATAAAGTGTCAAAAGTCCCTATCAGTCCCATGTGAGCTTAGGGACTTATTCGGGGCCCAAGGTCAAAATTTTAGGTTTTTTGGATTTTTCTCGAAAACGGTAAGTTTTATCGAAAAAGCACCTCAGAGCAAAGTTGTAGATCTTAAAATTCTCTATAAAAATGGTATGTATGTTTTTTCTCTAAGACCCACTATTTCCCAGATATTACGCTTGTAAGAATCATGTTCTACATAGTATGCACACATACGCCACGTATTAGTCCGGTCATTTTAGACAATTGAAATAAAGAAAATTCCGACAGAGCCAAATCTTCGTAGAGACCTTAGGTTTACCACAAGGAATAAAGTGTCAAAAGTCCCCATCAGTCCCATGTGAGCTTAGGGACTTATTCGGGGCCCAAGGTCAAAATTTTAGGTTTTTTGGATTTTTCTCGAAAACGGTAAGTTTTATCGAAAAAGTACCTCAGAGCAAAGTTGTAGATCTTAAAATTCTCTATAAAAATGGTATGTATGTTTTTTCTCTAAGACCCACTATTTCTCAGATATTACGCTTGTAAGAATCATGTTCTACATAGTATGCACACATACGCCACGTATTAGTCCGGTCATTTTAGACAATTGAAATAAAGAAAATTCCGACAGAGCCAAATCTTCGTAGAGACCTTAGGTTTACCACAAGGAATAAAGTGTCAAAAGTCCCCATCAGTCCCATGTGAGCTTAGGGACTTATTCGGGGCCCAAGGTCAAAATTTTAGGTTTTTTGGATTTTTCTCGAAAACGGTAAGTTTTATCGAAAAAGTACCTCAGAGCAAAGTTGTAGATCTTAAAATTCTCTATAAAAATGATCTCTATGATTTTTTCTCTAAGACCCACTATTTCTCAGATATTACGCTTGTAAGAATCATGTTCTACATAGTATGCACACATACGCCACGTATTAGTCCGGTCATTTTAGACAATTGAAATAAAGAAAATTCCGACAGAGCCAAATCTTCGTAGAGACCTTAGGTTTACCACAAGGAATAAAGTGTCAAAAGTCCCCATCAGTCCCATGTGAGCTTAGGGACTTATTCGGGGCCCAAGGTCAAAATTTTAGGTTTTTTGGATTTTTCTCGAAAACGGTAAGTTTTATCGAAAAAGTACCTCAGAGCAAAGTTGTAGATCTTAAAATTCTCTATAAAAATGGTATCTATGTTTTTTCTCTAAGACCCACTATTTCCCAGATATTACGCTTGTAAGAATCATGTTCTACATAGTATGCACACATACGCCACGTATTAGTCCGGTCATTTTAGACAATTGAAATAAAGAAAATTCCGACAGAGCCAAATCTTCGTAGAGACCTTAGGTTTACCACAAGGAATAAAGTGTCAAAAGTCCCCATCAGTCCCATGTGAGCTTAGGGACTTATTCGGGGCCCAAGGTCAAAATTTTAGGTTTTTTGGATTTTTCTCGAAAACGGTAAGTTTTATCGAAAAAGTACCTCAGAGCAAAGTTGTAGATCTTAAAATTCTCTATAAAAATGGTATGTATGTTTTTTCTCTAAGACCCACTATTTCCCAGATATTACGCTTGTAAGAATCATGTTCTACATAGTATGCACACATACGCCACGTATTAGTCCGGTCATTTTAGACAATTGAAATAAAGAAAATTCCGACAGAGCCAAATCTTCGTAGAGACCTTAGGTTTACCACAAGGAATAAAGTGTCAAAAGTCCCCATCAGTCCCATGTGAGCTTAGGGACTTATTCGGGGCCCAAGGTCAAAATTTTAGGTTTTTTGGATTTTTCTCGAAAACGGTAAGTTTTATCGAAAAAGTACCTCAGAGCAAAGTTGTAGATCCTAAAATTCTCTATAAAAATGGTATGTATGTTTTTTCTCTAAGACCCACTATTTCCCAGATATTACGCTTGTAAGAATCATGTTCTACATAGTATGCACACATACGCCACGTATTAGTCCGGTCATTTTAGACAATTGAAATAAAGAAAATTCCGACAGAGCCAAATCTTCGTAGAGACCTTAGGTTTACCACAAGGAATAAAGTGTCAAAAGTCCCCATCAGTCCCATGTGAGCTTAGGGACTTATTCGGGGCCCAAGGTCAAAATTTTAGGTTTTTTGGATTTTTCTCGAAAACGGTAAGTTTTATCGAAAAAGTACCTCAGAGCAAAGTTGTAGATCTTAAAATTCTCTATAAAAATGATCTCTATGATTTTTTCTCTAAGACCCACTATTTCTCAGATATTACGCTTGTAAGAATCATGTTCTACATAGTATGCACACATACGCCACGTATTAGTCCGGTCATTTTAGACAATTGAAATAAAGAAAATTCCGACAGAGCCAAATCTTCGTAGAGACCTTAGGTATACCACAAGGAATAAAGTGTCAAAAGTCCCCATCAGTCCCATGTGAGCTTAGGGACTTATTCGGGGCCCAAGGTCAAAATTTTAGGTTTTTTGGATTTTTCTCGAAAACGGTAAGTTTTATCGAAAAAGTACCTCAGAGCAAAGTTGTAGATCTTAAAATTCTCTATAAAAATGGTATGTATGTTTTTTCTCTAAGACCCACTATTTCCCAGATATTACGCTTGTAAGAATCATGTTCTACATAGTATGCACACATACGCCACGTATTAGTCCGGTCATTTTAGACAATTGAAATAAAGAAAATTCCGACAGAGCCAAATCTTCGTAGAGACCTTAGGTTTACCACAAGGAATAAAGTGTCAAAAGTCCCCATCAGTCCCATGTGAGCTTAGGGACTTATTCGGGGCCCAAGGTCAAAATTTTAGGTTTTTTGGATTTTTCTCGAAAACGGTAAGTTTTATCGAAAAAGTACCTCAGAGCAAAGTTGTAGATCTTAAAATTCTCTATAAAAATGGTATGTATGTTTTTTCTCTAAGACCCACTATTTCCCAGATATTACGCTTGTAAGAATCATGTTCTACATAGTATGCACACATACGCCACGTATTAGTCCGGTCATTTTAGACAATTGAAATAAAGAAAATTCCGACAGAGCCAAATCTTCGTAGAGACCTTAGGTTTACCACAAGGAATAAAGTGTCAAAAGTCCCCATCAGTCCCATGTGAGCTTAGGGACTTATTCGGGGCCCAAGGTCAAAATTTTAGGTTTTTTGGATTTTTCTCGAAAACGGTAAGTTTTATCGAAAAAGTACTTCAGAGCAAAGTTGTAGATCTTAAAATTCTCTATAAAAATGGTATGTATGTTTTTTCTCTAAGACCCACTATTTCCCAGATATTACGCTTGTAAGAATCATGTTCTACATAGTATGCACACATACGCCACGTATTAGTCCGGTCATTTTAGACAATTGAAATAAAGAAAATTCCGACAGAGCCAAATCTTCGTAGAGACCTTAGGTTTACCACAAGGAATAAAGTGTCAAAAGTCCCCATCAGTCCCATGTGAGCTTAGGGACTTATTCGGGGCCCAAGGTCAAAATTTTAGGTTTTTTGGATTTTTCTCGAAAACGGTAAGTTTTATCGAAAAAGTACCTCAGAGCAAAGTTGTAGATCTTAAAATTCTCTATAAAAATGATCTCTATGATTTTTTCTCTAAGACCCACTATTTCTCAGATATTACGCTTGTAAGAATCATGTTCTACATAGTATGCACACATACGCCACGTATTAGTCCGGTCATTTTAGACAATTGAAATAAAGAAAATTCCGACAGAGCCAAATCTTCGTAGAGACCTTAGGTATACCACAAGGAATAAAGTGTCAAAAGTCCCCATCAGTCCCATGTGAGCTTAGGGACTTATTCGGGGCCCAAGGTCAAAATTTTAGGTTTTTTGGATTTTTCTCGAAAACGGTAAGTTTTATCGAAAAAGTACCTCAGAGCAAAGTTGTAGATCTTAAAATTCTCTATAAAAATGGTATGTATGTTTTTTCTCTAAGACCCACTATTTCCCAGATATTACGCTTGTAAGAATCATGTTCTACATAGTATGCACACATACGCCACGTATTAGTCCGGTCATTTTAGACAATTGAAATAAAGAAAATTCCGACAGAGCCAAATCTTCGTAGAGACCTTAGGTTTACCACAAGGAATAAAGTGTCAAAAGTCCCCATCAGTCCCATGTGAGCTTAGGGACTTATTCGGGGCCCAAGGTCAAAATTTTAGGTTTTTTGGATTTTTCTCGAAAACGGTAAGTTTTATCGAAAAAGTACCTCAGAGCAAAGTTGTAGATCTTAAAATTCTCTATAAAAATGATTTCTATGATTTTTTCTCTAAGACCCACTATTTCTCAGATATTACGCTTGTAAGAATCATGTTCTACATAGTATGCACACATACGCCACGTATTAGTCCGGTCATTTTAGACAATTGAAATAAAGAAAATTCCGACAGAGCCAAATCTTCGTAGAGACCTTAGGTTTACCACAAGGAATAAAGTGTCAAAAGTCCCCATCAGTCCCATGTGAGCTTAGGGACTTATTCGGGGCCCAAGGTCAAAATTTTAGGTTTTTTGGATTTTTCTCGAAAACGGTAAGTTTTATCGAAAAAGTACCTCAGAGCAAAGTTGTAGATCTTAAAATTCTCTATAAAAATGGTATCTATGTTTTTTCTCTAAGACCCACTATTTCCCAGATATTACGCTTGTAAGAATCATGTTCTACATAGTATGCACACATACGCCACGTATTAGTCCGGTCATTTTAGACAATTGAAATAAAGAAAATTCCGACAGAGCCAAATCTTCGTAGAGACCTTAGGTTTACCACAAGGAATAAAGTGTCAAAAGTCCCCATCAGTCCCATGTGAGCTTAGGGACTTATTCGGGGCCCAAGGTCAAAATTTTAGGTTTTTTGGATTTTTCTCGAAAACGGTAAGTTTTATCGAAAAAGTACCTCAGAGCAAAGTTGTAGATCTTAAAATTCTCTATAAAAATGATCTCTATGATTTTTTCTCTAAGACCCACTATTTCTCAGATATTACGCTTGTAAGAATCATGTTCTACATAGTATGCACACATACGCCACGTATTAGTCCGGTCATTTTAGACAATTGAAATAAAGAAAATTCCGACAGAGCCAAATCTTCGTAGAGACCTTAGGTTTACCACAAGGAATAAAGTGTCAAAAGTCCCCATCAGTCCCATGTGAGCTTAGGGACTTATTCGGGGCCCAAGGTCAAAATTTTAGGTTTTTTGGATTTTTCTCGAAAACGGTAAGTTTTATCGAAAAAGTACCTCAGAGCAAAGTTGTAGATCTTAAAATTCTCTATAAAAATGGTATGTATGTTTTTTCTCTAAGACCCACTATTTCCCAGATATTACGCTTGTAAGAATCATGTTCTACATAGTATGCACACATACGCCACGTATTAGTCCGGTCATTTTAGACAATTGAAATAAAGAAAATTCCGACAGAGCCAAATCTTCGTAGAGACCTTAGGTTTACCACAAGGAATAAAGTGTCAAAAGTCCCCATCAGTCCCATGTGAGCTTAGGGACTTATTCGGGGCCCAAGGTCAAAATTTTAGGTTTTTTGGATTTTTCTCGAAAACGGTAAGTTTTATCGAAAAAGTACCTCAGAGCAAAGTTGTAGATCTTAAAATTCTCTATAAAAATGATCTCTATGATTTTTTCTCTAAGACCCACTATTTCTCAGATATTACGCTTGTAAGAATCATGTTCTACATAGTATGCACACATACGCCACGTATTAGTCCGGTCATTTTAGACAATTGAAATAAAGAAAATTCCGACAGAGCCAAATCTTCGTAGAGACCTTAGGTATACCACAAGGAATAAAGTGTCAAAAGTCCCCATCAGTCCCATGTGAGCTTAGGGACTTATTCGGGGCCCAAGGTCAAAATTTTAGGTTTTTTGGATTTTTCTCGAAAACGGTAAGTTTTATCGAAAAAGTACCTCAGAGCAAAGTTGTAGATCTTAAAATTCTCTATAAAAATGGTATGTATGTTTTTTCTCTAAGACCCACTATTTCCCAGATATTACGCTTGTAAGAATCATGTTCTACATAGTATGCACACATACGCCACGTATTAGTCCGGTCATTTTAGACAATTGAAATAAAGAAAATTCCGACAGAGCCAAATCTTCGTAGAGACCTTAGGTTTACCACAAGGAATAAAGTGTCAAAAGTCCCCATCAGTCCCATGTGAGCTTAGGGACTTATTCGGGGCCCAAGGTCAAAATTTTAGGTTTTTTGGATTTTTCTCGAAAACGGTAAGTTTTATCGAAAAAGTACCTCAGAGCAAAGTTGTAGATCTTAAAATTCTCTATAAAAATGGTATGTATGTTTTTTCTCTAAGACCCACTATTTCCCAGATATTACGCTTGTAAGAATCATGTTCTACATAGTATGCACACATACGCCACGTATTAGTCCGGTCATTTTAGACAATTGAAATAAAGAAAATTCCGACAGAGCCAAATCTTCGTAGAGACCTTAGGTTTACCACAAGGAATAAAGTGTCAAAAGTCCCCATCAGTCCCATGTGAGCTTAGGGACTTATTCGGGGCCCAAGGTCAAAATTTTAGGTTTTTTGGATTTTTCTCGAAAACGGTAAGTTTTATCGAAAAAGTACTTCAGAGCAAAGTTGTAGATCTTAAAATTCTCTATAAAAATGGTATGTATGTTTTTTCTCTAAGACCCACTATTTCCCAGATATTACGCTTGTAAGAATCATGTTCTACATAGTATGCACACATACGCCACGTATTAGTCCGGTCATTTTAGACAATTGAAATAAAGAAAATTCCGACAGAGCCAAATCTTCGTAGAGACCTTAGGTTTACCACAAGGAATAAAGTGTCAAAAGTCCCCATCAGTCCCATGTGAGCTTAGGGACTTATTCGGGGCCCAAGGTCAAAATTTTAGGTTTTTTGGATTTTTCTCGAAAACGGTAAGTTTTATCGAAAAAGTACCTCAGAGCAAAGTTGTAGATCTTAAAATTCTCTATAAAAATGATCTCTATGATTTTTTCTCTAAGACCCACTATTTCTCAGATATTACGCTTGTAAGAATCATGTTCTACATAGTATGCACACATACGCCACGTATTAGTCCGGTCATTTTAGACAATTGAAATAAAGAAAATTCCGACAGAGCCAAATCTTCGTAGAGACCTTAGGTATACCACAAGGAATAAAGTGTCAAAAGTCCCCATCAGTCCCATGTGAGCTTAGGGACTTATTCGGGGCCCAAGGTCAAAATTTTAGGTTTTTTGGATTTTTCTCGAAAACGGTAAGTTTTATCGAAAAAGTACCTCAGAGCAAAGTTGTAGATCTTAAAATTCTCTATAAAAATGGTATCTATGTTTTTTCTCTAAGACCCACTATTTCCCAGATATTACGCTTGTAAGAATCATGTTCTACATAGTATGCACACATACGCCACGTATTAGTCCGGTCATTTTAGACAATTGAAATAAAGAAAATTCCGACAGAGCCATATCTTCGTAGAGACCTTAGGTTTACCACAAGGAATAAAGTGTCAAAAGTCCCCATCAGTCCCATGTGAGCTTAGGGACTTATTCGGGGCCCAAGGTCAAAATTTTAGGTTTTTTGGATTTTTCTCGAAAACGGTAAGTTTTATCGAAAAAGTACCTCAGAGCAAAGTTGTAGATCTTAAAATTCTCTATAAAAATGATTTCTATGATTTTTTCTCTAAGACCCACTATTTCTCAGATATTACGCTTGTAAGAATCATGTTCTACATAGTATGCACACATACGCCACGTATTAGTCCGGTCATTTTAGACAATTGAAATAAAGAAAATTCCGACAGAGCCAAATCTTCGTAGAGACCTTAGGTTTACCACAAGGAATAAAGTGTCAAAAGTCCCCATCAGTCCCATGTGAGCTTAGGGACTTATTCGGGGCCCAAGGTCAAAATTTTAGGTTTTTTGGATTTTTCTCGAAAACGGTAAGTTTTATCGAAAAAGTACCTCAGAGCAAAGTTGTAGATCTTAAAATTCTCTATAAAAATGATTTCTATGATTTTTTCTCTAAGACCCACTATTTCTCAGATATTACGCTTGTAAGAATCATGTTCTACATAGTATGCACACATACGCCACGTATTAGTCCGGTCATTTTAGACAATTGAAATAAAGAAAATTCCGACAGAGCCAAATCTTCGTAGAGACCTTAGGTTTACCACAAGGAATAAAGTGTCAAAAGTCCCCATCAGTCCCATGTGAGCTTAGGGACTTATTCGGGGCCCAAGGTCAAAATTTTAGGTTTTTTGGATTTTTCTCGAAAACGGTAAGTTTTATCGAAAAAGTACCTCAGAGCAAAGTTGTAGATCTTAAAATTCTCTATAAAAATGGTATCTATGTTTTTTCTCTAAGACCCACTATTTCCCAGATATTACGCTTGTAAGAATCATGTTCTACATAGTATGCACACATACGCCACGTATTAGTCCGGTCATTTTAGACAATTGAAATAAAGAAAATTCCGACAGAGCCAAATCTTCGTAGAGACCTTAGGTTTACCACAAGGAATAAAGTGTCAAAAGTCCCCATCAGTCCCATGTGAGCTTAGGGACTTATTCGGGGCCCAAGGTCAAAATTTTAGGTTTTTTGGATTTTTCTCGAAAACGGTAAGTTTTATCGAAAAAGTACCTCAGAGCAAAGTTGTAGATCTTAAAATTCTCTATAAAAATGATCTCTATGATTTTTTCTCTAAGACCCACTATTTCTCAGATATTACGCTTGTAAGAATCATGTTCTACATAGTATGCACACATACGCCACGTATTAGTCCGGTCATTTTAGACAATTGAAATAAAGAAAATTCCGACAGAGCCAAATCTTCGTAGAGACCTTAGGTTTACCACAAGGAATAAAGTGTCAAAAGTCCCCATCAGTCCCATGTGAGCTTAGGGACTTATTCGGGGCCCAAGGTCAAAATTTTAGGTTTTTTGGATTTTTCTCGAAAACGGTAAGTTTTATCGAAAAAGTACCTCAGAGCAAAGTTGTAGATCTTAAAATTCTCTATAAAAATGGTATGTATGTTTTTTCTCTAAGACCCACTATTTCCCAGATATTACGCTTGTAAGAATCATGTTCTACATAGTATGCACACATACGCCACGTATTAGTCCGGTCATTTTAGACAATTGAAATAAAGAAAATTCCGACAGAGCCAAATCTTCGTAGAGACCTTAGGTTTACCACAAGGAATAAAGTGTCAAAAGTCCCCATCAGTCCCATGTGAGCTTAGGGACTTATTCGGGGCCCAAGGTCAAAATTTTAGGTTTTTTGGATTTTTCTCGAAAACGGTAAGTTTTATCGAAAAAGTACCTCAGAGCAAAGTTGTAGATCTTAAAATTCTCTATAAAAATGATCTCTATGATTTTTTCTCTAAGACCCACTATTTCTCAGATATTACGCTTGTAAGAATCATGTTCTACATAGTATGCACACATACGCCACGTATTAGTCCGGTCATTTTAGACAATTGAAATAAAGAAAATTCCGACAGAGCCAAATCTTCGTAGAGACCTTAGGTATACCACAAGGAATAAAGTGTCAAAAGTCCCCATCAGTCCCATGTGAGCTTAGGGACTTATTCGGGGCCCAAGGTCAAAATTTTAGGTTTTTTGGATTTTTCTCGAAAACGGTAAGTTTTATCGAAAAAGTACCTCAGAGCAAAGTTGTAGATCTTAAAATTCTCTATAAAAATGGTATGTATGTTTTTTCTCTAAGACCCACTATTTCCCAGATATTACGCTTGTAAGAATCATGTTCTACATAGTATGCACACATACGCCACGTATTAGTCCGGTCATTTTAGACAATTGAAATAAAGAAAATTCCGACAGAGCCAAATCTTCGTAGAGACCTTAGGTTTACCACAAGGAATAAAGTGTCAAAAGTCCCCATCAGTCCCATGTGAGCTTAGGGACTTATTCGGGGCCCAAGGTCAAAATTTTAGGTTTTTTGGATTTTTCTCGAAAACGGTAAGTTTTATCGAAAAAGTACCTCAGAGCAAAGTTGTAGATCTTAAAATTCTCTATAAAAATGGTATGTATGTTTTTTCTCTAAGACCCACTATTTCCCAGATATTACGCTTGTAAGAATCATGTTCTACATAGTATGCACACATACGCCACGTATTAGTCCGGTCATTTTAGACAATTGAAATAAAGAAAATTCCGACAGAGCCAAATCTTCGTAGAGACCTTAGGTTTACCACAAGGAATAAAGTGTCAAAAGTCCCCATCAGTCCCATGTGAGCTTAGGGACTTATTCGGGGCCCAAGGTCAAAATTTTAGGTTTTTTGGATTTTTCTCGAAAACGGTAAGTTTTATCGAAAAAGTACTTCAGAGCAAAGTTGTAGATCTTAAAATTCTCTATAAAAATGGTATGTATGTTTTTTCTCTAAGACCCACTATTTCCCAGATATTACGCTTGTAAGAATCATGTTCTACATAGTATGCACACATACGCCACGTATTAGTCCGGTCATTTTAGACAATTGAAATAAAGAAAATTCCGACAGAGCCAAATCTTCGTAGAGACCTTAGGTTTACCACAAGGAATAAAGTGTCAAAAGTCCCCATCAGTCCCATGTGAGCTTAGGGACTTATTCGGGGCCCAAGGTCAAAATTTTAGGTTTTTTGGATTTTTCTCGAAAACGGTAAGTTTTATCGAAAAAGTACCTCAGAGCAAAGTTGTAGATCTTAAAATTCTCTATAAAAATGATCTCTATGATTTTTTCTCTAAGACCCACTATTTCTCAGATATTACGCTTGTAAGAATCATGTTCTACATAGTATGCACACATACGCCACGTATTAGTCCGGTCATTTTAGACAATTGAAATAAAGAAAATTCCGACAGAGCCAAATCTTCGTAGAGACCTTAGGTATACCACAAGGAATAAAGTGTCAAAAGTCCCCATCAGTCCCATGTGAGCTTAGGGACTTATTCGGGGCCCAAGGTCAAAATTTTAGGTTTTTTGGATTTTTCTCGAAAACGGTAAGTTTTATCGAAAAAGTACCTCAGAGCAAAGTTGTAGATCTTAAAATTCTCTATAAAAATGGTATCTATGTTTTTTCTCTAAGACCCACTATTTCCCAGATATTACGCTTGTAAGAATCATGTTCTACATAGTATGCACACATACGCCACGTATTAGTCCGGTCATTTTAGACAATTGAAATAAAGAAAATTCCGACAGAGCCATATCTTCGTAGAGACCTTAGGTTTACCACAAGGAATAAAGTGTCAAAAGTCCCCATCAGTCCCATGTGAGCTTAGGGACTTATTCGGGGCCCAAGGTCAAAATTTTAGGTTTTTTGGATTTTTCTCGAAAACGGTAAGTTTTATCGAAAAAGTACCTCAGAGCAAAGTTGTAGATCTTAAAATTCTCTATAAAAATGATTTCTATGATTTTTTCTCTAAGACCCACTATTTCTCAGATATTACGCTTGTAAGAATCATGTTCTACATAGTATGCACACATACGCCACGTATTAGTCCGGTCATTTTAGACAATTGAAATAAAGAAAATTCCGACAGAGCCAAATCTTCGTAGAGACCTTAGGTTTACCACAAGGAATAAAGTGTCAAAAGTCCCCATCAGTCCCATGTGAGCTTAGGGACTTATTCGGGGCCCAAGGTCAAAATTTTAGGTTTTTTGGATTTTTCTCGAAAACGGTAAGTTTTATCGAAAAAGTACCTCAGAGCAAAGTTGTAGATCTTAAAATTCTCTATAAAAATGGTATCTATGTTTTTTCTCTAAGACCCACTATTTCCCAGATATTACGCTTGTAAGAATCATGTTCTACATAGTATGCACACATACGCCACGTATTAGTCCGGTCATTTTAGACAATTGAAATAAAGAAAATTCCGACAGAGCCAAATCTTCGTAGAGACCTTAGGTTTACCACAAGGAATAAAGTGTCAAAAGTCCCCATCAGTCCCATGTGAGCTTAGGGACTTATTCGGGGCCCAAGGTCAAAATTTTAGGTTTTTTGGATTTTTCTCGAAAACGGTAAGTTTTATCGAAAAAGTACCTCAGAGCAAAGTTGTAGATCTTAAAATTCTCTATAAAAATGATCTCTATGATTTTTTCTCTAAGACCCACTATTTCTCAGATATTACGCTTGTAAGAATCATGTTCTACATAGTATGCACACATACGCCACGTATTAGTCCGGTCATTTTAGACAATTGAAATAAAGAAAATTCCGACAGAGCCAAATCTTCGTAGAGACCTTAGGTTTACCACAAGGAATAAAGTGTCAAAAGTCCCCATCAGTCCCATGTGAGCTTAGGGACTTATTCGGGGCCCAAGGTCAAAATTTTAGGTTTTTTGGATTTTTCTCGAAAACGGTAAGTTTTATCGAAAAAGTACCTCAGAGCAAAGTTGTAGATCTTAAAATTCTCTATAAAAATGGTATGTATGTTTTTTCTCTAAGACCCACTATTTCCCAGATATTACGCTTGTAAGAATCATGTTCTACATAGTATGCACACATACGCCACGTATTAGTCCGGTCATTTTAGACAATTGAAATAAAGAAAATTCCGACAGAGCCAAATCTTCGTAGAGACCTTAGGTTTACCACAAGGAATAAAGTGTCAAAAGTCCCCATCAGTCCCATGTGAGCTTAGGGACTTATTCGGGGCCCAAGGTCAAAATTTTAGGTTTTTTGGATTTTTCTCGAAAACGGTAAGTTTTATCGAAAAAGTACCTCAGAGCAAAGTTGTAGATCTTAAAATTCTCTATAAAAATGGTATCTATGTTTTTTCTCTAAGACCCACTATTTCCCAGATATTACGCTTGTAAGAATCATGTTCTACATAGTATGCACACATACGCCAAGTATTAGTCCGGTCATTTTAGACAATTGAAATAAAGAAAATTCCGACAGAGCCAAATCTTCGTAGAGACCTTAGGTTTACCACAAGGAATAAAGTGTCAAAAGTCCCCATCAGTCCCATGTGAGCTTAGGGACTTATTCGGGGCCCAAGGTCAAAATTTTAGGTTTTTTGGATTTTTCTCGAAAACGGTAAGTTTTATCGAAAAAGTACCTCAGAGCAAAGTTGTAGATCTTAAAATTCTCTATAAAAATGATCTCTATGATTTTTTCTCTAAGACCTACTATTTCTCAGATATTACGCTTGTAAGAATCATGTTCTACATAGTATGCACACATACGCCACGTATTAGTCCGGTCATTTTAGACAATTGAAATAAAGAAAATTCCGACAGAGCCAAATCTTCGTAGAGACCTTAGGTTTACCACAAGGAATAAAGTGTCAAAAGTCCCCATCAGTCCCATGTGAGCTTAGGGACTTATTCGGGGCCCAAGGTCAAAATTTTAGGTTTTTTGGATTTTTCTCGAAAACGGTAAGTTTTATCGAAAAAGTACCTCAGAGCAAAGTTGTAGATCTTAAAATTCTCTATAAAAATGGTATCTATGTTTTTTCTCTAAGACCCACTATTTCCCAGATATTACGCTTGTAAGAATCATGTTCTACATAGTATGCACACATACGCCACGTATTAGTCCGGTCATTTTAGACAATTGAAATAAAGAAAATTCCGACAGAGCCAAATCTTCGTAGAGACCTTAGGTTTACCACAAGGAATAAAGTGTCAAAAGTCCCCATCAGTCCCATGTGAGCTTAGGGACTTATTCGGGGCCCAAGGTCAAAATTTTAGGTTTTTTGGATTTTTCTCGAAAACGGTAAGTTTTATCGAAAAAGTACCTCAGAGCAAAGTTGTAGATCTTAAAATTCTCTATAAAAATGATTTCTATGATTTTTTCTCTAAGACCCACTATTTCTCAGATATTACGCTTGTAAGAATCATGTTCTACATAGTATGCACACATACGCCACGTATTAGTCCGGTCATTTTAGACAATTGAAATAAAGAAAATTCCGACAGAGCCAAATCTTCGTAGAGACCTTAGGTTTACCACAAGGAATAAAGTGTCAAAAGTCCCCATCAGTCCCATGTGAGCTTAGGGACTTATTCGGGGCCCAAGGTCAAAATTTTAGGTTTTTTGGATTTTTCTCGAAAACGGTAAGTTTTATCGAAAAAGTACCTCAGAGCAAAGTTGTAGATCTTAAAATTCTCTATAAAAATGGTATCTATGTTTTTTCTCTAAGACCCACTATTTCCCAGATATTACGCTTGTAAGAATCATGTTCTACATAGTATGCACACATACGCCACGTATTAGTCCGGTCATTTTAGACAATTGAAATAAAGAAAATTCCGACAGAGCCAAATCTTCGTAGAGACCTTAGGTTTACCACAAGGAATAAAGTGTCAAAAGTCCCCATCAGTCCCATGTGAGCTTAGGGACTTATTCGGGGCCCAAGGTCAAAATTTTAGGTTTTTTGGATTTTTCTCGAAAACGGTAAGTTTTATCGAAAAAGTACCTCAGAGCAAAGTTGTAGATCTTAAAATTCTCTATAAAAATGATCTCTATGATTTTTTCTCTAAGACCCACTATTTCTCAGATATTACGCTTGTAAGAATCATGTTCTACATAGTATGCACACATACGCCACGTATTAGTCCGGTCATTTTAGACAATTGAAATAAAGAAAATTCCGACAGAGCCAAATCTTCGTAGAGACCTTAGGTTTACCACAAGGAATAAAGTGTCAAAAGTCCCCATCAGTCCCATGTGAGCTTAGGGACTTATTCGGGGCCCAAGGTCAAAATTTTAGGTTTTTTGGATTTTTCTCGAAAACGGTAAGTTTTATCGAAAAAGTACCTCAGAGCAAAGTTGTAGATCTTAAAATTCTCTATAAAAATGGTATGTATGTTTTTTCTCTAAGACCCACTATTTCCCAGATATTACGCTTGTAAGAATCATGTTCTACATAGTATGCACACATACGCCACGTATTAGTCCGGTCATTTTAGACAATTGAAATAAAGAAAATTCCGACAGAGCCAAATCTTCGTAGAGACCTTAGGTTTACCACAAGTAATAAAGTGTCAAAAGTCCCCATCAGTCCCATGTGAGCTTAGGGACTTATTCGGGGCCCAAGGTCAAAATTTTAGGTTTTTTGGATTTTTCTCGAAAACGGTAAGTTTTATCGAAAAAGTACCTCAGAGCAAAGTTGTAGATCTTAAAATTCTCTATAAAAATGGTATCTATGTTTTTTCTCTAAGACCCACTATTTCCCAGATACTACGCTTGTAAGAATCATGTTCTACATAGTATGCACACATACGCCAAGTATTGGTCCGGTCATTTTAGACAATTGAAATAAAGAAAATTCCGACAGAGCCAAATCTTCGTAGAGACCTTAGGTTTACCACAAGGAATAAAGTGTCAAAAGTCCCCATCAGTCCCATGTGAGCTTAGGGACTTATTCGGGGCCCAAGGTCAAAATTTTAGGTTTTTTGGATTTTTCTCGAAAACGGTAAGTTTTATCGAAAAAGTACCTCAGAGCAAAGTTGTAGATCTTAAAATTCTCTATAAAAATGATCTCTATGATTTTTTCTCTAAGACCCACTATTTCTCAGATATTACGCTTGTAAGAATCATGTTCTACATAGTATGCACACATACGCCACGTATTAGTCCGGTCATTTTAGACAATTGAAATAAAGAAAATTCCGACAGAGCCAAATCTTCGTAGAGGCCTTAGGTATACCACAAGGAATAAAGTGTCAAAAGTCCCCATCAGTCCCATGTGAGCTTAGGGACTTATTCGGGGCCCAAGGTCAAAATTTTAGGTTTTTTGGATTTTTCTCGAAAACGGTAAGTTTTATCGAAAAAGTACCTCAGAGCAAAGTTGTAGATCTTAAAATTCTCTATAAAAATGGTATGTATGTTTTTTCTCTAAGACCCACTATTTCCCAGATATTACGCTTGTAAGAATCATGTTCTACATAGTATGCACACATACGCCACGTATTAGTCCGGTCATTTTAGACAATTGAAATAAAGAAAATTCCGACAGAGCCAAATCTTCGTAGAGACCTTAGGTTTACCACAAGGAATAAAGTGTCAAAAGTCCCCATCAGTCCCATGTGAGCTTAGGGACTTATTCGGGGCCCAAGGTCAAAATTTTAGGTTTTTTGGATTTTTCTCGAAAACGGTAAGTTTTATCGAAAAAGTACCTCAGAGCAAAGTTGTAGATCTTAAAATTCTCTATAAAAATGATTTCTATGATTTTTTCTCTAAGACCCACTATTTCTCAGATATTACGCTTGTAAGAATCATGTTCTACATAGTATGCACACATACGCCACGTATTAGTCCGGTCATTTTAGACAATTGAAATAAAGAAAATTCCGACAGAGCCAAATCTTCGTAGAGACCTTAGGTTTACCACAAGGAATAAAGTGTCAAAAGTCCCCATCAGTCCCATGTGAGCTTAGGGACTTATTCGGGGCCCAAGGTCAAAATTTTAGGTTTTTTGGATTTTTCTCGAAAACGGTAAGTTTTATCGAAAAAGTACCTCAGAGCAAAGTTGTAGATCTTAAAATTCTCTATAAAAATGGTATCTATGTTTTTTCTCTAAGACCCACTATTTCCCAGATATTACGCTTGTAAGAATCATGTTCTACATAGTATGCACACATACGCCACGTATTAGTCCGGTCATTTTAGACAATTGAAATAAAGAAAATTCCGACAGAGCCAAATCTTCGTAGAGACCTTAGGTTTACCACAAGGAATAAAGTGTCAAAAGTCCCCATCAGTCCCATGTGAGCTTAGGGACTTATTCGGGGCCCAAGGTCAAAATTTTAGGTTTTTTGGATTTTTCTCGAAAACGGTAAGTTTTATCGAAAAAGTACCTCAGAGCAAAGTTGTAGATCTTAAAATTCTCTATAAAAATGATCTCTATGATTTTTTCTCTAAGACCCACTATTTCTCAGATATTACGCTTGTAAGAATCATGTTCTACATAGTATGCACACATACGCCACGTATTAGTCCGGTCATTTTAGACAATTGAAATAAAGAAAATTCCGACAGAGCCAAATCTTCGTAGAGACCTTAGGTTTACCACAAGGAATAAAGTGTCAAAAGTCCCCATCAGTCCCATGTGAGCTTAGGGACTTATTCGGGGCCCAAGGTCAAAATTTTAGGTTTTTTGGATTTTTCTCGAAAACGGTAAGTTTTATCGAAAAAGTACCTCAGAGCAAAGTTGTAGATCTTAAAATTCTCTATAAAAATGGTATGTATGTTTTTTCTCTAAGACCCACTATTTCCCAGATATTACGCTTGTAAGAATCATGTTCTACATAGTATGCACACATACGCCACGTATTAGTCCGGTCATTTTAGACAATTGAAATAAAGAAAATTCCGACAGAGCCAAATCTTCGTAGAGACCTTAGGTTTACCACAAGGAATAAAGTGTCAAAAGTCCCCATCAGTCCCATGTGAGCTTAGGGACTTATTCGGGGCCCAAGGTCAAAATTTTAGGTTTTTTGGATTTTTCTCGAAAACGGTAAGTTTTATCGAAAAAGTACCTCAGAGCAAAGTTGTAGATCTTAAAATTCTCTATAAAAATGGTATCTATGTTTTTTCTCTAAGACCCACTATTTCCCAGATATTACGCTTGTAAGAATCATGTTCTACATAGTATGCACACATACGCCAAGTATTAGTCCGGTCATTTTAGACAATTGAAATAAAGAAAATTCCGACAGAGCCAAATCTTCGTAGAGACCTTAGGTTTACCACAAGGAATAAAGTGTCAAAAGTCCCCATCAGTCCCATGTGAGCTTAGGGACTTATTCGGGGCCCAAGGTCAAAATTTTAGGTTTTTTGGATTTTTCTCGAAAACGGTAAGTTTTATCGAAAAAGTACCTCAGAGCAAAGTTGTAGATCTTAAAATTCTCTATAAAAATGATCTCTATGATTTTTTCTCTAAGACCCACTATTTCTCAGATATTACGCTTGTAAGAATCATGTTCTACATAGTATGCACACATACGCCACGTATTAGTCCGGTCATTTTAGACAATTGAAATAAAGAAAATTCCGACAGAGCCAAATCTTCGTAGAGACCTTAGGTTTACCACAAGGAATAAAGTGTCAAAAGTCCCCATCAGTCCCATGTGAGCTTAGGGACTTATTCGGGGCCCAAGGTCAAAATTTTAGGTTTTTTGGATTTTTCTCGAAAACGGTAAGTTTTATCGAAAAAGTACCTCAGAGCAAAGTTGTAGATCTTAAAATTCTCTATAAAAATGGTATCTATGTTTTTTCTCTAAGACCCACTATTTCCCAGATATTACGCTTGTAAGAATCATGTTCTACATAGTATGCACACATACGCCACGTATTAGTCCGGTCATTTTAGACAATTGAAATAAAGAAAATTCCGACAGAGCCAAATCTTCGTAGAGACCTTAGGTTTACCACAAGGAATAAAGTGTCAAAAGTCC
Organism: Phosphuga atrata; assembly: GCA_944588485.1. Lineage (NCBI taxonomy): Eukaryota > Metazoa > Arthropoda > Insecta > Coleoptera > Silphidae > Phosphuga > Phosphuga atrata. The sequence continues at coordinate 26,929,442 of OX155902.1, read as the reverse complement.
CCATCAGTCCCATGTGAGCTTAGGGACTTATTCGGGGCCCAAGGTCAAAATTTTAGGTTTTTTGGATTTTTCTCGAAAACGGTAAGTTTTATCGAAAAAGTACCTCAGAGCAAAGTTGTAGATCTTAAAATTCTCTATAAAAATGGTATGTATGTTTTTTCTCTAAGACCCACTATTTCTCAGATATTACGCTTGTAAGAATCATGTTCTACATAGTATGCACACATACGCCACGTATTAGTCCGGTCATTTTAGACAATTGAAATAAAGAAAATTCCGACAGAGCCAAATCTTCGTAGAGACCTTAGGTTTACCACAAGGAATAAAGTGTCAAAAGTCCCCATCAGTCCCATGTGAGCTTAGGGACTTATTCGGGGCCCAAGGTCAAAATTTTAGGTTTTTTGGATTTTTCTCGAAAACGGTAAGTTTTATCGAAAAAGTACCTCAGAGCAAAGTTGTAGATCTTAAAATTCTCTATAAAAATGATCTCTATGATTTTTTCTCTAAGACCCACTATTTCTCAGATATTACGCTTGTAAGAATCATGTTCTACATAGTATGCACACATACGCCACGTATTAGTCCGGTCATTTTAGACAATTGAAATAAAGAAAATTCCGACAGAGCCAAATCTTCGTAGAGACCTTAGGTTTACCACAAGGAATAAAGTGTCAAAAGTCCCCATCAGTCCCATGTGAGCTTAGGGACTTATTCGGGGCCCAAGGTCAAAATTTTAGGTTTTTTGGATTTTTCTCGAAAACGGTAAGTTTTATCGAAAAAGTACCTCAGAGCAAAGTTGTAGATCTTAAAATTCTCTATAAAAATGGTATGTATGTTTTTTCTCTAAGACCCACTATTTCTCAGATATTACGCTTGTAAGAATCATGTTCTACATAGTATGCACACATACGCCACGTATTAGTCCGGTCATTTTAGACAATTGAAATAAAGAAAATTCCGACAGAGCCAAATCTTCGTAGAGACCTTAGGTTTACCACAAGGAATAAAGTGTCAAAAGTCCCCATCAGTCCCATGTGAGCTTAGGGACTTATTCGGGGCCCAAGGTCAAAATTTTAGGTTTTTTGGATTTTTCTCGAAAACGGTAAGTTTTATCGAAAAAGTACCTCAGAGCAAAGTTGTAGATCTTAAAATTCTCTATAAAAATGATCTCTATGATTTTTTCTCTAAGACCCACTATTTCTCAGATATTACGCTTGTAAGAATCATGTTCTACATAGTATGCACACATACGCCACGTATTAGTCCGGTCATTTTAGACAATTGAAATAAAGAAAATTCCGACAGAGCCAAATCTTCGTAGAGACCTTAGGTTTACCACAAGGAATAAAGTGTCAAAAGTCCCCATCAGTCCCATGTGAGCTTAGGGACTTATTCGGGGCCCAAGGTCAAAATTTTAGGTTTTTTGGATTTTTCTCGAAAACGGTAAGTTTTATCGAAAAAGTACCTCAGAGCAAAGTTGTAGACCTTAAAATTCTCTATAAAAATGGTATCTATGTTTTTTCTCTAAGACCCACTATTTCCCAGATATTACGCTTGTAAGAATCATGTTCTACATAGTATGCACACATACGCCACGTATTAGTCCGGTCATTTTAGACAATTGAAATAAAGAAAATTCCGACAGAGCCAAATCTTCGTAGAGACCTTAGGTTTACCACAAGGAATAAAGTGTCAAAAGTCCCCATCAGTCCCATGTGAGCTTAGGGACTTATTCGGGGCCCAAGGTCAAAATTTTAGGTTTTTTGGATTTTTCTCGAAAACGGTAAGTTTTATCGAAAAAGTACCTCAGAGCAAAGTTGTAGATCTTAAAATTCTCTATAAAAATGGTATGTATGTTTTTTCTCTAAGACCCACTATTTCTCAGATATTACGCTTGTAAGAATCATGTTCTACATAGTATGCACACATACGCCACGTATTAGTCCGGTCATTTTAGACAATTGAAATAAAGAAAATTCCGACAGAGCCAAATCTTCGTAGAGACCTTAGGTTTACCACAAGGAATAAAGTGTCAAAAGTCCCCATCAGTCCCATGTGAGCTTAGGGACTTATTCGGGGCCCAAGGTCAAAATTTTAGGTTTTTTGGATTTTTCTCGAAAACGGTAAGTTTTATCGAAAAAGTACCTCAGAGCAAAGTTGTAGATCTTAAAATTCTCTATAAAAATGGTATCTATGTTTTTTCTCTAAGACCCACTATTTCTCAGATATTACGCTTGTAAGAATCATGTTCTACATAGTATGCACACATACGCCACGTATTAGTCCGGTCATTTTAGACAATTGAAATAAAGAAAATTCCGACAGAGCCAAATCTTCGTAGAGACCTTAGGTTTACCACAAGGAATAAAGTGTCAAAAGTCCCCATCAGTCCCATGTGAGCTTAGGGACTTATTCGGGGCCCAAGGTCAAAATTTTAGGTTTTTTGGATTTTTCTCGAAAACGGTAAGTTTTATCGAAAAAGTACCTCAGAGCAAAGTTGTAGATCTTAAAATTCTCTATAAAAATGATCTCTATGATTTTTTCTCTAAGACCCACTATTTCTCAGATATTACGCTTGTAAGAATCATGTTCTACATAGTATGCACACATACGCCACGTATTAGTCCGGTCATTTTAGACAATTGAAATAAAGAAAATTCCGACAGAGCCAAATCTTCGTAGAGACCTTAGGTTTACCACAAGGAATAAAGTGTCAAAAGTCCCCATCAGTCCCATGTGAGCTTAGGGACTTATTCGGGGCCCAAGGTCAAAATTTTAGGTTTTTTGGATTTTTCTCGAAAACGGTAAGTTTTATCGAAAAAGTACCTCAGAGCAAAGTTGTAGACCTTAAAATTCTCTATAAAAATGGTATCTATGTTTTTTCTCTAAGACCCACTATTTCCCAGATATTACGGCTTGTAAGAATCATGTTCTACATAGTATGCACACATACGCCACGTATTAGTCCGGTCATTTTAGACAATTGAAATAAAGAAAATTCCGACAGAGCCAAATCTTCGTAGAGACCTTAGGTTTACCACAAGGAATAAAGTGTCAAAAGTCCCCATCAGTCCCATGTGAGCTTAGGGACTTATTCGGGGCCCAAGGTCAAAATTTTAGGTTTTTTGGATTTTTCTCGAAAACGGTAAGTTTTATCGAAAAAGTACCTCAGAGCAAAGTTGTAGATCTTAAAATTCTCTATAAAAATGGTATCTATGTTTTTTCTCTAAGACCCACTATTTCCCAGATATTACGCTTGTAAGAATCATGTTCTACATAGTATGCACACATACGCCACGTATTAGTCCGGTCATTTTAGACAATTGAAATAAAGAAAATTCCGACAGAGCCAAATCTTCGTAGAGACCTTAGGTTTACCACAAGGAATAAAGTGTCAAAAGTCCCCATCAGTCCCATGTGAGCTTAGGGACTTATTCGGGGCCCAAGGTCAAAATTTTAGGTTTTTTGGATTTTTCTCGAAAACGGTAAGTTTTATCGAAAAAGTACCTCAGAGCAAAGTTGTAGATCTTAAAATTCTCTATAAAAATGGTATCTATGTTTTTTCTCTAAGACCCACTATTTCCCAGATATTACGCTTGTAAGAATCATGTTCTACATAGTATGCACACATACGCCACGTATTAGTCCGGTCATTTTAGACAATTGAAATAAAGAAAATTCCGACAGAGCCAAATCTTCGTAGAGACCTTAGGTTTACCACAAGGAATAAAGTGTCAAAAGTCCCCATCAGTCCCATGTGAGCTTAGGGACTTATTCGGGGCCCAAGGTCAAAATTTTAGGTTTTTTGGATTTTTCTCGAAAACGGTAAGTTTTATCGAAAAAGTACCTCAGAGCAAAGTTGTAGATCTTAAAATTCTCTATAAAAATGGTATCTATGTTTTTTCTCTAAGACCCACTATTTCCCAGATATTACGCTTGTAAGAATCATGTTCTACATAGTATGCACACATACGCCACGTATTAGTCCGGTCATTTTAGACAATTGAAATAAAGAAAATTCCGACAGAGCCAAATCTTCGTAGAGACCTTAGGTTTACCACAAGGAATAAAGTGTCAAAAGTCCCCATCAGTCCCATGTGAGCTTAGAGACTTATTCGGGGCCCAAGGTCAAAATTTTAGGTTTTTTGGATTTTTCTCGAAAACGGTAAGTTTTATCGAAAAAGTACCTCAGAGCAAAGTTGTAGATCTTAAAATTCTCTATAAAAATGGTATCTATGTTTTTTCTCTAAGACCCACTATTTCCCAGATATTACGCTTGTAAGAATCATGTTCTACATAGTATGCACACATACGCCAAGTATTAGTCCGGTCATTTTAGACAATTGAAATAAAGAAAATTCCGACAGAGCCAAATCTTCGTAGAGACCTTAGGTTTACCACAAGGAATAAAGTGTCAAAAGTCCCCATCAGTCCCATGTGAGCTTAGGGACTTATTCGGGGCCCAAGGTCAAAATTTTAGGTTTTTTGGATTTTTCTCGAAAACGGTAGGTTTTATCGAAAAAGTACCTCAGAGCAAAGTTGTAGATCTTAAAATTCTCTATAAAAATGATCTCTATGATTTTTTCTCTAAGACCCACTATTTCTCAGATATTACGCTTGTAAGAATCATGTTCTACATAGTATGCACACATACGCCACGTATTAGTCCGGTCATTTTAGACAATTGAAATAAAGAAAATTCCGACAGAGCCAAATCTTCGTAGAGACCTTAGGTTTACCACAAGGAATAAAGTGTCAAAAGTCCCCATCAGTCCCATGTGAGCTTAGGGACTTATTCGGGGCCCAAGGTCAAAATTTTAGGTTTTTTGGATTTTTCTCGAAAACGGTAAGTTTTATCGAAAAAGTACCTCAGAGCAAAGTTGTAGATCTTAAAATTCTCTATAAAAATGGTATCTATGTTTTTTCTCTAAGACCCACTATTTCTCAGATATTACGCTTGTAAGAATCATGTTCTACATAGTATGCACACATACGCCAAGTATTAGTCCGGTCATTTTAGACAATTGAAATAAAGAAAATTCCGACAGAGCCAAATCTTCGTAGAGACCTTAGGTTTACCACAAGGAATAAAGTGTCAAAAGTCCCCATCAGTCCCATGTGAGCTTAGGGACTTATTCGGGGCCCAAGGTCAAAATTTTAGGTTTTTTGGATTTTTCTCGAAAACGGTAGGTTTTATCGAAAAAGTACCTCAGAGCAAAGTTGTAGATCTTAAAATTCTCTATAAAAATGATCTCTATGATTTTTTCTCTAAGACCCACTATTTCTCAGATATTACGCTTGTAAGAATCATGTTCTACATAGTATGCACACATACGCCACGTATTAGTCCGGTCATTTTAGACAATTGAAATAAAGAAAATTCCGACAGAGCCAAATCTTCGTAGAGACCTTAGGTTTACCACAAGGAATAAAGTGTCAAAAGTCCCCATCAGTCCCATGTGAGCTTAGGGACTTATTCGGGGCCCAAGGTCAAAATTTTAGGTTTTTTGGATTTTTCTCGAAAACGGTAAGTTTTATCGAAAAAGTACCTCAGAGCAAAGTTGTAGATCTTAAAATTCTCTATAAAAATGGTATCTATGTTTTTTCTCTAAGACCCACTATTTCCCAGATATTACGCTTGTAAGAATCATGTTCTACATAGTATGCACACATACGCCACGTATTAGTCCGGTCATTTTAGACAATTGAAATAAAGAAAATTCCGACAGAGCCAAATCTTCGTAGAGACCTTAGGTTTACCACAAGGAATAAAGTGTCAAAAGTCCCCATCAGTCCCATGTGAGCTTAGGGACTTATTCGGGGCCCAAGGTCAAAATTTTAGGTTTTTTGGATTTTTCTCGAAAACGGTAAGTTTTATCGAAAAAGTACCTCAGAGCAAAGTTGTAGATCTTAAAATTCTCTATAAAAATGGTATCTATGTTTTTTCTCTAAGACCCACTATTTCCCAGATATTACGCTTGTAAGAATCATGTTCTACATAGTATGCACACATACGCCACGTATTAGTCCGGTCATTTTAGACAATTGAAATAAAGAAAATTCCGACAGAGCCAAATCTTCGTAGAGACCTTAGGTTTACCACAAGGAATAAAGTGTCAAAAGTCCCCATCAGTCCCATGTGAGCTTAGGGACTTATTCGGGGCCCAAGGTCAAAATTTTAGGTTTTTTGGATTTTTCTCGAAAACGGTAAGTTTTATCGAAAAAGTACCTCAGAGCAAAGTTGTAGATCTTAAAATTCTCTATAAAAATGGTATCTATGTTTTTTCTCTAAGACCCACTATTTCCCAGATATTACGCTTGTAAGAATCATGTTCTACATAGTATGCACACATACGCCACGTATTAGTCCGGTCATTTTAGACAATTGAAATAAAGAAAATTCCGACAGAGCCAAATCTTCGTAGAGACCTTAGGTTTACCACAAGGAATAAAGTGTCAAAAGTCCCCATCAGTCCCATGTGAGCTTAGGGACTTATTCGGGGCCCAAGGTCAAAATTTTAGGTTTTTTGGATTTTTCTCGAAAACGGTAGGTTTTATCGAAAAAGTACCTCAGAGCAAAGTTGTAGATCTTAAAATTCTCTATAAAAATGATCTCTATGATTTTTTCTCTAAGACCCACTATTTCTCAGATATTACGCTTGTAAGAATCATGTTCTACATAGTATGCACACATACGCCACGTATTAGTCCGGTCATTTTAGACAATTGAAATAAAGAAAATTCCGACAGAGCCAAATCTTCGTAGAGACCTTAGGTTTACCACAAGGAATAAAGTGTCAAAAGTCCCCATCAGTCCCATGTGAGCTTAGGGACTTATTCGGGGCCCAAGGTCAAAATTTTAGGTTTTTTGGATTTTTCTCGAAAACGGTAAGTTTTATCGAAAAAGTACCTCAGAGCAAAGTTGTAGATCTTAAAATTCTCTATAAAAATGGTATCTATGTTTTTTCTCTAAGACCCACTATTTCCCAGATATTACGCTTGTAAGAATCATGTTCTACATAGTATGCACACATACGCCACGTATTAGTCCGGTCATTTTAGACAATTGAAATAAAGAAAATTCCGACAGAGCCAAATCTTCGTAGAGACCTTAGGTTTACCACAAGGAATAAAGTGTCAAAAGTCCCCATCAGTCCCATGTGAGCTTAGGGACTTATTCGGGGCCCAAGGTCAAAATTTTAGGTTTTTTGGATTTTTCTCGAAAACGGTAAGTTTTATCGAAAAAGTACCTCAGAGCAAAGTTGTAGATCTTAAAATTCTCTATAAAATGGTATCTATGTTTTTTCTCTAAGACCCACTATTTCCCAGATATTACGCTTGTAAGAATCATGTTCTACATAGTATGCACACATACGCCACGTATTAGTCCGGTCATTTTAGACAATTGAAATAAAGAAAATTCCGACAGAGCCAAATCTTCGTAGAGACCTTAGGTTTACCACAAGGAATAAAGTGTCAAAAGTCCCCATCAGTCCCATGTGAGCTTAGGGACTTATTCGGGGCCCAAGGTCAAAATTTTAGGTTTTTTGGATTTTTCTCGAAAACGGTAAGTTTTATCGAAAAAGTACCTCAGAGCAAAGTTGTAGATCTTAAAATTCTCTATAAAAATGGTATCTATGTTTTTTCTCTAAGACCCACTATTTCCCAGATATTACGCTTGTAAGAATCATGTTCTACATAGTATGCACACATACGCCACGTATTAGTCCGGTCATTTTAGACAATTGAAATAAAGAAAATTCCGACAGAGCCAAATCTTCGTAGAGACCTTAGGTTTACCACAAGGAATAAAGTGTCAAAAGTCCCCATCAGTCCCATGTGAGCTTAGAGACTTATTCGGGGCCCAAGGTCAAAATTTTAGGTTTTTTGGATTTTTCTCGAAAACGGTAAGTTTTATCGAAAAAGTACCTCAGAGCAAAGTTGTAGATCTTAAAATTCTCTATAAAAATGGTATCTATGTTTTTTCTCTAAGACCCACTATTTCCCAGATATTACGCTTGTAAGAATCATGTTCTACATAGTATGCACACATACGCCAAGTATTAGTCCGGTCATTTTAGACAATTGAAATAAAGAAAATTCCGACAGAGCCAAATCTTCGTAGAGACCTTAGGTTTACCACAAGGAATAAAGTGTCAAAAGTCCCCATCAGTCCCATGTGAGCTTAGGGACTTATTCGGGGCACAAGGTCAAAATTTTAGGTTTTTTGGATTTTTCTCGAAAACGGTAGGTTTTATCGAAAAAGTACCTCAGAGCAAAGTTGTAGATCTTAAAATTCTCTATAAAAATGATCTCTATGATTTTTTCTCTAAGACCCACTATTTCTCAGATATTACGCTTGTAAGAATCATGTTCTACATAGTATGCACACATACGCCACGTATTAGTCCGGTCATTTTAGACAATTGAAATAAAGAAAATTCCGACAGAGCCAAATCTTCGTAGAGACCTTAGGTTTACCACAAGGAATAAAGTGTCAAAAGTCCCCATCAGTCCCATGTGAGCTTAGGGACTTATTCGGGGCCCAAGGTCAAAATTTTAGGTTTTTTGGATTTTTCTCGAAAACGGTAAGTTTTATCGAAAAAGTACCTCAGAGCAAAGTTGTAGATCTTAAAATTCTCTATAAAAATGGTATCTATGTTTTTTCTCTAAGACCCACTATTTCCCAGATATTACGCTTGTAAGAATCATGTTCTACATAGTATGCACACATACGCCAAGTATTAGTCCGGTCATTTTAGACAATTGAAATAAAGAAAATTCCGACAGAGCCAAATCTTCGTAGAGACCTTAGGTTTACCACAAGGAATAAAGTGTCAAAAGTCCCCATCAGTCCCATGTGAGCTTAGGGACTTATTCGGGGCCCAAGGTCAAAATTTTAGGTTTTTTGGATTTTTCTCGAAAACGGTAGGTTTTATCGAAAAAGTACCTCAGAGCAAAGTTGTAGATCTTAAAATTCTCTATAAAAATGATCTCTATGATTTTTTCTCTAAGACCCACTATTTCTCAGATATTACGCTTGTAAGAATCATGTTCTACATAGTATGCACACATACGCCACGTATTAGTCCGGTCATTTTAGACAATTGAAATAAAGAAAATTCCGACAGAGCCAAATCTTCGTAGAGACCTTAGGTTTACCACAAGGAATAAAGTGTCAAAAGTCCCCATCAGTCCCATGTGAGCTTAGGGACTTATTCGGGGCCCAAGGTCAAAATTTTAGGTTTTTTGGATTTTTCTCGAAAACGGTAAGTTTTATCGAAAAAGTACCTCAGAGCAAAGTTGTAGATCTTAAAATTCTCTATAAAAATGGTATCTATGTTTTTTCTCTAAGACCCACTATTTCCCAGATATTACGCTTGTAAGAATCATGTTCTACATAGTATGCACACATACGCCACGTATTAGTCCGGTCATTTTAGACAATTGAAATAAAGAAAATTCCGACAGAGCCAAATCTTCGTAGAGACCTTAGGTTTACCACAAGGAATAAAGTGTCAAAAGTCCCCATCAGTCCCATGTGAGCTTAGGGACTTATTCGGGGCCCAAGGTCAAAATTTTAGGTTTTTTGGATTTTTCTCGAAAACGGTAAGTTTTATCGAAAAAGTACCTCAGAGCAAAGTTGTAGATCTTAAAATTCTCTATAAAAATGGTATCTATGTTTTTTCTCTAAGACCCACTATTTCCCAGATATTACGCTTGTAAGAATCATGTTCTACATAGTATGCACACATACGCCACGTATTAGTCCGGTCATTTTAGACAATTGAAATAAAGAAAATTCCGACAGAGCCAAATCTTCGTAGAGACCTTAGGTTTACCACAAGGAATAAAGTGTCAAAAGTCCCCATCAGTCCCATGTGAGCTTAGGGACTTATTCGGGGCCCAAGGTCAAAATTTTAGGTTTTTTGGATTTTTCTCGAAAACGGTAAGTTTTATCGAAAAAGTACCTCAGAGCAAAGTTGTAGATCTTAAAATTCTCTATAAAAATGGTATCTATGTTTTTTCTCTAAGACCCACTATTTCCCAGATATTACGCTTGTAAGAATCATGTTCTACATAGTATGCACACATACGCCACGTATTAGTCCGGTCATTTTAGACAATTGAAATAAAGAAAATTCCGACAGAGCCAAATCTTCGTAGAGACCTTAGGTTTACCACAAGGAATAAAGTGTCAAAAGTCCCCATCAGTCCCATGTGAGCTTAGAGACTTATTCGGGGCCCAAGGTCAAAATTTTAGGTTTTTTGGATTTTTCTCGAAAACGGTAAGTTTTATCGAAAAAGTACCTCAGAGCAAAGTTGTAGATCTTAAAATTCTCTATAAAAATGGTATCTATGTTTTTTCTCTAAGACCCACTATTTCCCAGATATTACGCTTGTAAGAATCATGTTCTACATAGTATGCACACATACGCCAAGTATTAGTCCGGTCATTTTAGACAATTGAAATAAAGAAAATTCCGACAGAGCCAAATCTTCGTAGAGACCTTAGGTTTACCACAAGGAATAAAGTGTCAAAAGTCCCCATCAGTCCCATGTGAGCTTAGGGACTTATTCGGGGCCCAAGGTCAAAATTTTAGGTTTTTTGGATTTTTCTCGAAAACGGTAGGTTTTATCGAAAAAGTACCTCAGAGCAAAGTTGTAGATCTTAAAATTCTCTATAAAAATGATCTCTATGATTTTTTCTCTAAGACCCACTATTTCTCAGATATTACGCTTGTAAGAATCATGTTCTACATAGTATGCACACATACGCCACGTATTAGTCCGGTCATTTTAGACAATTGAAATAAAGAAAATTCCGACAGAGCCAAATCTTCGTAGAGACCTTAGGTTTACCACAAGGAATAAAGTGTCAAAAGTCCCCATCAGTCCCATGTGAGCTTAGGGACTTATTCGGGGCCCAAGGTCAAAATTTTAGGTTTTTTGGATTTTTCTCGAAAACGGTAAGTTTTATCGAAAAAGTACCTCAGAGCAAAGTTGTAGATCTTAAAATTCTCTATAAAAATGGTATCTATGTTTTTTCTCTAAGACCCACTATTTCCCAGATATTACGCTTGTAAGAATCATGTTCTACATAGTATGCACACATACGCCACGTATTAGTCCGGTCATTTTAGACAATTGAAATAAAGAAAATTCCGACAGAGCCAAATCTTCGTAGAGACCTTAGGTTTACCACAAGGAATAAAGTGTCAAAAGTCCCCATCAGTCCCATGTGAGCTTAGGGACTTATTCGGGGCCCAAGGTCAAAATTTTAGGTTTTTTGGATTTTTCTCGAAAACGGTAAGTTTTATCGAAAAAGTACCTCAGAGCAAAGTTGTAGATCTTAAAATTCTCTATAAAAATGGTATCTATGTTTTTTCTCTAAGACCCACTATTTCCCAGATATTACGCTTGTAAGAATCATGTTCTACATAGTATGCACACATACGCCACGTATTAGTCCGGTCATTTTAGACAATTGAAATAAAGAAAATTCCGACAGAGCCAAATCTTCGTAGAGACCTTAGGTTTACCACAAGGAATAAAGTGTCAAAAGTCCCCATCAGTCCCATGTGAGCTTAGGGACTTATTCGGGGCCCAAGGTCAAAATTTTAGGTTTTTTGGATTTTTCTCGAAAACGGTAAGTTTTATCGAAAAAGTACCTCAGAGCAAAGTTGTAGATCTTAAAATTCTCTATAAAAATGGTATCTATGTTTTTTCTCTAAGACCCACTATTTCCCAGATATTACGCTTGTAAGAATCATGTTCTACATAGTATGCACACATACGCCACGTATTAGTCCGGTCATTTTAGACAATTGAAATAAAGAAAATTCCGACAGAGCCAAATCTTCGTAGAGACCTTAGGTTTACCACAAGGAATAAAGTGTCAAAAGTCCCCATCAGTCCCATGTGAGCTTAGGGACTTATTCGGGGCCCAAGGTCAAAATTTTAGGTTTTTTGGATTTTTCTCGAAAACGGTAAGTTTTATCGAAAAAGTACCTCAGAGCAAAGTTGTAGATCTTAAAATTCTCTATAAAAATGGTATCTATGTTTTTTCTCTAAGACCCACTATTTCCCAGATATTACGCTTGTAAGAATCATGTTCTACATAGTATGCACACATACGCCACGTATTAGTCCGGTCATTTTAGACAATTGAAATAAAGAAAATTCCGACAGAGCCAAATCTTCGTAGAGACCTTAGGTTTACCACAAGGAATAAAGTGTCAAAAGTCCCCATCAGTCCCATGTGAGCTTAGGGACTTATTCGGGGCCCAAGGTCAAAATTTTAGGTTTTTTGGATTTTTCTCGAAAACGGTAAGTTTTATCGAAAAAGTACCTCAGAGCAAAGTTGTAGATCTTAAAATTCTCTATAAAAATGGTATCTATGTTTTTTCTCTAAGACCCACTATTTCCCAGATATTACGCTTGTAAGAATCATGTTCTACATAGTATGCACACATACGCCACGTATTAGTCCGGTCATTTTAGACAATTGAAATAAAGAAAATTCCGACAGAGCCAAATCTTCGTAGAGACCTTAGGTTTACCACAAGGAATAAAGTGTCAAAAGTCCCCATCAGTCCCATGTGAGCTTAGGGACTTATTCGGGGCCCAAGGTCAAAATTTTAGGTTTTTTGGATTTTTCTCGAAAACGGTAGGTTTTATCGAAAAAGTACCTCAGAGCAAAGTTGTAGATCTTAAAATTCTCTATAAAAATGATCTCTATGATTTTTTCTCTAAGACCCACTATTTCTCAGATATTACGCTTGTAAGAATCATGTTCTACATAGTATGCACACATACGCCACGTATTAGTCCGGTCATTTTAGACAATTGAAATAAAGAAAATTCCGACAGAGCCAAATCTTCGTAGAGACCTTAGGTTTACCACAAGGAATAAAGTGTCAAAAGTCCCCATCAGTCCCATGTGAGCTTAGGGACTTATTCGGGGCCCAAGGTCAAAATTTTAGGTTTTTTGGATTTTTCTCGAAAACGGTAAGTTTTATCGAAAAAGTACCTCAGAGCAAAGTTGTAGATCTTAAAATTCTCTATAAAAATGGTATCTATGTTTTTTCTCTAAGACCCACTATTTCCCAGATATTACGCTTGTAAGAATCATGTTCTACATAGTATGCACACATACGCCACGTATTAGTCCGGTCATTTTAGACAATTGAAATAAAGAAAATTCCGACAGAGCCAAATCTTCGTAGAGACCTTAGGTTTACCACAAGGAATAAAGTGTCAAAAGTCCCCATCAGTCCCATGTGAGCTTAGGGACTTATTCGGGGCCCAAGGTCAAAATTTTAGGTTTTTTGGATTTTTCTCGAAAACGGTAAGTTTTATCGAAAAAGTACCTCAGAGCAAAGTTGTAGATCTTAAAATTCTCTATAAAAATGGTATCTATGTTTTTTCTCTAAGACCCACTATTTCCCAGATATTACGCTTGTAAGAATCATGTTCTACATAGTATGCACACATACGCCACGTATTAGTCCGGTCATTTTAGACAATTGAAATAAAGAAAATTCCGACAGAGCCAAATCTTCGTAGAGACCTTAGGTTTACCACAAGGAATAAAGTGTCAAAAGTCCCCATCAGTCCCATGTGAGCTTAGGGACTTATTCGGGGCCCAAGGTCAAAATTTTAGGTTTTTTGGATTTTTCTCGAAAACGGTAAGTTTTATCGAAAAAGTACCTCAGAGCAAAGTTGTAGATCTTAAAATTCTCTATAAAAATGGTATCTATGTTTTTTCTCTAAGACCCACTATTTCCCAGATATTACGCTTGTAAGAATCATGTTCTACATAGTATGCACACATACGCCACGTATTAGTCCGGTCATTTTAGACAATTGAAATAAAGAAAATTCCGACAGAGCCAAATCTTCGTAGAGACCTTAGGTTTACCACAAGGAATAAAGTGTCAAAAGTCCCCATCAGTCCCATGTGAGCTTAGGGACTTATTCGGGGCCCAAGGTCAAAATTTTAGGTTTTTTGGATTTTTCTCGAAAACGGTAAGTTTTATCGAAAAAGTACCTCAGAGCAAAGTTGTAGATCTTAAAATTCTCTATAAAAATGGTATCTATGTTTTTTCTCTAAGACCCACTATTTCCCAGATATTACGCTTGTAAGAATCATGTTCTACATAGTATGCACACATACGCCACGTATTAGTCCGGTCATTTTAGACAATTGAAATAAAGAAAATTCCGACAGAGCCAAATCTTCGTAGAGACCTTAGGTTTACCACAAGGAATAAAGTGTCAAAAGTCCCCATCAGTCCCATGTGAGCTTAGGGACTTATTCGGGGCCCAAGGTCAAAATTTTAGGTTTTTTGGATTTTTCTCGAAAACGGTAAGTTTTATCGAAAAAGTACCTCAGAGCAAAGTTGTAGATCTTAAAATTCTCTATAAAAATGGTATCTATGTTTTTTCTCTAAGACCCACTATTTCCCAGATATTACGCTTGTAAGAATCATGTTCTACATAGTATGCACACATACGCCACGTATTAGTCCGGTCATTTTAGACAATTGAAATAAAGAAAATTCCGACAGAGCCAAATCTTCGTAGAGACCTTAGGTTTACCACAAGGAATAAAGTGTCAAAAGTCCCCATCAGTCCCATGTGAGCTTAGAGACTTATTCGGGGCCCAAGGTCAAAATTTTAGGTTTTTTGGATTTTTCTCGAAAACGGTAAGTTTTATCGAAAAAGTACCTCAGAGCAAAGTTGTAGATCTTAAAATTCTCTATAAAAATGGTATCTATGTTTTTTCTCTAAGACCCACTATTTCCCAGATATTACGCTTGTAAGAATCATGTTCTACATAGTATGCACACATAGGCCAAGTATTAGTCCGGTCATTTTAGACAATTGAAATAAAGAAAATTCCGACAGAGCCAAATCTTCGTAGAGACCTTAGGTTTACCACAAGGAATAAAGTGTCAAAAGTCCCCATCAGTCCCATGTGAGCTTAGGGACTTATTCGGGGCCCAAGGTCAACATTTTAGGTTTTTTGGATTTTTCTCGAAAACGGTAGGTTTTATCGAAAAAGTACCTCAGAGCAAAGTTGTAGATCTTAAAATTCTCTATAAAAATGATCTCTATGATTTTTTCTCTAAGACCCACTATTTCTCAGATATTACGCTTGTAAGAATCATGTTCTACATAGTATGCACACATACGCCACGTATTAGTCCGGTCATTTTAGACAATTGAAATAAAGAAAATTCCGACAGAGCCAAATCTTCGTAGAGACCTTAGGTTTACCACAAGGAATAAAGTGTCAAAAGTCCCCATCAGTCCCATGTGAGCTTAGGGACTTATTCGGGGCCCAAGGTCAAAATTTTAGGTTTTTTGGATTTTTCTCGAAAACGGTAAGTTTTATCGAAAAAGTACCTCAGAGCAAAGTTGTAGATCTTAAAATTCTCTATAAAAATGGTATCTATGTTTTTTCTCTAAGACCCACTATTTCCCAGATATTACGCTTGTAAGAATCATGTTCTACATAGTATGCACACATACGCCAAGTATTAGTCCGGTCATTTTAGACAATTGAAATAAAGAAAATTCCGACAGAGCCAAATCTTCGTAGAGACCTTAGGTTTACCACAAGGAATAAAGTGTCAAAAGTCCCCATCAGTCCCATGTGAGCTTAGGGACTTATTCGGGGCCCAAGGTCAAAATTTTAGGTTTTTTGGATTTTTCTCGAAAACGGTAGGTTTTATCGAAAAAGTACCTCAGAGCAAAGTTGTAGATCTTAAAATTCTCTATAAAAATGATCTCTATGATTTTTTCTCTAAGACCCACTATTTCTCAGATATTACGCTTGTAAGAATCATGTTCTACATAGTATGCACACATACGCCACGTATTAGTCCGGTCATTTTAGACAATTGAAATAAAGAAAATTCCGACAGAGCCAAATCTTCGTAGAGACCTTAGGTTTACCACAAGGAATAAAGTGTCAAAAGTCCCCATCAGTCCCATGTGAGCTTAGGGACTTATTCGGGGCCCAAGGTCAAAATTTTAGGTTTTTTGGATTTTTCTCGAAAACGGTAAGTTTTATCGAAAAAGTACCTCAGAGCAAAGTTGTAGATCTTAAAATTCTCTATAAAAATGGTATCTATGTTTTTTCTCTAAGACCCACTATTTCCCAGATATTACGCTTGTAAGAATCATGTTCTACATAGTATGCACACATACGCCACGTATTAGTCCGGTCATTTTAGACAATTGAAATAAAGAAAATTCCGACAGAGCCAAATCTTCGTAGAGACCTTAGGTTTACCACAAGGAATAAAGTGTCAAAAGTCCCCATCAGTCCCATGTGAGCTTAGGGACTTATTCGGGGCCCAAGGTCAAAATTTTAGGTTTTTTGGATTTTTCTCGAAAACGGTAAGTTTTATCGAAAAAGTACCTCAGAGCAAAGTTGTAGATCTTAAAATTCTCTATAAAAATGGTATCTATGTTTTTTCTCTAAGACCCACTATTTCCCAGATATTACGCTTGTAAGAATCATGTTCTACATAGTATGCACACATACGCCACGTATTAGTCCGGTCATTTTAGACAATTGAAATAAAGAAAATTCCGACAGAGCCAAATCTTCGTAGAGACCTTAGGTTTACCACAAGGAATAAAGTGTCAAAAGTCCCCATCAGTCCCATGTGAGCTTAGAGACTTATTCGGGGCCCAAGGTCAAAATTTTAGGTTTTTTGGATTTTTCTCGAAAACGGTAAGTTTTATCGAAAAAGTACCTCAGAGCAAAGTTGTAGATCTTAAAATTCTCTATAAAAATGGTATCTATGTTTTTTCTCTAAGACCCACTATTTCCCAGATATTACGCTTGTAAGAATCATGTTCTACATAGTATGCACACATACGCCACGTATTAGTCCGGTCATTTTAGACAATTGAAATAAAGAAAATTCCGACAGAGCCAAATCTTCGTAGAGACCTTAGGTTTACCACAAGGAATAAAGTGTCAAAAGTCCCCATCAGTCCCATGTGAGCTTAGAGACTTATTCGGGGCCCAAGGTCAAAATTTTAGGTTTTTTGGATTTTTCTCGAAAACGGTAAGTTTTATCGAAAAAGTACCTCAGAGCAAAGTTGTAGATCTTAAAATTCTCTATAAAAATGGTATCTATGTTTTTTCTCTAAGACCCACTATTTCCCAGATATTACGCTTGTAAGAATCATGTTCTACATAGTATGCACACATAGCCAAGTATTAGTCCGGTCATTTTAGACAATTGAAATAAAGAAAATTCCGACAGAGCCAAATCTTCGTAGAGACCTTAGGTTTACCACAAGGAATAAAGTGTCAAAAGTCCCCATCAGTCCCATGTGAGCTTAGGGACTTATTCGGGGCCCAAGGTCAACATTTTAGGTTTTTTGGATTTTTCTCGAAAACGGTAGGTTTTATCGAAAAAGTACCTCAGAGCAAAGTTGTAGATCTTAAAATTCTCTATAAAAATGATCTCTATGATTTTTTCTCTAAGACCCACTATTTCTCAGATATTACGCTTGTAAGAATCATGTTCTACATAGTATGCACACATACGCCACGTATTAGTCCGGTCATTTTAGACAATTGAAATAAAGAAAATTCCGACAGAGCCAAATCTTCGTAGAGACCTTAGGTTTACCACAAGGAATAAAGTGTCAAAAGTCCCCATCAGTCCCATGTGAGCTTAGGGACTTATTCGGGGCCCAAGGTCAAAATTTTAGGTTTTTTGGATTTTTCTCGAAAACGGTAAGTTTTATCGAAAAAGTACCTCAGAGCAAAGTTGTAGATCTTAAAATTCTCTATAAAAATGGTATCTATGTTTTTTCTCTAAGACCCACTATTTCCCAGATATTACGCTTGTAAGAATCATGTTCTACATAGTATGCACACATACGCCAAGTATTAGTCCGGTCATTTTAGACAATTGAAATAAAGAAAATTCCGACAGAGCCAAATCTTCGTAGAGACCTTAGGTTTACCACAAGGAATAAAGTGTCAAAAGTCCCCATCAGTCCCATGTGAGCTTAGGGACTTATTCGGGGCCCAAGGTCAAAATTTTAGGTTTTTTGGATTTTTCTCGAAAACGGTAGGTTTTATCGAAAAAGTACCTCAGAGCAAAGTTGTAGATCTTAAAATTCTCTATAAAAATGATCTCTATGATTTTTTCTCTAAGACCCACTATTTCTCAGATATTACGCTTGTAAGAATCATGTTCTACATAGTATGCACACATACGCCACGTATTAGTCCGGTCATTTTAGACAATTGAAATAAAGAAAATTCCGACAGAGCCAAATCTTCGTAGAGACCTTAGGTTTACCACAAGGAATAAAGTGTCAAAAGTCCCCATCAGTCCCATGTGAGCTTAGGGACTTATTCGGGGCCCAAGGTCAAAATTTTAGGTTTTTTGGATTTTTCTCGAAAACGGTAAGTTTTATCGAAAAAGTACCTCAGAGCAAAGTTGTAGATCTTAAAATTCTCTATAAAAATGGTATCTATGTTTTTTCTCTAAGACCCACTATTTCCCAGATATTACGCTTGTAAGAATCATGTTCTACATAGTATGCACACATACGCCACGTATTAGTCCGGTCATTTTAGACAATTGAAATAAAGAAAATTCCGACAGAGCCAAATCTTCGTAGAGACCTTAGGTTTACCACAAGGAATAAAGTGTCAAAAGTCCCCATCAGTCCCATGTGAGCTTAGGGACTTATTCGGGGCCCAAGGTCAAAATTTTAGGTTTTTTGGATTTTTCTCGAAAACGGTAAGTTTTATCGAAAAAGTACCTCAGAGCAAAGTTGTAGATCTTAAAATTCTCTATAAAAATGGTATCTATGTTTTTTCTCTAAGACCCACTATTTCCCAGATATTACGCTTGTAAGAATCATGTTCTACATAGTATGCACACATACGCCACGTATTAGTCCGGTCATTTTAGACAATTGAAATAAAGAAAATTCCGACAGAGCCAAATCTTCGTAGAGACCTTAGGTTTACCACAAGGAATAAAGTGTCAAAAGTCCCCATCAGTCCCATGTGAGCTTAGGGACTTATTCGGGGCCCAAGGTCAAAATTTTAGGTTTTTTGGATTTTTCTCGAAAACGGTAAGTTTTATCGAAAAAGTACCTCAGAGCAAAGTTGTAGATCTTAAAATTCTCTATAAAAATGGTATCTATGTTTTTTCTCTAAGACCCACTATTTCCCAGATATTACGCTTGTAAGAATCATGTTCTACATAGTATGCACACATACGCCACGTATTAGTCCGGTCATTTTAGACAATTGAAATAAAGAAAATTCCGACAGAGCCAAATCTTCGTAGAGACCTTAGGTTTACCACAAGGAATAAAGTGTCAAAAGTCCCCATCAGTCCCATGTGAGCTTAGAGACTTATTCGGGGCCCAAGGTCAAAATTTTAGGTTTTTTGGATTTTTCTCGAAAACGGTAAGTTTTATCGAAAAAGTACCTCAGAGCAAAGTTGTAGATCTTAAAATTCTCTATAAAAATGGTATCTATGTTTTTTCTCTAAGACCCACTATTTCCCAGATATTACGCTTGTAAGAATCATGTTCTACATAGTATGCACACATACGCCAAGTATTAGTCCGGTCATTTTAGACAATTGAAATAAAGAAAATTCCGACAGAGCCAAATCTTCGTAGAGACCTTAGGTTTACCACAAGGAATAAAGTGTCAAAAGTCCCCATCAGTCCCATGTGAGCTTAGGGACTTATTCGGGGCCCAAGGTCAAAATTTTAGGTTTTTTGGATTTTTCTCGAAAACGGTAGGTTTTATCGAAAAAGTACCTCAGAGCAAAGTTGTAGATCTTAAAATTCTCTATAAAAATGATCTCTATGATTTTTTCTCTAAGACCCACTATTTCTCAGATATTACGCTTGTAAGAATCATGTTCTACATAGTATGCACACATACGCCACGTATTAGTCCGGTCATTTTAGACAATTGAAATAAAGAAAATTCCGACAGAGCCAAATCTTCGTAGAGACCTTAGGTTTACCACAAGGAATAAAGTGTCAAAAGTCCCCATCAGTCCCATGTGAGCTTAGGGACTTATTCGGGGCCCAAGGTCAAAATTTTAGGTTTTTTGGATTTTTCTCGAAAACGGTAAGTTTTATCGAAAAAGTACCTCAGAGCAAAGTTGTAGATCTTAAAATTCTCTATAAAAATGGTATCTATGTTTTTTCTCTAAGACCCACTATTTCCCAGATATTACGCTTGTAAGAATCATGTTCTACATAGTATGCACACATACGCCACGTATTAGTCCGGTCATTTTAGACAATTGAAATAAAGAAAATTCCGACAGAGCCAAATCTTCGTAGAGACCTTAGGTTTACCACAAGGAATAAAGTGTCAAAAGTCCCCATCAGTCCCATGTGAGCTTAGGGACTTATTCGGGGCCCAAGGTCAAAATTTTAGGTTTTTTGGATTTTTCTCGAAAACGGTAAGTTTTATCGAAAAAGTACCTCAGAGCAAAGTTGTAGATCTTAAAATTCTCTATAAAAATGGTATCTATGTTTTTTCTCTAAGACCCACTATTTCCCAGATATTACGCTTGTAAGAATCATGTTCTACATAGTATGCACACATACGCCACGTATTAGTCCGGTCATTTTAGACAATTGAAATAAAGAAAATTCCGACAGAGCCAAATCTTCGTAGAGACCTTAGGTTTACCACAAGGAATAAAGTGTCAAAAGTCCCCATCAGTCCCATGTGAGCTTAGGGACTTATTCGGGGCCCAAGGTCAAAATTTTAGGTTTTTTGGATTTTTCTCGAAAACGGTAAGTTTTATCGAAAAAGTACCTCAGAGCAAAGTTGTAGATCTTAAAATTCTCTATAAAAATGGTATCTATGTTTTTTCTCTAAGACCCACTATTTCCCAGATATTACGCTTGTAAGAATCATGTTCTACATAGTATGCACACATACGCCACGTATTAGTCCGGTCATTTTAGACAATTGAAATAAAGAAAATTCCGACAGAGCCAAATCTTCGTAGAGACCTTAGGTTTACCACAAGGAATAAAGTGTCAAAAGTCCCCATCAGTCCCATGTGAGCTTAGGGACTTATTCGGGGCCCAAGGTCAAAATTTTAGGTTTTTTGGATTTTTCTCGAAAACGGTAAGTTTTATCGAAAAAGTACCTCAGAGCAAAGTTGTAGATCTTAAAATTCTCTATAAAAATGTTATGTATGTTTTTTCTCTAAGACCCACTATTTCCCAGATATTACGCTTGTAAAAATCATGTTCTACATAGTATGCACACATACGCCACGTATTAGTCCGGTCATTTTAGACAATTGAAATAAAGAAAATTCCGACAGAGCCAAATCTTCGTAGAGACCTTAGGTTTACCACAAGGAATAAAGTGTCAAAAGTCCCCATCAGTCCCATGTGAGCTTAGGGACTTATTCGGGGCCCAAGGTCAAAATTTTAGGTTTTTTGGATTTTTCTCGAAAACGGTAAGTTTTATCGAAAAAGTACCTCAGAGCAAAGTTGTAGATCTTAAAATTCTCTATAAAAATGATCTCTATGATTTTTTCTCTAAGACCCACTATTTCTCAGATATTACGCTTGTAAGAATCATGTTCTACATAGTATGCACACATACGCCACGTATTAGTCCGGTCATTTTAGACAATTGAAATAAAGAAAATTCCGACAGAGCCAAATCTTCGTAGAGACCTTAGGTTTACCACAAGGAATAAAGTGTCAAAAGTCCCCATCAGTCCCATGTGAGCTTAGGGACTTATTCGGGGCCCAAGGTCAAAATTTTAGGTTTTTTGGATTTTTCTCGAAAACGGTAAGTTTTATCGAAAAAGTACCTCAGAGCAAAGTTGTAGATCTTAAAATTCTCTATAAAAATGATCTCTATGATTTTTTCTCTAAGACCCACTATTTCTCAGATATTACGCTTGTAAGAATCATGTTCTACATAGTATGCACACATACGCCACGTATTAGTCCGGTCATTTTAGACAATTGAAATAAAGAAAATTCCGACAGAGCCAAATCTTCGTAGAGACCTTAGGTTTACCACAAGGAATAAAGTGTCAAAAGTCCCCATCAGTCCCATGTGAGCTTAGGGACTTATTCGGGGCCCAAGGTCAAAATTTTAGGTTTTCTGGATTTTTCTCGAAAACGGTAAGTTTTATCGAAAAAGTACCTCAGAGCAAAGTTGTAGATCTTAAAATTCTCTATAAAAATGGTATCTATGTTTTTTCTCTAAGACCCACTATTTCCCAGATATTACGCTTGTAAGAATCATGTTCTACATAGTATGCACACATACGCCACGTATTAGTCCGGTCATTTTAGACAATTGAAATAAAGAAAATTCCGACAGAGCCAAATCTTCGTAGAGACCTTAGGTTTACCACAAGGAATAAAGTGTCAAAAGTCCCCATCAGTCCCATGTGAGCTTAGGGACTTATTCGGGGCCCAAGGTCAAAATTTTAGGTTTTTTGGATTTTTCTCGAAAACGGTAAGTTTTATCGAAAAAGTACCTCAGAGCAAAGTTGTAGATCTTAAAATTCTCTATAAAAATGGTATCTATGTTTTTTCTCTAAGACCCACTATTTCCCAGATATTACGCTTGTAAGAATCATGTTCTACATAGTATGCACACATACGCCACGTATTAGTCCGGTCATTTTAGACAATTGAAATAAAGAAAATTCCGACAGAGCCAAATCTTCGTAGAGACCTTAGGTTTACCACAAGGAATAAAGTGTCAAAAGTCCCCATCAGTCCCATGTGAGCTTAGGGACTTATTCGGGGCCCAAGGTCAAAATTTTAGGTTTTTTGGATTTTTCTCGAAAACGGTAAGTTTTATCGAAAAAGTACCTCAGAGCAAAGTTGTAGATCTTAAAATTCTCTATAAAAATGTTATGTATGTTTTTTCTCTAAGACCCACTATTTCCCAGATATTACGCTTGTAAAAATCATGTTCTACATAGTATGCACACATACGCCACGTATTAGTCCGGTCATTTTAGACAATTGAAATAAAGAAAATTCCGACAGAGCCAAATCTTCGTAGAGACCTTAGGTTTACCACAAGGAATAAAGTGTCAAAAGTCCCCATCAGTCCCATGTGAGCTTAGGGACTTATTCGGGGCCCAAGGTCAAAATTTTAGGTTTTTTGGATTTTTCTCGAAAACGGTAAGTTTTATCGAAAAAGTACCTCAGAGCAAAGTTGTAGATCTTAAAATTCTCTATAAAAATGATCTCTATGATTTTTTCTCTAAGACCCACTATTTCTCAGATATTACGCTTGTAAGAATCATGTTCTACATAGTATGCACACATACGCCACGTATTAGTCCGGTCATTTTAGACAATTGAAATAAAGAAAATTCCGACAGAGCCAAATCTTCGTAGAGACCTTAGGTTTACCACAAGGAATAAAGTGTCAAAAGTCCCCATCAGTCCCATGTGAGCTTAGGGACTTATTCGGGGCCCAAGGTCAAAATTTTAGGTTTTTTGGATTTTTCTCGAAAACGGTAAGTTTTATCGAAAAAGTACCTCAGAGCAAAGTTGTAGATCTTAAAATTCTCTATAAAAATGGTATCTATGTTTTTTCTCTAAGACCCACTATTTCCCAGATATTACGCTTGTAAGAATCATGTTCTACATAGTATGCACACATACGCCACGTATTAGTCCGGTCATTTTAGACAATTGAAATAAAGAAAATTCCGACAGAGCCAAATCTTCGTAGAGACCTTAGGTTTACCACAAGGAATAAAGTGTCAAAAGTCCCCATCAGTCCCATGTGAGCTTAGAGACTTATTCGGGGCCCAAGGTCAAAATTTTAGGTTTTTTGGATTTTTCTCGAAAACGGTAAGTTTTATCGAAAAAGTACCTCAGAGCAAAGTTGTAGATCTTAAAATTCTCTATAAAAATGGTATCTATGTTTTTTCTCTAAGACCCACTATTTCCCAGATATTACGCTTGTAAGAATCATGTTCTACATAGTATGCACACATACGCCAAGTATTAGTCCGGTCATTTTAGACAATTGAAATAAAGAAAATTCCGACAGAGCCAAATCTTCGTAGAGACCTTAGGTTTACCACAAGGAATAAAGTGTCAAAAGTCCCCATCAGTCCCATGTGAGCTTAGGGACTTATTCGGGGCCCAAGGTCAAAATTTTAGGTTTTTTGGATTTTTCTCGAAAACGGTAGGTTTTATCGAAAAAGTACCTCAGAGCAAAGTTGTAGATCTTAAAATTCTCTATAAAAATGATCTCTATGATTTTTTCTCTAAGACCCACTATTTCTCAGATATTACGCTTGTAAGAATCATGTTCTACATAGTATGCACACATACGCCACGTATTAGTCCGGTCATTTTAGACAATTGAAATAAAGAAAATTCCGACAGAGCCAAATCTTCGTAGAGACCTTAGGTTTACCACAAGGAATAAAGTGTCAAAAGTCCCCATCAGT
The DNA here is from genome assembly GCA_944588485.1 of Phosphuga atrata. Taxonomy (NCBI): domain Eukaryota; kingdom Metazoa; phylum Arthropoda; class Insecta; order Coleoptera; family Silphidae; genus Phosphuga; species Phosphuga atrata. The sequence continues at coordinate 26,904,936 of OX155902.1, read as the reverse complement.
CCCATGTGAGCTTAGGGACTTATTCGGGGCCCAAGGTCAAAATTTTAGGTTTTTTGGATTTTTCTCGAAAACGGTAAGTTTTATCGAAAAAGTACCTCAGGGCAAAGTTGTAGATCTTAAAATTCTCTATAAAAATGGTATCTATGTTTTTTCTCTAAGACCCACTATTTCCCAGATATTACGCTTGTAAGAATCATGTTCTACATAGTATGCACACTTACGCCACGTATTAGTCCGGTCATTTTAGACAATTGAAATAAAGAAAATTCCGACAGAGCCAAATCTTCGTAGAGACCTTAGGTTTACCACAAGGAATAAAGTGTCAAAAGTCCCCATCAGTCCCATGTGAGCTTAGAGACTTATTCGGGGCCCAAGGTCAAAATTTTAGGTTTTTTGGATTTTTCTCGAAAACGGTAAGTTTTATCGAAAAAGTACCTCAGAGCAAAGTTGTAGATCTTAAAATTCTCTATAAAAATGGTATCTATGTTTTTTCTCTAAGACCCACTATTTCCCAGATATTACGCTTGTAAGAATCATGTTCTACATAGTATGCACACATACGCCACGTATTAGTCCGGTCATTTTAGACAATTGAAATAAAGAAAATTCCGACAGAGCCAAATCTTCGTAGAGACCTTAGGTTTACCACAAGGAATAAAGTGTCAAAAGTCCCCATCAGTCCCATGTGAGCTTAGGGACTTATTCGGGGCCCAAGGTCAAAATTTTAGGTTTTTTGGATTTTTCTCGAAAACGGTAGGTTTTATCGAAAAAGTACCTCAGAGCAAAGTTGTAGATCTTAAAATTCTCTATAAAAATGATCTCTATGATTTTTTCTCTAAGACCCACTATTTCTCAGATATTACGCTTGTAAGAATCATGTTCTACATAGTATGCACACATACGCCACGTATTAGTCCGGTCATTTTAGACAATTGAAATAAAGAAAATTCCGACAGAGCCAAATCTTCGTAGAGACCTTAGGTTTACCACAAGGAATAAAGTGTCAAAAGTCCCCATCAGTCCCATGTGAGCTTAGGGACTTATTCGGGGCCCAAGGTCAAAATTTTAGGTTTTTTGGATTTTTCTCGAAAACGGTAAGTTTTATCGAAAAAGTACCTCAGAGCAAAGTTGTAGATCTTAAAATTCTCTATAAAAATGGTATCTATGTTTTTTCTCTAAGACCCACTATTTCCCAGATATTACGCTTGTAAGAATCATGTTCTACATAGTATGCACACATACGCCACGTATTAGTCCGGTCATTTTAGACAATTGAAATAAAGAAAATTCCGACAGAGCCAAATCTTCGTAGAGACCTTAGGTTTACCACAAGGAATAAAGTGTCAAAAGTCCCCATCAGTCCCATGTGAGCTTAGGGACTTATTCGGGGCCCAAGGTCAAAATTTTAGGTTTTTTGGATTTTTCTCGAAAACGGTAAGTTTTATCGAAAAAGTACCTCAGAGCAAAGTTGTAGATCTTAAAATTCTCTATAAAAATGGTATCTATGTTTTTTCTCTAAGACCCACTATTTCCCAGATATTACGCTTGTAAGAATCATGTTCTACATAGTATGCACACATACGCCACGTATTAGTCCGGTCATTTTAGACAATTGAAATAAAGAAAATTCCGACAGAGCCAAATCTTCGTAGAGACCTTAGGTTTACCACAAGGAATAAAGTGTCAAAAGTCCCCATCAGTCCCATGTGAGCTTAGGGACTTATTCGGGGCCCAAGGTCAAAATTTTAGGTTTTTTGGATTTTTCTCGAAAACGGTAAGTTTTATCGAAAAAGTACCTCAGAGCAAAGTTGTAGATCTTAAAATTCTCTATAAAAATGTTATGTATGTTTTTTCTCTAAGACCCACTATTTCCCAGATATTACGCTTGTAAAAATCATGTTCTACATAGTATGCACACATACGCCACGTATTAGTCCGGTCATTTTAGACAATTGAAATAAAGAAAATTCCGACAGAGCCAAATCTTCGTAGAGACCTTAGGTTTACCACAAGGAATAAAGTGTCAAAAGTCCCCATCAGTCCCATGTGAGCTTAGGGACTTATTCGGGGCCCAAGGTCAAAATTTTAGGTTTTTTGGATTTTTCTCGAAAACGGTAAGTTTTATCGAAAAAGTACCTCAGAGCAAAGTTGTAGATCTTAAAATTCTCTATAAAAATGATCTCTATGATTTTTTCTCTAAGACCCACTATTTCTCAGATATTACGCTTGTAAGAATCATGTTCTACATAGTATGCACACATACGCCACGTATTAGTCCGGTCATTTTAGACAATTGAAATAAAGAAAATTCCGACAGAGCCAAATCTTCGTAGAGACCTTAGGTTTACCACAAGGAATAAAGTGTCAAAAGTCCCCATCAGTCCCATGTGAGCTTAGGGACTTATTCGGGGCCCAAGGTCAAAATTTTAGGTTTTTTGGATTTTTCTCGAAAACGGTAAGTTTTATCGAAAAAGTACCTCAGAGCAAAGTTGTAGATCTTAAAATTCTCTATAAAAATGGTATCTATGTTTTTTCTCTAAGACCCACTATTTCCCAGATATTACGCTTGTAAGAATCATGTTCTACATAGTATGCACACATACGCCACGTATTAGTCCGGTCATTTTAGACAATTGAAATAAAGAAAATTCCGACAGAGCCAAATCTTCGTAGAGACCTTAGGTTTACCACAAGGAATAAAGTGTCAAAAGTCCCCATCAGTCCCATGTGAGCTTAGAGACTTATTCGGGGCCCAAGGTCAAAATTTTAGGTTTTTTGGATTTTTCTCGAAAACGGTAAGTTTTATCGAAAAAGTACCTCAGAGCAAAGTTGTAGATCTTAAAATTCTCTATAAAAATGGTATCTATGTTTTTTCTCTAAGACCCACTATTTCCCAGATATTACGCTTGTAAGAATCATGTTCTACATAGTATGCACACATACGCCAAGTATTAGTCCGGTCATTTTAGACAATTGAAATAAAGAAAATTCCGACAGAGCCAAATCTTCGTAGAGACCTTAGGTTTACCACAAGGAATAAAGTGTCAAAAGTCCCCATCAGTCCCATGTGAGCTTAGGGACTTATTCGGGGCCCAAGGTCAAAATTTTAGGTTTTTTGGATTTTTCTCGAAAACGGTAGGTTTTATCGAAAAAGTACCTCAGAGCAAAGTTGTAGATCTTAAAATTCTCTATAAAAATGATCTCTATGATTTTTTCTCTAAGACCCACTATTTCTCAGATATTACGCTTGTAAGAATCATGTTCTACATAGTATGCACACATACGCCACGTATTAGTCCGGTCATTTTAGACAATTGAAATAAAGAAAATTCCGACAGAGCCAAATCTTCGTAGAGACCTTAGGTTTACCACAAGGAATAAAGTGTCAAAAGTCCCCATCAGTCCCATGTGAGCTTAGGGACTTATTCGGGGCCCAAGGTCAAAATTTTAGGTTTTTTGGATTTTTCTCGAAAACGGTAAGTTTTATCGAAAAAGTACCTCAGGGCAAAGTTGTAGATCTTAAAATTCTCTATAAAAATGGTATCTATGTTTTTTCTCTAAGACCCACTATTTCCCAGATATTACGCTTGTAAGAATCATGTTCTACATAGTATGCACACTTACGCCACGTATTAGTCCGGTCATTTTAGACAATTGAAATAAAGAAAATTCCGACAGAGCCAAATCTTCGTAGAGACCTTAGGTTTACCACAAGGAATAAAGTGTCAAAAGTCCCCATCAGTCCCATGTGAGCTTAGAGACTTATTCGGGGCCCAAGGTCAAAATTTTAGGTTTTTTGGATTTTTCTCGAAAACGGTAAGTTTTATCGAAAAAGTACCTCAGAGCAAAGTTGTAGATCTTAAAATTCTCTATAAAAATGGTATCTATGTTTTTTCTCTAAGACCCACTATTTCCCAGATATTACGCTTGTAAGAATCATGTTCTACATAGTATGCACACATACGCCACGTATTAGTCCGGTCATTTTAGACAATTGAAATAAAGAAAATTCCGACAGAGCCAAATCTTCGTAGAGACCTTAGGTTTACCACAAGGAATAAAGTGTCAAAAGTCCCCATCAGTCCCATGTGAGCTTAGGGACTTATTCGGGGCCCAAGGTCAAAATTTTAGGTTTTTTGGATTTTTCTCGAAAACGGTAGGTTTTATCGAAAAAGTACCTCAGAGCAAAGTTGTAGATCTTAAAATTCTCTATAAAAATGATCTCTATGATTTTTTCTCTAAGACCCACTATTTCTCAGATATTACGCTTGTAAGAATCATGTTCTACATAGTATGCACACATACGCCACGTATTAGTCCGGTCATTTTAGACAATTGAAATAAAGAAAATTCCGACAGAGCCAAATCTTCGTAGAGACCTTAGGTTTACCACAAGGAATAAAGTGTCAAAAGTCCCCATCAGTCCCATGTGAGCTTAGGGACTTATTCGGGGCCCAAGGTCAAAATTTTAGGTTTTTTGGATTTTTCTCGAAAACGGTAAGTTTTATCGAAAAAGTACCTCAGAGCAAAGTTGTAGATCTTAAAATTCTCTATAAAAATGGTATCTATGTTTTTTCTCTAAGACCCACTATTTCCCAGATATTACGCTTGTAAGAATCATGTTCTACATAGTATGCACACATACGCCACGTATTAGTCCGGTCATTTTAGACAATTGAAATAAAGAAAATTCCGACAGAGCCAAATCTTCGTAGAGACCTTAGGTTTACCACAAGGAATAAAGTGTCAAAAGTCCCCATCAGTCCCATGTGAGCTTAGGGACTTATTCGGGGCCCAAGGTCAAAATTTTAGGTTTTTTGGATTTTTCTCGAAAACGGTAAGTTTTATCGAAAAAGTACCTCAGAGCAAAGTTGTAGATCTTAAAATTCTCTATAAAAATGGTATCTATGTTTTTTCTCTAAGACCCACTATTTCCCAGATATTACGCTTGTAAGAATCATGTTCTACATAGTATGCACACATACGCCACGTATTAGTCCGGTCATTTTAGACAATTGAAATAAAGAAAATTCCGACAGAGCCAAATCTTCGTAGAGACCTTAGGTTTACCACAAGGAATAAAGTGTCAAAAGTCCCCATCAGTCCCATGTGAGCTTAGGGACTTATTCGGGGCCCAAGGTCAAAATTTTAGGTTTTTTGGATTTTTCTCGAAAACGGTAGGTTTTATCGAAAAAGTACCTCAGAGCAAAGTTGTAGATCTTAAAATTCTCTATAAAAATGATCTCTATGATTTTTTCTCTAAGACCCACTATTTCTCAGATATTACGCTTGTAAGAATCATGTTCTACATAGTATGCACACATACGCCACGTATTAGTCCGGTCATTTTAGACAATTGAAATAAAGAAAATTCCGACAGAGCCAAATCTTCGTAGAGACCTTAGGTTTACCACAAGGAATAAAGTGTCAAAAGTCCCCATCAGTCCCATGTGAGCTTAGGGACTTATTCGGGGCCCAAGGTCAAAATTTTAGGTTTTTTGGATTTTTCTCGAAAACGGTAAGTTTTATCGAAAAAGTACCTCAGAGCAAAGTTGTAGATCTTAAAATTCTCTATAAAAATGGTATCTATGTTTTTTCTCTAAGACCCACTATTTCCCAGATATTACGCTTGTAAGAATCATGTTCTACATAGTATGCACACATACGCCACGTATTAGTCCGGTCATTTTAGACAATTGAAATAAAGAAAATTCCGACAGAGCCAAATCTTCGTAGAGACCTTAGGTTTACCACAAGGAATAAAGTGTCAAAAGTCCCCATCAGTCCCATGTGAGCTTAGGGACTTATTCGGGGCCCAAGGTCAAAATTTTAGGTTTTTTGGATTTTTCTCGAAAACGGTAAGTTTTATCGAAAAAGTACCTCAGAGCAAAGTTGTAGATCTTAAAATTCTCTATAAAAATGGTATCTATGTTTTTTCTCTAAGACCCACTATTTCCCAGATATTACGCTTGTAAGAATCATGTTCTACATAGTATGCACACATACGCCACGTATTAGTCCGGTCATTTTAGACAATTGAAATAAAGAAAATTCCGACAGAGCCAAATCTTCGTAGAGACCTTAGGTTTACCACAAGGAATAAAGTGTCAAAAGTCCCCATCAGTCCCATGTGAGCTTAGGGACTTATTCGGGGCCCAAGGTCAAAATTTTAAGTTTTTTGGATATTTCTCGAAAACGGTAAGTTTTATCGAAAAAGTACCTCAGAGCAAAGTTGTAGATCTTAAAATTCTCTATAAAAATGGTATCTATGTTTTTTCTCTAAGACCCACTATTTCCCAGATATTACGCTTGTAAGAATCATGTTCTACATAGTATGCACACATACGCCACGTATTAGTCCGGTCATTTTAGACAATTGAAATAAAGAAAATTCCGACAGAGCCAAATCTTCGTAGAGACCTTAGGTTTACCACAAGGAATAAAGTGTCAAAAGTCCCCATCAGTCCCATGTGAGCTTAGGGACTTATTCGGGGCCCAAGGTCAAAATTTTAGGTTTTTTGGATTTTTCTCGAAAACGGTAAGTTTTATCGAAAAAGTACCTCAGAGCAAAGTTGTAGATCTTAAAATTCTCTATAAAAATGTTATGTATGTTTTTTCTCTAAGACCCACTATTTCCCAGATATTACGCTTGTAAAAATCATGTTCTACATAGTATGCACACATACGCCACGTATTAGTCCGGTCATTTTAGACAATTGAAATAAAGAAAATTCCGACAGAGCCAAATCTTCGTAGAGACCTTAGGTTTACCACAAGGAATAAAGTGTCAAAAGTCCCCATCAGTCCCATGTGAGCTTAGGGACTTATTCGGGGCCCAAGGTCAAAATTTTAGGTTTTTTGGATTTTTCTCGAAAACGGTAAGTTTTATCGAAAAAGTACCTCAGAGCAAAGTTGTAGATCTTAAAATTCTCTATAAAAATGATTTCTATGATTTTTTCTCTAAGACCCACTATTTCTCAGATATTACGCTTGTAAGAATCATGTTCTACATAGTATGCACACATACGCCACGTATTAGTCCGGTCATTTTAGACAATTGAAATAAAGAAAATTCCGACAGAGCCAAATCTTCGTAGAGACCTTAGGTTTACCACAAGGAATAAAGTGTCAAAAGTCCCCATCAGTCCCATGTGAGCTTAGGGACTTATTCGGGGCCCAAGGTCAAAATTTTAGGTTTTTTGGATTTTTCTCGAAAACGGTAAGTTTTATCGAAAAAGTACCTCAGAGCAAAGTTGTAGATCTTAAAATTCTCTATAAAAATGATCTCTATGATTTTTTCTCTAAGACCCACTATTTCTCAGATATTACGCTTGTAAGAATCATGTTCTACATAGTATGCACACATACGCCACGTATTAGTCCGGTCATTTTAGACAATTGAAATAAAGAAAATTCCGACAGAGCCAAATCTTCGTAGAGACCTTAGGTTTACCACAAGGAATAAAGTGTCAAAAGTCCCCATCAGTCCCATGTGAGCTTAGGGACTTATTCGGGGCCCAAGGTCAAAATTTTAGGTTTTTTGGATTTTTCTCGAAAACGGTAAGTTTTATCGAAAAAGTACCTCAGAGCAAAGTTGTAGATCTTAAAATTCTCTATAAAAATGGTATCTATGTTTTTTCTCTAAGACCCACTATTTCCCAGATATTACGCTTGTAAGAATCATGTTCTACATAGTATGCACACATACGCCACGTATTAGTCCGGTCATTTTAGACAATTGAAATAAAGAAAATTCCGACAGAGCCAAATCTTCGTAGAGACCTTAGGTTTACCACAAGGAATAAAGTGTCAAAAGTCCCCATCAGTCCCATGTGAGCTTAGGGACTTATTCGGGGCCCAAGGTCAAAATTTTAGGTTTTTTGGATTTTTCTCGAAAACGGTAAGTTTTATCGAAAAAGTACCTCAGAGCAAAGTTGTAGATCTTAAAATTCTCTATAAAAATGGTATCTATGTTTTTTCTCTAAGACCCACTATTTCCCAGATATTACGCTTGTAAGAATCATGTTCTACATAGTATGCACACATACGCCACGTATTAGTCCGGTCATTTTAGACAATTGAAATAAAGAAAATTCCGACAGAGCCAAATCTTCGTAGAGACCTTAGGTTTACCACAAGGAATAAAGTGTCAAAAGTCCCCATCAGTCCCATGTGAGCTTAGGGACTTATTCGGGGCCCAAGGTCAAAATTTTAGGTTTTTTGGATTTTTCTCGAAAACGGTAAGTTTTATCGAAAAAGTACCTCAGAGCAAAGTTGTAGATCTTAAAATTCTCTATAAAAATGTTATGTATGTTTTTTCTCTAAGACCCACTATTTCCCAGATATTACGCTTGTAAAAATCATGTTCTACATAGTATGCACACATACGCCACGTATTAGTCCGGTCATTTTAGACAATTGAAATAAAGAAAATTCCGACAGAGCCAAATCTTCGTAGAGACCTTAGGTTTACCACAAGGAATAAAGTGTCAAAAGTCCCCATCAGTCCCATGTGAGCTTAGGGACTTATTCGGGGCCCAAGGTCAAAATTTTAGGTTTTTTGGATTTTTCTCGAAAACGGTAAGTTTTATCGAAAAAGTACCTCAGAGCAAAGTTGTAGATCTTAAAATTCTCTATAAAAATGATCTCTATGATTTTTTCTCTAAGACCCACTATTTCTCAGATATTACGCTTGTAAGAATCATGTTCTACATAGTATGCACACATACGCCACGTATTAGTCCGGTCATTTTAGACAATTGAAATAAAGAAAATTCCGACAGAGCCAAATCTTCGTAGAGACCTTAGGTTTACCACAAGGAATAAAGTGTCAAAAGTCCCCATCAGTCCCATGTGAGCTTAGGGACTTATTCGGGGCCCAAGGTCAAAATTTTAGGTTTTTTGGATTTTTCTCGAAAACGGTAAGTTTTATCGAAAAAGTACCTCAGAGCAAAGTTGTAGATCTTAAAATTCTCTATAAAAATGGTATCTATGTTTTTTCTCTAAGACCCACTATTTCCCAGATATTACGCTTGTAAGAATCATGTTCTACATAGTATGCACACATACGCCACGTATTAGTCCGGTCATTTTAGACAATTGAAATAAAGAAAATTCCGACAGAGCCAAATCTTCGTAGAGACCTTAGGTTTACCACAAGGAATAAAGTGTCAAAAGTCCCCATCAGTCCCATGTGAGCTTAGAGACTTATTCGGGGCCCAAGGTCAAAATTTTAGGTTTTTTGGATTTTTCTCGAAAACGGTAAGTTTTATCGAAAAAGTACCTCAGAGCAAAGTTGTAGATCTTAAAATTCTCTATAAAAATGGTATCTATGTTTTTTCTCTAAGACCCACTATTTCCCAGATATTACGCTTGTAAGAATCATGTTCTACATAGTATGCACACATACGCCAAGTATTAGTCCGGTCATTTTAGACAATTGAAATAAAGAAAATTCCGACAGAGCCAAATCTTCGTAGAGACCTTAGGTTTACCACAAGGAATAAAGTGTCAAAAGTCCCCATCAGTCCCATGTGAGCTTAGGGACTTATTCGGGGCCCAAGGTCAAAATTTTAGGTTTTTTGGATTTTTCTCGAAAACGGTAGGTTTTATCGAAAAAGTACCTCAGAGCAAAGTTGTAGATCTTAAAATTCTCTATAAAAATGATCTCTATGATTTTTTCTCTAAGACCCACTATTTCTCAGATATTACGCTTGTAAGAATCATGTTCTACATAGTATGCACACATACGCCACGTATTAGTCCGGTCATTTTAGACAATTGAAATAAAGAAAATTCCGACAGAGCCAAATCTTCGTAGAGACCTTAGGTTTACCACAAGGAATAAAGTGTCAAAAGTCCCCATCAGTCCCATGTGAGCTTAGGGACTTATTCGGGGCCCAAGGTCAAAATTTTAGGTTTTTTGGATTTTTCTCGAAAACGGTAAGTTTTATCGAAAAAGTACCTCAGGGCAAAGTTGTAGATCTTAAAATTCTCTATAAAAATGGTATCTATGTTTTTTCTCTAAGACCCACTATTTCCCAGATATTACGCTTGTAAGAATCATGTTCTACATAGTATGCACACATACGCCACGTATTAGTCCGGTCATTTTAGACAATTGAAATAAAGAAAATTCCGACAGAGCCAAATCTTCGTAGAGACCTTAGGTTTACCACAAGGAATAAAGTGTCAAAAGTCCCCATCAGTCCCATGTGAGCTTAGGGACTTATTCGGGGCCCAAGGTCAAAATTTTAGGTTTTTTGGATTTTTCTCGAAAACGGTAAGTTTTATCGAAAAAGTACCTCAGAGCAAAGTTGTAGATCTTAAAATTCTCTATAAAAATGGTATCTATGTTTTTTCTCTAAGACCCACTATTTCCCAGATATTACGCTTGTAAGAATCATGTTCTACATAGTATGCACACATACGCCACGTATTAGTCCGGTCATTTTAGACAATTGAAATAAAGAAAATTCCGACAGAGCCAAATCTTCGTAGAGACCTTAGGTTTACCACAAGGAATAAAGTGTCAAAAGTCCCCATCAGTCCCATGTGAGCTTAGGGACTTATTCGGGGCCCAAGGTCAAAATTTTAGGTTTTTTGGATTTTTCTCGAAAACGGTAAGTTTTATCGAAAAAGTACCTCAGAGCAAAGTTGTAGATCTTAAAATTCTCTATAAAAATGGTATCTATGTTTTTTCTCTAAGACCCACTATTTCCCAGATATTACGCTTGTAAGAATCATGTTCTACATAGTATGCACACATACGCCACGTATTAGTCCGGTCATTTTAGACAATTGAAATAAAGAAAATTCCGACAGAGCCAAATCTTCGTAGAGACCTTAGGTTTACCACAAGGAATAAAGTGTCAAAAGTCCCCATCAGTCCCATGTGAGCTTAGGGACTTATTCGGGGCCCAAGGTCAAAATTTTAGGTTTTTTGGATTTTTCTCGAAAACGGTAAGTTTTATCGAAAAAGTACCTCAGAGCAAAGTTGTAGATCTTAAAATTCTCTATAAAAATGTTATGTATGTTTTTTCTCTAAGACCCACTATTTCCCAGATATTACGCTTGTAAAAATCATGTTCTACATAGTATGCACACATACGCCACGTATTAGTCCGGTCATTTTAGACAATTGAAATAAAGAAAATTCCGACAGAGCCAAATCTTCGTAGAGACCTTAGGTTTACCACAAGGAATAAAGTGTCAAAAGTCCCCATCAGTCCCATGTGAGCTTAGGGACTTATTCGGGGCCAAGGTCAAAATTTTAGGTTTTTTGGATTTTTCTCGAAAACGGTAAGTTTTATCGAAAAAGTACCTCAGAGCAAAGTTGTAGATCTTAAAATTCTCTATAAAAATGATCTCTATGATTTTTTTCTCTAAGACCCACTATTTCTCAGATATTACGCTTGTAAGAATCATGTTCTACATAGTATGCACACATACGCCACGTATTAGTCCGGTCATTTTAGACAATTGAAATAAAGAAAATTCCGACAGAGCCAAATCTTCGTAGAGACCTTAGGTTTACCACAAGGAATAAAGTGTCAAAAGTCCCCATCAGTCCCATGTGAGCTTAGGGACTTATTCGGGGCCCAAGGTCAAAATTTTAGGTTTTTGGATTTTTCTCGAAAACGGTAAGTTTTATCGAAAAAGTACCTCAGAGCAAAGTTGTAGATTCTTAAAATTCTCTATAAAAATGATCTCTATGATTATTTCTCTAAGACCCACTATTTCTCATATATTACGCTTGTAAGAATCATGTGTCTACATAGTATGCACACATACGCCACGTATTAGTCCGGTCATTTTAGACAATTGAAATAAAGAAAATTCCGACAGAGCCAAATCTTCGTAGAGACCTTAGGTTTACCACAAGGAATAAAGTGTCAAAAGTCCCCATCAGTCCCATGTGAGCTTAGGGACTTATTCGGGGCCCAAGGTCAAAATTTTAGGTTTTTTGGATTTTTCACGAAAACGGTAAGTTTTATCGGAAAAAGTACCTCAGAGCAAAGTTGTAGATCTTAAAATTCTCTATAAAAATGGTATCTATGTTTTTTCTCTAAGACCCACTATTTCCCAGATATTACGCTTGTAAGAATCATGTTCTACATAGTATGCACACATACGCCACGTATTAGTCCGGTCATTTTAGACAATTGAAATAAAGAAAATTCCGACAGAGCCAAATCTTTCGTAGAGACCTTAGGTTTACCACAAGGAATAATAGTGTCAAAAGTCCCCCATCAGTCCCATGTGAGCTTAGGACTTATTCGGGGCCCAAGGTCAAAATTTTAGGTTTTTTGGATTTTTCTCGAAAACGGTAAGTTTTATCGAAAAAGTACTTCAGAGCAAAGTTGTAGATCTTAAAATTCTCTATAAAAATGGTATCTATGTTTTTTCTCTAAGACCCACTATTTCCCAGATATTACGCTTGTAAGAATCATGTTCTACATAGTATGCACACATACGCCACGTATTAGTCCGGTCATTTTAGACAATTGAAATAAAGAAATTCCGACAGAGCCAAATCTTCGTAGAGACCTTAGGTTTACCACAAGGAATAAAGTGTCAAAAGTCCCCATCAGTCCCATGTGAGCTTAGGGACTTATTCGGGGCCCAAGGTCAAAATTTTAGGTTTTTTGGATTTTTCTCGAAAACGGTAAGTTTTATCGAAAAAAGTACCTCAGAGCAAAGTTGTAGATCTTAAAATTCTCTATAAAAAATGTTATGTATGTTTTTTCTCTAAGACCCACTATTTCCCAGATATTACGCTTGTAAGAATCATGTTCTACATAGTATGCACACATACGCCACGTATTAGTCCGGTCATTTTAGACAATTGAAATAAAGAAAATTCCGACAGAGCCAAATCTTCGTAGAGACCTTAGGTTTACCACAAGGAATAAATGTTGTCAAAAGTCCCCATCAGTCCCATGTGAGCTTAGGGACTTATTCGGGGCCCAAGGTCAAAATTTTAGGTTTTTTGGATTTTTCTCGAAAACGGTAAGTTTTATCGAAAAAGTACCTCAGAGCAAAGTTGTAGATCGTAAAATTCTCTATAAAAATGATCTCTATGATTTTTTCTCTAAGACCCACTATTTCTCAGATATTACGCTTGTAAGAATCATGTTCTACATAGTATGCACACATACGCCACGTATTAGTCCGGTCATTTTAGACAATTGAAATAAAGAAAATTCCGACAGAGCCAAATCTTCGTAGAGACCTTAGGTTTACCACAAGGAATAAAGTGTCAAAAGTCCCCATCAGTCCCATGTGAGCTTAGGGACTTATTCGGGGGCCCAAGGTCAAAATTTTAGGTTTTTTTGGATTTTTCTCGAAAACGGTAAGTTTTATCGAAAAAGTACCTCAGAGCAAAGTTGTAGATCTTAAAATTCTCTATAAAAATGGTATCTATGTTTTTTCTCTAAGACCCACTATTTCCCCAGATATTACGCTTGTAAGAATCATGTTCTACATAGTATGCACACATACGCCACGTATTAGTCCGGTCATTTTAGACAATTGAAATAAAGAAAATTCCGACAGAGCCAAATCTTCGTAGAGACCTTAGGTTACCACAAGGAATAAAGTGTCAAAAGTCCCCATCAGTCCCATGTGAGCTTAGAGACTTATTCGGGGCCCAAGGTCAAAATTTTAGGTTTTTTGGATTTTTCTCGAAAACGGTAAGTTTTATCGAAAAAGTACCTCAGAGCAAAGTTGTAGATCTTAAAATTCTCTATAAAAATGGTATCTATGTTTTTTTCTCTAAGACCCACTATTTCCCAGATATTACGCTTGTAAGAATCATGTTCTACATAGTATGCACACATACGCCAAGTATTAGTCCGGTCATTTTAGACAATTGATATAAAGAAAATTCCGACAGAGCCAAATCTTCGTAGAGACCTTAGGTTTACCACAAGGAATAAAGTGTCAAAAGTCCCCATCAGTCCCATGTGAGCTTAGGGACTTATTCGGGGCCCAAGGTCAAAATTTTAGGTTTTTTGGATTTTTCTCGAAAACGGTAGGTTTTTATCGAAAAAGTACCTCAGAGCAAAGTTGTAGATCTTAAAATTCTCTATAAAAATGATCTCTATGATTTTTTCTCTAAGACCCACTATTTCTCAGATATTACGCTTGTAAGAATCATGTTCTACATAGTATGCACACATACGCCACGTATTAGTCCGGTCATTTTAGACAATTGAAATAAAGAAAATTCCGACAGAGCCAAATCTTCGTAGAGACCTTAGGTTTACCACAAGGAATAAAGTGTCAAAAGTCCCCATCAGTCCCATGTGAGCTTAGGGACTTATTCGGGGCCCAAGGTCATAAAATTTTAGGTTTTTTGGATTTTTCTCGAAAACGGTAAGTTTTATCGAAAAAGTACCTCAGGGCAAAGTTGTAGATCTTAAAATCTCTATAAAAATGGTATCTATGTTTTTTTCTCTAAGACCCACTATTTCCCAGATATTACGCTTGTAAGAATCATGTTCTACATAGTATGCACACATACGCCACGTATTAGTCCGGTCATTTTAGACAATATGAAATAAAGAAAATTCCGACAGAGCCAAATCTTCGTAGAGACCTAGGTTTACCACAAGGAATAAAGTGTCAAAAGTCCCCATCAGTCCCCATGTGAGCTTAGGGACTTATTCGGGGCCCAAGGTCAAAATTTTAGGTTTTTTGGATTTTTCTCGGAAAACGGTTAGGGTTTTATCGAAAAAGTACTCAGAGCAAAGTTGTAGATCTTAAAATTCTCTATAAAAATGATCTCTATGATTTTTCCTCTAAGGACCCACTATTTCTCAGATATTACGCTTGTAAGAATCATGTTCTACATAGTATGCACACATACGCCACGTATTAGTCCGGTCATTTTAGACAATTGAAATAAAGAAAATTCCGACAGAGCCAAATCTTCGTAGAGACCTTAGGTTTACCACAAGGAATAAAGTGTCCAAAAGTCCCCATCAGTCCCATGTGAGCTTAGGGACTTATTCGGGGCCCAAGGTCAAAATTTTAGGTTTTTTGGATTTTTTCTCGAAAACGGTAAAGTTTTATCGAAAAAGTACCTCAGAGCAAAAGTTGTAGATCTTAAAATTCTCTATAAAAATGGTATCTATGTTTTTTCTCTAAGACCCACTATTTCCCAGATATTACGCTTGTAAGAATCATGTTCTACATAGTATGCACACATACGCCACGTAATTAGTCCCGGTCATTTTAGACAATTGAAATAAAGAAAATTCCGACAGAGCCAAATCTTCGATAGAGACCTTAGGTTTACCACAAGGAATAAAGTGTCCAAAAGTCCCCATACAGTCCCATGTGAGCTTAGGGACTTATTCGGGGCCCAAGGTCAAAATTTTAGGTTTTTTGGATTTTTCTCGAAAACGGTAAGTTTTATCGAAAAAGTACCTCAGAGCAAAGTTGTAGATCTTAAAATTCTCTATAAAAATGGTATCTATGTTTTTTCTCTAAGACCCACTATTTCCCAGATATTACGCTTGTAAGAATCATGTTCTACATAGTATGCACACATACGCCACGTATTAGTCCGGTCATTTTAGACAATTGAAATAAAGAAAATTCCGACAGAGCCAAATCTTCGTAGAGACCTTAGGTTTACACACAAGGAAATAAAGTGTCAAAAGTCCCCATCAGTCCCATGTGAGCTTAGGGACTTATTCGGGGCCCAAGGTCAAAATTTTAGGTTTTTTGGATTTTTCTCGAAAACGGTAAGTTTTATCGAAAAAGTACCTCAGAGCAAAGTTGTAGATCTTAAAATTCTCTATAAAAATGGTATCTATGTTTTTTCTCTAAGACCCACTATTTCCCAGATATTACGCTTGTAAGAATCATGTCTACATAGTATGCACACATACGCCACGTATTAGTCCGGTCATTTTAGACAATTGAAATAAAGAAAATTCCGACAGAGCCAAATCTTCGTAGAGACCTTAGGTTTACCACAAGGAATAAGTGTCAAAAGTCCCCATCAGTCCCATGTGAGCTTAGGGACTTATTCGGGGCCCAAGGTCAAAATTTTAGGTTTTTTGGATTTTTCTCGAAAACGGTAAGTTTTATCGAAAAAGTACCTCAGAGCAAAGTTGTAGATCTTAAAATTCTCTATAAAAATGTTATGTATGTTTTTCTCTAAGACCCACTATTTCCCAGATATTACGCTTGTAAAAATCATGTTCTACATAGTATGCACACATACGCCACGTATTAGTCCGGTCAATTTAGACAATAGAAATAAAGAAAAATTCCGACAGAGCCAAATCTTCGTAGAGACCTTAGGTTTACCACAAGGAATAAAGTGGTCAAAAGTCCCCATCAGTCCCATGTGAGCTTAGGGACTTATTCGGGGCCCAAGGTCAAAATTTTAGGTTTTTTGGATTTTTCTCGAAAACGGTAAGTTTTATCGAAAAAGTACCTCAGAGC
>OX155902.1:26764908-26888272 GCA_944588485.1 Phosphuga atrata | reverse complement strand
ACGAAGATTTGGCTCTGTCGGAATTTTCTTTATTTCAATTGTCTAAAATGACCGGACTAATACGTGGCGTATGTGTGCATACTATGTAGAACATGATTCTTACAAGCGTAATATCTGGGAAATAGTGGGTCTTAGAGAAAAAATCATTGAGATCATTTTTATAGAGAATTTTAAGATCTACAACTTTGCTTTGAGGTACTTTTTCGATAAAACTTACCGTTTTCGAGAAAAATCCAAAAAACCTAAAATTTTGACCTTGGGCCCCGAATAAGTCCCTAAGCTCACATGGGACTGATGGGGACTTTTGACACTTTATTCCTTGTGGTAAACCTAAGGTCTCTACGAAGATTTGGCTCTGTCGGAATTTTCTTTATTTCAATTGTCTAAAATGACCGGACTAATACGTGGCGTATGTGTGCATACTATGTAGAACATGATTCTTACAAGCGTAATATCTGGGAAATAGTGGGTCTTAGAGAAAAAATCATAGAGATCATTTTTATAGAGAATTTTAAGATCTACAACTTTGCATTGAGGTACTTTTTCGATAAAACTTACCGTTTTTGAGAAAAATCCAAAAAACCTAAAATTTTGACCTTGGGCCCCGAATAAGTCCCTAAGCTCACATGGGACTGATGGGGACTTTTGACACTTTATTCCTTGTGGTAAACTGGTAAACCTAAGGTCTCTACGAAGATTTGGCTCTGTCGGAATTTTCTTTATTTCAATTGTCTAAAATGACCGGACTAATACGTGGCATATGTGTGCATACTATGTAGAACATGATTCTTACAAGCGCAATATCTAGGAAATAGTGGGTCTTAGAGAAAAAACATAGATACCATTTTTATAGAGAATTTTAAGATCTACAACTTTGCTCTGAGGTACTTTTTCGATAAAACTTACCGTTTTCGAGAAAAATCCAAAAAACCTAAAATTTTGACCTTGGGCAACGAATAAGTCCCTAAGCTCACATGGGACTGATGGGGACTTTTGACACTTTATTCCTTGTGGTAAACTGGTAAACCTAAGGTCTCTACGAAGATTTGGCTCTGTCGGAATTTTCTTTATTTCAATTGTCTAAAATGACCGGACTAATACGTGGCATGTGTGTGCATACTATGTAGAACATGATTCTTACAAGCGCAATATCTAGGAAATAGTGGGTCTTAGAGAAAAAACATACATACCATTTTTATAGAGAATTTTAAGATCTACAACTTTGCTCTGAGGTACTTTTTCGATAAAACTTACCGTTTTCGAGAAAAATCCAAAAAACCTAAAATTTTGACCTTGGGCAACGAATAAGTCCCTAAGCTCACATGGGACTGATGGGGACTTTTGACACTTTATTCCTTGTGGTAAACTGGTAAACCTAAGGTCTCTACGAAGATTTGGCTCTGTCGGAATTTTCTTTATTTCAATTGTCTAAAATGACCGGACTAATACGTGGCATGTGTGTGCATACTATGTAGAACATGATTCTTACAAGCGCAATATCTAGGAAATAGTGGGTCTTAGAGAAAAAACGTACATACCATTTTTATAGAGAATTTTAAGATCTACAACTTTGCTCTGAGGTACTTTTTCGATAAAGCTTACCGTTTTCGAGAAAAATCCAAAAAACCTAAAATTTTGACCTTGGGCCCCGAATAAGTCCCTAAGCTCACATGGGACTGATGGGGACTTTTGACACTTTATTCCTTGTGGTAAACTGGTAAACCTAAGGTCTCTACGAAGATTTGGCTCTGTCGGAATTTTCTTTATTTCAATTGTCTAAAATGACCGGACTAATACGTGGCGTATGTGTGCATACTATGTAGAACATGATTCTTACAAGCGTAATATCTGGGAAATAGTGGGTCTTAGAGAAAAAACATAGATACCATTTTTATAGAGAATTTTAAGATCTACAACTTTGCTTTGAGGTACTTTTTCGATAAAACTTACCGTTTTCGAGAAAAATCCAAAAAACCTAAAATTTTGACCTTGGGCCCCGAATAAGTCCCTAAGCTCACATGGGACTGATGGGGACTTTTGACACTTTATTCCTTGTGGTACACTGGTAAACCTAAGGTCTCTACGAAGATTTGGCTCTGTCGGAATTTTCTTTATTTCAATTGTCTAAAATGACCGGACTAATACGTGGCGTATGTGTGCATACTATGTAGAACATGATTCTTACAAGCGTAATATCTGGGAAATAGTGGGTCTTAGAGAAAAAATCATAGAGATCATTTTTATAGAGAATTTTAAGATCTACAACTTTGCTCTGAGGTACTTTTTCGATAAAACTTACCGTTTTCGAGAAAAATCCAAAAAACCTAAAATTTTGACCTTGGGCCCCGAATAAGTCCCTAAGCTCACATGGGACTGATGGGGACTTTTGACACTTTATTCCTTGTGGTAAACCTAAGGTCTCTACGAAGATTTGGCTCTGTCGGAATTTTCTTTATTTCAATTGTCTAAAATGACCGGACTAATACGTGGCGTATGTGTGCATACTATGTAGAACATGATTCTTACAAGCGTAATATCTGGGAAATAGTGGGTCTTAGAGAAAAAATCATAGAGATCATTTTTATAGAGAATTTTAAGATCTACAACTTTGCTCTGAGGTACTTTTTCGATAAAACTTACCGTTTTTGAGAAAAATCCAAAAAACATAAAATTTTGACCTTGGGCAACGAATAAGTCCCTAAGCTCACATGGGACTGATGGGGACTTTTGACACTTTATTCCTTGTGGTAAACTGGTAAACCTAAGGTCTCTACGAAGATTTGGCTCTGTCGGAATTTTCTTTATTTCAATTGTCTAAAATGACCGGACTAATACGTGGCATGTGTGTGCATACTATGTAGAACATGATTCTTACAAGCGCAATATCTAGGAAATAGTGGGTCTTAGAGAAAAAACATACATACCATTTTTATAGAGAATTTTAAGATCTACAACTTTGTTCTGAGGTACTTTTTCGATAAAACTTACCGTTTTTGAGAAAAATCCAAAAAACCTAAAATTTTGACCTTGGGCCCCGAATAAGTCCCTAAGCTCACATGGGACTGATGGGGACTTTTGACACTTTATTCCTTGTGGTAAACTGGTAAACCTAAGGTCTCTACGAAGATTTGGCTCTGTCGGAATTTTCTTTATTTCAATTGTCTAAAATGACCGGACTAATACGTGGCATATGTGTGCATACTATGTAGAACATGATTCTTACAAGCGCAATATCTAGGAAATAGTGGGTCTTAGAGAAAAAACATAGATACCATTTTTATAGAGAATTTTAAGGTCTACAACTTTGCTCTGAGGTACTTTTTCGATAAAACTTACCGTTTTCGAGAAAAATCCAAAAAACCTAAAATTTTGACCTTGGGCCCCGAATAAGTCCCTAAGCTCACATGGGACTGATGGGGACTTTTGACACTTTATTCCTTGTGGTAAACCTAAGGTCTCTACGAAGATTTGGCTCTGTCGGAATTTTCTTTATTTCAATTGTCTAAAATGACCGGACTAATACGTGGCGTATGTGTGCATACTATGTAGAACATGATTCTTACAAGCGTAATATCTGGGAAATAGTGGGTCTTAGAGAAAAAATCATAGAGATCATTTTTATAGAGAATTTTAAGATCTACAACTTTGCTCTGAGGTACTTTTTCGATAAAACTTACCGTTTTCGAGAAAAATCCAAAAAACCTAAAATTTTGACCTTGGGCCCCGAATAAGTCCCTAAGCTCACATGGGACTGATGGGGACTTTTGACACTTTATTCCTTGTGGTAAACCTAAGGTCTCTACGAAGATTTGGCTCTGTCGGAATTTTCTTTATTTCAATTGTCTAAAATGACCGGACTAATACGTGGCGTATGTGTGCATACTATGTAGAACATGATTCTTACAAGCGTAATATCTGGGAAATAGTGGGTCTTAGAGAAAAAATCATAGAGATCATTTTTATAGAGAATTTTAAGATCTACAACTTTGCTCTGAGGTACTTTTTCGATAAAACTTACCGTTTTTGAGAAAAATCCAAAAAACCTAAAATTTTGACCTTGGGCAACGAATAAGTCCCTAAGCTCACATGGGACTGATGGGGACTTTTGACACTTTATTCCTTGTGGTAAACTGGTAAACCTAAGGTCTCTACGAAGATTTGGCTCTGTCGGAATTTTCTTTATTTCAATTGTCTAAAATGACCGGACTAATACGTGGCATGTGTGTGCATACTATGTAGAACATGATTCTTACAAGCGCAATATCTAGGAAATAGTGGGTCTTAGAGAAAAAACATACACACCATTTTTATAGAGAATTTTAAGATCTACAACTTTGTTCTGAAGTACTTTTTCGATAAAACTTACCGTTTTTGAGAAAAATCCAAAAAACCTAAAATTTTGACCTTGGGCCCCGAATAAGTCCCTAAGCTCACATGGGACTGATGGGGACTTTTGACACTTTATTCCTTGTGGTAAACTGGTAAACCTAAGGTCTCTACGAAGATTTGGCTCTGTCGGAATTTTCTTTATTTCAATTGTCTAAAATGACCGGACTAATACGTGGCATATGTGTGCATACTATGTAGAACATGATTCTTACAAGCGCAATATCTAGGAAATAGTGGGTCTTAGAGAAAAAACATAGATACCATTTTTATAGAGAATTTTAAGATCTACAACTTTGCTCTGAGGTACTTTTTCGATAAAACTTACCGTTTTCGAGAAAAATCCAAAAAACCTAAAATTTTGACCTTGGGCCCCGAATAAGTCTCTAAGCTCACATGGGACTGATGGGGACTTTTGACACTTTATTCCTTGTGGTAAACCTAAGGTCTCTACGAAGATTTGGCTCTGTCGGAATTTTCTTTATTTCAATTGTCTAAAATGACCGGACTAATACGTGGCGTATGTGTGCATACTATGTAGAACATGATTCTTACAAGCGTAATATCTGGGAAATAGTGGGTCTTAAAAAAAAATCATAGAGATCATTTTTATAGAGAATTTTAAGATCTACAACTTTGCTCTGAGGTACTTTTTCGATAAAACTTACCGTTTTTGAGAAAAATCCAAAAAACCTAAAATTTTGACCTTGGGCCCCGAATAAGTCCCTAAGCTCACATGGGACTGATGGGGACTTTTGACACTTTATTCCTTGTGGTAAACTGGTAAACCTAAGGTCTCTACGAAGATTTGGCTCTGTCGGAATTTTCTTTATTTCAATTGTCTAAAATGACCGGACTAATACGTGGCATATGTGTGCATACTATGTAGAACATGATTCTTACAAGCGCAATATCTAGGAAATAGTGGGTCTTAGAGAAAAAACATAGATACCATTTTTATAGAGAATTTTAAGGTCTACAACTTTGCTCTGAGGTACTTTTTCGATAAAACTTACCGTTTTCGAGAAAAATCCAAAAAACCTAAAATTTTGACCTTGGGCCCCGAATAAGTCCCTAAGCTCACATGGGACTGATGGGGACTTTTGACACTTTATTCCTTGTGGTAAACCTAAGGTCTCTACGAAGATTTGGCTCTGTCGGAATTTTCTTTATTTCAATTGTCTAAAATGACCGGACTAATACGTGGCGTATGTGTGCATACTATGTAGAACATGATTCTTACAAGCGTAATATCTGGGAAATAGTGGGTCTTAGAGAAAAAATCATAGAGATCATTTTTATAGAGAATTTTAAGATCTACAACTTTGCTCTGAGGTACTTTTTCGATAAAACTTACCGTTTTCGAGAAAAATCCAAAAAACCTAAAATTTTGACCTTGGGCCCCGAATAAGTCCCTAAGCTCACATGGGACTGATGGGGACTTTTGACACTTTATTCCTTGTGGTAAACCTAAGGTCTCTACGAAGATTTGGCTCTGTCGGAATTTTCTTTATTTCAATTGTCTAAAATGACCGGACTAATACGTGGCGTATGTGTGCATACTATGTAGAACATGATTCTTACAAGCGTAATATCTGGGAAATAGTGGGTCTTAGAGAAAAAATCATAGAGATCATTTTTATAGAGAATTTTAAGATCTACAACTTTGCTCTGAGGTACTTTTTCGATAAAACTTACCGTTTTTGAGAAAAATCCAAAAAACATAAAATTTTGACCTTGGGCAACGAATAAGTCCCTAAGCTCACATGGGACTGATGGGGACTTTTGACACTTTATTCCTTGTGGTAAACTGGTAAACCTAAGGTCTCTACGAAGATTTGGCTCTGTCGGAATTTTCTTTATTTCAATTGTCTAAAATGACCGGACTAATACGTGGCATGTGTGTGCATACTATGTAGAACATGATTCTTACAAGCGCAATATCTAGGAAATAGTGGGTCTTAGAGAAAAAACATACACACCATTTTTATAGAGAATTTTAAGGTCTACAACTTTGCTCTGAGGTACTTTTTCGATAAAACTTACCGTTTTCGAGAAAAATCCAAAAAACCTAAAATTTTGACCTTGGGCCCCGAATAAGTCCCTAAGCTCACATGGGACTGATGGGGACTTTTGACACTTTATTCCTTGTGGTAAACCTAAGGTCTCTACGAAGATTTGGCTCTGTCGGAATTTTCTTTATTTCAATTGTCTAAAATGACCGGACTAATACGTGGCGTATGTGTGCATACTATGTAGAACATGATTCTTACAAGCGTAATATCTGGGAAATAGTGGGTCTTAGAGAAAAAATCATAGAGATCATTTTTATAGAGAATTTTAAGATCTACAACTTTGCTCTGAGGTACTTTTTCGATAAAACTTACCGTTTTCGAGAAAAATCCAAAAAACCTAAAATTTTGACCTTGGGCCCCGAATAAGTCCCTAAGCTCACATGGGACTGATGGGGACTTTTGACACTTTATTCCTTGTGGTAAACCTAAGGTCTCTACGAAGATTTGGCTCTGTCGGAATTTTCTTTATTTCAATTGTCTAAAATGACCGGACTAATACGTGGCGTATGTGTGCATACTATGTAGAACATGATTCTTACAAGCGTAATATCTGGGAAATAGTGGGTCTTAGAGAAAAAATCATAGAGATCATTTTTATAGAGAATTTTAAGGTCTACAACTTTGCTTTGAGGTACTTTTTCGATAAAACTTACCGTTTTTGAGAAAAATCCAAAAAACATAAAATTTTGACCTTGGGCAACGAATAAGTCCCTAAGCTCACATGGGACTGATGGGGACTTTTGACACTTTATTCCTTGTGGTAAACTGGTAAACCTAAGGTCTCTACGAAGATTTGGCTCTGTCGGAATTTTCTTTATTTCAATTGTCTAAAATGACCGGACTAATACGTGGCATGTGTGTGCATACTATGTAGAACATGATTCTTACAAGCGCAATATCTAGGAAATAGTGGGTCTTAGAGAAAAAACATACACACCATTTTTATAGAGAATTTTAAGATCTACAACTTTGTTCTGAAGTACTTTTTCGATAAAACTTACCGTTTTTGAGAAAAATCCAAAAAACCTAAAATTTTGACCTTGGGCCCCGAATAAGTCCCTAAGCTCACATGGGACTGATGGGGACTTTTGACACTTTATTCCTTGTGGTAAACTGGTAAACCTAAGGTCTCTACGAAGATTTGGCTCTGTCGGAATTTTCTTTATTTCAATTGTCTAAAATGACCGGACTAATACGTGGCATATGTGTGCATACTATGTAGAACATGATTCTTACAAGCGCAATATCTAGGAAATAGTGGGTCTTAGAGAAAAAACATAGATACCATTTTTATAGAGAATTTTAAGATCTACAACTTTGCTCTGAGGTACTTTTTCGATAAAACTTACCGTTTTCGAGAAAAATCCAAAAAACCTAAAATTTTGACCTTGGGCCCCGAATAAGTCCCTAAGCTCACATGGGACTGATGGGGACTTTTGACACTTTATTCCTTGTGGTAAACCTAAGGTCTCTACGAAGATTTGGCTCTGTCGGAATTTTCTTTATTTCAATTGTCTAAAATGACCGGACTAATACGTGGCGTATGTGTGCATACTATGTAGAACATGATTCTTACAAGCGTAATATCTGGGAAATAGTGGGTCTTAAAAAAAAATCATAGAGATCATTTTTATAGAGAATTTTAAGATCTACAACTTTGCTCTGAGGTACTTTTTCGATAAAACTTACCGTTTTCGAGAAAAATCCAAAAAACCTAAAATTTTGACCTTGGGCCCCGAATAAGTCCCTAAGCTCACATGGGACTGATGGGGACTTTTGACACTTTATTCCTTGTGGTAAACTGGTAAACCTAAGGTCTCTACGAAGATTTGGCTCTGTCGGAATTTTCTTTATTTCAATTGTCTAAAATGACCGGACTAATACGTGGCATATGTGTGCATACTATGTAGAACATGATTCTTACAAGCGCAATATCTAGGAAATAGTGGGTCTTAGAGAAAAAACATAGATACTATTTTTATAGAGAATTTTAAGATCTACAACTTTGCTCTGAAGTACTTTTTCGATAAAACTTACCGTTTTCGAGAAAAATCCAAAAACCTAAAAATTTTGACCCTGGGCCCCGAATAAGTCCCTAAGCTCACATGGGACTGATGGGGACTTTTGACACTTTATTCCTTGTGGTAAAACTGGTAAACCTAAGGTCTCTACGAAGATTTGGCTCTGTCGGGAATTTTCTTTATTTCAATTGTCTAAAATGACCGGACTAATACGTGGCGTATGTGTGCATACTATGTAGAACATGATTCTTACAAGCGTAATATCTGGGAATAGTGGGTCTTAGAGGAAAAAAAAACCATAGGGATCATTTTTATAGAGAATTTTAAGATCTACAACTTTGCTCTGAGGTACTTTTTCGATAAAACTTACCGTTTTCGAGAAAAATCCAAAAACCCTAAAATTTTGACCTTGGGCCCCGAATAAGTCCCTAAGCTCACATGGGACTGATGGGGACTTTTGACACTTTATTCCTTGTGGTAAACCTAAGGTCTCTACGAAGATTTGGCTCTGTCGGAATTTTCTTTATTTCAATTGTCTAAAATGACCGGACTAATACGTGGCATATGTGTGCATACTATGTAGAACATGATTCTTACAAGCGCAATATCTAGGAAATAGTGGGTCTTAGAGAAAAAACATAGATACCATTTTTATAGAGAATTTTAAGATCTACAACTTTGCTCTGAGGTACTTTTTCGATAAAACTTACCGTTTTCGAGAAAAATCCAAAAAACCTAAAATTTTGACCTTGGGCCCCGAATAAAGTCCCTAAGCTCACAGGGACTGATGGGGACTTTTGACACTTTATTCCTTGTGGTAAACCTAAGGTCTCTACGAAGATTTGGCTCTGTCGGAATTTTCTTTATTTCAATTGTCTAAAATGACCGGACTAATACGTGGCGTATGTGTGCATACTATGTAGAACATGATTCTTACAAGCGTAATATCTGGGAAATAGTGGGTCTTAGAGAAAAAATCATAGAAATCATTTTTATAGAGAATTTTTAAGATCTACAACTTTGCTCTGAGGTACTTTTTTCGATAAAACTTACCGTTTTTTGAGAAAAATCCAAAAAACCTAAAATTTTGACCTGGGCCCCGAATAAGTCCCTAAGCTCACATGGGACTGATGGGGACTTTTGACATTTTTTTCCTTGTGGTAAACTGTAAACCTAAGGTCTCTACGAAGATTTGGCCTCTGTCGGAATTTTCTTTTATTTCAATTGTCTAAAATGACCGGACTAATACGTGGCATATGTGTGCATACTATGTAGAACATGATTCTTACAAGCGCAATATCTAGGAAATAGTGGGTCTTAGAGAAAAAAACATAGATACCATTTTTATAGAGAATTTTAAGATCTACAACTTTGCTCTGAGGTACTTTTTCGATAAAACTTACCGTTTTCGAGAAAAATCCAAAAAACCTAAAATTTTGACCTTGGGCCCCGAATAAGTCCCTAAGCTCACATGGGACTGATTGGGACTTTGACACTTTATTCCTTGTGGTAAACCTAAGGTCTCTACGAAGATTTGGCTCTGTCGGAATTTTCTTTATTTCAATTGTCTAAAATGACCGGACTAATACGTGGCGTATGTGTGCATACTATGTAGAACATGATTCTTACAAGCGTAATATCTGGGAAATAGTGGGTCTTAGAGAAAAAATCATAGAAATCATTTTTATAGAGAATTTTAAGATCTACAACTTTGCTCTGAGGTACTTTTTCGATAAAACTTACCGTTTTTGAGAAAAATCCAAAAAACCTAAAATTTTGACCTTGGCCCCGAATAAGTCCCTAAGCTCACAGTGGGACTGATGGGGACTTTTGACATTTTTTTCTTGTGGTAAACTGGTAAACCTAAGGTCTCTACGAAGATTTGGCTCTGTCGGAATTTTCTTTATTTCAATTGTCTAAAATGACCGGACTAATAC
The DNA here is from genome assembly GCA_944588485.1 of Phosphuga atrata. NCBI lineage: Eukaryota > Metazoa > Arthropoda > Insecta > Coleoptera > Silphidae > Phosphuga > Phosphuga atrata. The sequence goes on along the minus strand of OX155902.1, from coordinate 26,877,853 downwards.
GTGGCATATGTGTGCATACTATGTAGAACATGATTCTTACAAGCGCAATATCTAGGAAATAGTGGGTCTTAGAGAAAAAACATAGATACCATTTTTATAGAGAATTTTAAGATCTACAACTTTGCTTTGAGGTACTTTTTCGATAAAACTTACCGTTTTCGAGGAAAAATCCCAAAAAAACCTAAAATTTTGACCTTGGGCCCCGAATAAGTCCCTAAGCTCAACATGGGACTGATGGGGACTTTTGACACTTTATTCCTTGTGGTAAACTGGTAAACCTAAGGTCTCTACGAAGATTTGGCTCTGTCGGAATTTTCTTTATTTCAATTGTCTAAAATGACCGGACTAATACGTGGCGTATGTGTGCATACTATGTAGAACATGATTCTTACAAGCGTAATATCTGGGAAATAGTGGGTCTTAGAGAAAAAATCATAGGGACCATTTTTATAGAGAATTTTAAGATCCACAACTTTGCTTTGAGGTACTTTTTCGATAAAGCTTACCGTTTTCGAGAAAAATCCAAAAAAACCTAAAATTTTGACCTTGGGCCCGAATAAGTCCCTAAGCTCACATGGGACTGATGGGGACTTTTGACACTTTATTCCTTGTGGTAAACCTAAGGTCTCTACTAAGATTTGGCTCTGTCGGAATTTTCTTTATTTCAATTGTCTAAAATGACCGGACTAATACGTGGCGTATGTGTGCATACTATGTAGAACATGATTCTTACAAGCGTAATATCTGGGAAATAGTGGGTCTTAGAGAAAAAATCATAGAGATCATTTTTATAGAGAATTTTAAGATCTACAACTTTGCTCTGATGTACTTTTTCGATAAAACTTACCGTTTTTGAGAAAAATCCAAAAAAACCTAAAATTTTGACCTTGGGCCCCGAATAAGTCCCTAAGCTCACATGGGACTGATGGGGACTTTTGACACTTTATTCCTTGTGGTAAACTGGTAAACCTAAGGTCTCTACGAAGATTTGGCTCTGTCGGAATTTTCTTTATTTCAATTGTCTAAAATGACCGGACTAATACGTGGCATATGTGTGCATACTATGTAGAACATGATTCTTACAAGCGCAATATCTAGGAAATAGTGGGTCTTAGAGAAAAAACATAGATACCATTTTTTATAGAGAATTTTAAGATCTACAACTTTGCTTTGAGGTACTTTTTCGATAAAACTTACCGTTTTCGAGAAAAATCCAAAAAACCTAAAATTTTGACCTTGGGCCCCGAATAAGTCCCTAAGCTCACATGGGACTGATGGGGACTTTTGACACTTTATTCCTTGTGGTAAACTGGTAAACCTAAGGTCTCTACGAAGATTTGGCTCTGTCGGAATTTTCTTTATTTCAATTGTCTAAAATGACCGGACTAATACGTGGCGTATGTGTGCATACTATGTAGAACATGATTCTTACAAGCGTAATATCTGGGAAATAGTGGGTCTTAGAGAAAAAAACCATAGGGATCATTTTTATAGAGAATTTTAAGATCTACAACTTTGCTCTGAGGTACTTTTTCGATAAAACTTACCGTTTTCGAGAAAAATCCAAAAAACCTAAAATTTTGACCCCGAATAAGTCCCTAAGCTCACATGGGACTGATGGGGACTTTTGACACTTTATTCCTTGTGGTAAACCTAAGGTCTCTACGAAGATTTGGCTCTGTCGGAATTTTCTTTATTTCAATTGTCTAAAATGACCGGACTAATACGTGGCATATGTGTGCATACTATGTAGAACATGATTCTTACAAGCGCAATATCTAGGAAATAGTGGGTCTTAGAGAAAAAACATAGATACCATTTTTATAGAGAATTTTAAGATCTACAACTTTGCTCTGAGGTACTTTTTCGATAAAACTTACCGTTTTCGAGAAAAATCCAAAAAACCTAAAATTTTTGACCTTGGGCCCCGAATAAGTCCCTAAGCTCACATGGGACTGATGGGGACTTTTGACACTTTATTCCTTGTGGTAAACCTAAGGTCTCTACGAAGATTTGGCTCTGTCGGAATTTTCTTTATTTCAATTGTCTAAAATGACCGGACTAATACGTGGCGTATGTGTGCATACTATGTAGAACATGATTCTTACAAGCGTAATATCTGGGAAATAGTGGGTCTTAGAGAAAAAATCATAGAGATCATTTTTATAGAGAATTTTAAGATCTACAACTTTGCTCTGAGGTACTTTTTCGATAAAACTTACCGTTTTTGAGAAAAAATCCAAAAAACCTAAAATTTTGACCTTGGGCCCCGAATAAGTCCCTAAGCTCACATGGGACTGATGGGGACTTTTGACATTTTTTTCCTTGTGGTAAACTGGTAAACCTAAGGTCTCTACGAAGATTTGGCTCTGTCGGAATTTTCTTTATTTCAATTGTCTAAAATGACCGGACTAATACGTGGCATATGTGTGCATACTATGTAGAACATGATTCTTACAAGCGCAATATCTAGGAAATAGTGGGTCTTAGAGAAAAAACATAGATACCATTTTTATAGAGAATTTTAAGATCTACAACTTTGCTCTGAGGTACTTTTTCGATAAAACTTACCGTTTTCGAGAAAAATCCAAAAAACCTAAAATTTTGACCTTGGGCCCCGAATAAGTCCCTAAGCTCACATGGGACTGATGGGGACTTTTGACACTTTATTCCTTGTGGTAAACCTAAGGTCTCTACGAAGATTTGGCTCTGTCGGAATTTTCTTTATTTCAATTGTCTAAAATGACCGGACTAATACGTGGCGTATGTGTGCATACTATGTAGAACATGATTCTTACAAGCGTAATATCTGGGAAATAGTGGGTCTTAGAGAAAAAATCATAGAAATCATTTTTATAGAGAATTTTAAGATCTACAACTTTGCTCTGAGGTACTTTTTCGATAAAACTTACCGTTTTTTGAGAAAAATCCAAAAAACCTAAAATTTTGACCTTGGGCCCCGAATAAGTCCCTAAGCTCACATGGGACTGATGGGGACTTTTGACATTTTTTTCCTTGTGGTAAACTGGTAAACCTAAGGTCTCTACGAAGATTTGGCTCTGTCGGAATTTTCTTTATTTCAATTGTCTAAAATGACCGGACTAATACGTGGCATATGTGTGCATACTATGTAGAACATGATTCTTACAAGCGCAATATCTAGGAAATAGTGGGTCTTAGAGAAAAAACATAGATACCATTTTTATAGAGAATTTTAAGATCTACAACTTTGCTTTGAGGTACTTTTTCGATAAAACTTACCGTTTTCGAGAAAAATCCAAAAAACCTAAAATTTTGACCTTGGGCCCCGAATAAGTCCCTAAGCTCACATGGGACTGATGGGGACTTTTGACACTTTATTCCTTGTGGTAAACTGGTAAACCTAAGGTCTCTACGAAGATTTGGCTCTGTCGGAATTTTCTTTATTTCAATTGTCTAAAATGACCGGACTAATACGTGGCGTATGTGTGCATACTATGTAGAACATGATTCTTACAAGCGTAATATCTGGGAAATAGTGGGTCTTAGAGAAAAAATCATAGAGATCATTTTTATAGAGAATTTTAAGATCTACAACTTTGCTTTGAGGTACTTTTTCGATAAAGCTTACCGTTTTCGAGAAAAATCCAAAAAACCTAAAATTTTGACCTTGGGCCCCGAATAAGTCCCTAAGCTCACATGGGACTGATGGGGACTTTTGACACTTTATTCCTTGTGGTAAACCTAAGGTCTCTACTAAGATTTGGCTCTGTCGGAATTTTCTTTATTTCAATTGTCTAAAATGACCGGACTAATACGTGGCGTATGTGTGCATACTATGTAGAACATGATTCTTACAAGCGTAATATCTGGGAAATAGTGGGTCTTAGAGAAAAAATCATAGAGATCATTTTTATAGAGAATTTTAAGATCTACAACTTTGCTCTGAGGTACTTTTTCGATAAAACTTACCGTTTTTGAGAAAAATCCAAAAAACCTAAAATTTTGACCTTGGGCCCCGAATAAGTCCCTAAGCTCACATGGGACTGATGGGGACTTTTGACACTTTATTCCTTGTGGTAAACTGGTAAACCTAAGGTCTCTACGAAGATTTGGCTCTGTCGGAATTTTCTTTATTTCAATTGTCTAAAATGACCGGACTAATACGTGGCATATGTGTGCATACTATGTAGAACATGATTCTTACAAGCGCAATATCTAGGAAATAGTGGGTCTTAGAGAAAAAACATAGATACCATTTTTATAGAGAATTTTAAGATCTACAACTTTGCTTTGAGGCACTTTTTCGATAAAACTTACCGTTTTCGAGAAAAATCCAAAAAACCTAAAATTTTGACCTTGGGCCCCGAATAAGTCCCTAAGCTCACATGGGACTGATGGGGACTTTTGACACTTTATTCCTTGTGGTAAACTGGTAAACCTAAGGTCTCTACGAAGATTTGGCTCTGTCGGAATTTTCTTTATTTCAATTGTCTAAAATGACCGGACTAATACGTGGCGTATGTGTGCATACTATGTAGAACATGATTCTTACAAGCGTAATATCTGGGAAATAGTGGGTCTTAGAGAAAAAAACCATAGGGATCATTTTTATAGAGAATTTTAAGATCTACAACTTTGCTCTGAGGTACTTTTTCGATAAAACTTACCGTTTTCGAGAAAAATCCAAAAAACCTAAAATTTTGACCTTGGGCCCCGAATAAGTCCCTAAGCTCACATGGGACTGATGGGGACTTTTGACACTTTATTCCTTGTGGTAAACCTAAGGTCTCTACGAAGATTTGGCTCTGTCGGAATTTTCTTTATTTCAATTGTCTAAAATGACCGGACTAATACGTGGCGTATGTGTGCATACTATGTAGAACATGATTCTTACAAGCGTAATATCTGGGAAATAGTGGGTCTTAGAGAAAAAATCATAGAGATCATTTTTATAGAGAATTTTAAGATCTACAACTTTGCTCTGAGGTACTTTTTCGATAAAACTTATCGTTTTTGAGAAAAATCCAAAAAACCTAAAATTTTGACCTTGGGCCCCGAATAAGTCCCTAAGCTCACATGGGACTGATGGGGACTTTTGACACTTTATTCCTTGTGGTAAACCTAAGGTCTCTACGAAGATTTGGCTCTGTCGGAATTTTCTTTATTTCAATTGTCTAAAATGACCGGACTAATACGTGGCGTATGTGTGCATACTATGTAGAACATGATTCTTACAAGCGTAATATCTGGGAAATAGTGGGTCTTAGAGAAAAAATCATAGAGATCATTTTTATAGAGAATTTTAAGATCTACAACTTTGCTCTGAGGTACTTTTTCGATAAAACTTACCGTTTTTGAGAAAAATCCAAAAAACATAAAATTTTGACCTTGGGCAACGAATAAGTCCCTAAGCTCACATGGGACTGATGGGGACTTTTGACACTTTATTCCTTGTGGTAAACTGGTAAACCTAAGGTCTCTACGAAGATTTGGCTCTGTCGGAATTTTCTTTATTTCAATTGTCTAAAATGACCGGACTAATACGTGGCATGTGTGTGCATACTATGTAGAACATGATTCTTACAAGCGCAATATCTAGGAAATAGTGGGTCTTAGAGAAAAAACATACACACCATTTTTATAGAGAATTTTAAGATCTACAACTTTGTTCTGAAGTACTTTTTCGATAAAACTTACCGTTTTTGAGAAAAATCCAAAAAACCTAAAATTTTGACCTTGGGCCCCGAATAAGTCCCTAAGCTCACATGGGACTGATGGGGACTTTTGACACTTTATTCCTTGTGGTAAACTGGTAAACCTAAGGTCTCTACGAAGATTTGGCTCTGTCGGAATTTTCTTTATTTCAATTGTCTAAAATGACCGGACTAATACGTGGCATATGTGTGCATACTATGTAGAACATGATTCTTACAAGCGCAATATCTAGGAAATAGTGGGTCTTAGAGAAAAAACATAGATACCATTTTTATAGAGAATTTTAAGATCTACAACTTTGCTCTGAGGTACTTTTTCGATAAAACTTACCGTTTTCGAGAAAAATCCAAAAAACCTAAAATTTTGACCTTGGGCCCCGAATAAGTCCCTAAGCTCACATGGGACTGATGGGGACTTTTGACACTTTATTCCTTGTGGTAAACCTAAGGTCTCTACGAAGATTTGGCTCTGTCGGAATTTTCTTTATTTCAATTGTCTAAAATGACCGGACTAATACGTGGCGTATGTGTGCATACTATGTAGAACATGATTCTTACAAGCGTAATATCTGGGAAATAGTGGGTCTTAGAGAAAAAATCATAGAAATCATTTTTATAGAGAATTTTAAGATCTACAACTTTGCTCTGAGGTACTTTTTCGATAAAACTTACCGTTTTCGAGAAAAATCCAAAAAACCTAAAATTTTGACCTTGGGCCCCGAATAAGTCCCTAAGCTCACATGGGACTGATGGGGACTTTTGACATTTTTTTCCTTGTGGTAAACTGGTAAACCTAAGGTCTCTACGAAGATTTGGCTCTGTCGGAATTTTCTTTATTTCAATTGTCTAAAATGACCGGACTAATACGTGGCATATGTGTGCATACTATGTAGAACATGATTCTTACAAGCGCAATATCTAGGAAATAGTGGGTCTTAGAGAAAAAACATAGATACCATTTTTATAGAGAATTTTAAGATCTACAACTTTGCTTTAAGGTACTTTTTCGATAAAACTTACCGTTTTCGAGAAAAATCCAAAAAACCTAAAATTTTGACCTTGGGCCCCGAATAAGTCCCTAAGCTCACATGGGACTGATGGGGACTTTTGACACTTTATTCCTTGTGGTAAACTGGTAAACCTAAGGTCTCTACGAAGATTTGGCTCTGTCGGAATTTTCTTTATTTCAATTGTCTAAAATGACCGGACTAATACGTGGCGTATGTGTGCATACTATGTAGAACATGATTCTTACAAGCGTAATATCTGGGAAATAGTGGGTCTTAGAGAAAAAATCATAGAGATCATTTTTATAGAGAATTTTAAGATCTACAACTTTGCTTTGAGGTACTTTTTCGATAAAACTTACCGTTTTCGAGAAAAATCCAAAAAACCTAAAATTTTGACCTTGGGCCCCGAATAAGTCCCTAAGCTCACATGGGACTGATGGGGACTTTTGACACTTTATTCCTTGTGGTAAACCTAAGGTCTCTACTAAGATTTGGCTCTGTCGGAATTTTCTTTATTTCAATTGTCTAAAATGACCGGACTAATACGTGGCGTATGTGTGCATACTATGTAGAACATGATTCTTACAAGCGTAATATCTGGGAAATAGTGGGTCTTAGAGAAAAAATCATAGAGATCATTTTTATAGAGAATTTTAAGATCTACAACTTTGCTCTGAGGTACTTTTTCGATAAAACTTACCGTTTTTGAGAAAAATCCAAAAAACCTAAAATTTTGACCTTGGGCCCCGAATAAGTCCCTAAGCTCACATGGGACTGATGGCGACTTTTGACACTTTATTCCTTGTGGTAAACTGGTAAACCTAAGGTCTCTACGAAGATTTGGCTCTGTCGGAATTTTCTTTATTTCAATTGTCTAAAATGACCGGACTAATACGTGGCATATGTGTGCATACTATGTAGAACATGATTCTTACAAGCGCAATATCTAGGAAATAGTGGGTCTTAGAGAAAAAACATAGATACCATTTTTATAGAGAATTTTAAGATCTACAACTTTGCTTTGAGGCACTTTTTCGATAAAACTTACCGTTTTCGAGAAAAATCCAAAAAACCTAAAATTTTGACCTTGGGCCCCGAATAAGTCCCTAAGCTCACATGGGACTGATGGGGACTTTTGACACTTTATTCCTTGTGGAAAACTGGTAAACCTAAGGTCTCTACGAAGATTTGGCTCTGTCGGAATTTTCTTTATTTCAATTGTCTAAAATGACCGGACTAATACGTGGCGTATGTGTGCATACTATGTAGAACATGATTCTTACAAGCGTAATATCTGGGAAATAGTGGGTCTTAGAGAAAAAATCATTGAGATCATTTTTATAGAGAATTTTAAGATCTACAACTTTGCTTTGAGGTACTTTTTCGATAAAACTTACCGTTTTCGAGAAAAATCCAAAAAACCTAAAATTTTGACCTTGGGCCCCGAATAAGTCCCTAAGCTCACATGGGACTGATGGGGACTTTTGACACTTTATTCCTTGTGGTAAACCTAAGGTCTCTACGAAGATTTGGCTCTGTCGGAATTTTCTTTATTTCAATTGTCTAAAATGACCGGACTAATACGTGGCGTATGTGTGCATACTATGTAGAACATGATTCTTACAAGCGTAATATCTGGGAAATAGTGGGTCTTAGAGAAAAAATCATAGAGATCATTTTTATAGAGAATTTTAAGATCTACAACTTTGCATTGAGGTACTTTTTCGATAAAACTTACCGTTTTTGAGAAAAATCCAAAAAACCTAAAATTTTGACCTTGGGCCCCGAATAAGTCCCTAAGCTCACATGGGACTGATGGGGACTTTTGACACTTTATTCCTTGTGGTAAACTGGTAAACCTAAGGTCTCTACGAAGATTTGGCTCTGTCGAATTTTCTTTATTTCAATTGTCTAAAATGACCGGACTAATACGTGGCATATGTGTGCATACTATGTAGAACATGATTCTTACAAGCGCAATATCTAGGAAATAGTGGGTCTTAGAGAAAAAACATAGATACCATTTTTATAGAGAATTTTAAGATCTACAACTTTGCTCTGAGGTACTTTTTCGATAAAACTTACCGTTTTCGAGAAAAATCCAAAAAACCTAAAATTTTGACCTTGGGCAACGAATAAGTCCCTAAGCTCACATGGACTGATGGGGACTTTTGACACTTTATTCCTTGTGGTAAACTGGTAAACCTAAGGTCTCTACGAAGATTTGGCTCTGTCGGAATTTTCTTTATTTCAATTGTCTAAAATGACCGGACTAATACGTGGCATGTGTGTGCATACTATGTAGAACATGATTCTTACAAGCGCAATATCTAGGAAATAGTGGGTCTTAGAGAAAAAACATACATACCATTTTTATAGAGAATTTAAGATCTACAACTTTGCTCTGAGGTACTTTTTCGATAAAACTTACCGTTTTCGAGAAAAATCCAAAAAACCTAAAATTTTGACCTTGGGCAACGAATAAGTCCCTAAGCTCACATGGGACTGATGGGGACTTTTGACACTTTATTCCTTGTGGTAAACTGGTAAACCTAAGGTCTCTACGAAGATTTGGCTCTGTCGGAATTTTCTTTATTTCAATTGTCTAAAATGACCGGACTAATACGTGGCATGTGTGTGCATACAATGTAGAACATGATTCTTACAAGCGCAATATCTAGGAAATAGTGGGTCTTAGAGAAAAAACGTACATACCATTTTTATAGAGAATTTTAAGATCTACAACTTTGCTCTGAGGTACTTTTTCGATAAAGCTTACCGTTTTCGAGAAAAATCCAAAAAACCTAAAATTTTGACCTTGGGCCCCGAATAAGTCCCTAAGCTCACATGGGACTGATGGGGACTTTTGACACTTTATTCCTTGTGGTAAACTGGTAAACCTAAGGTCTCTACGAAGATTTGGCTCTGTCGGAATTTTCTTTATTTCAATTGTCTAAAATGACCGGACTAATACGTGGCGTATGTGTGCATACTATGTAGAACATGATTCTTACAAGCGTAATATCTGGGAAATAGTGGGTCTTAGAGAAAAAACATAGATACCATTTTTATAGAGAATTTTAAGATCTACAACTTTGCTTTGAGGTACTTTTTCGATAAAACTTACCGTTTTCGAGAAAAATCCAAAAAACCTAAAATTTTGACCTTGGGCCCCGAATAAGTCCCTAAGCTCACATGGGACTGATGGGGACTTTTGACACTTTATTCCTTGTGGTACACTGGTAAACCTAAGGTCTCTACGAAGATTTGGCTCTGTCGGAATTTTCTTTATTTCAATTGTCTAAAATGACCGGACTAATACGTGGCGTATGTGTGCATACTATGTAGAACATGATTCTTACAAGCGTAATATCTGGGAAATAGTGGGTCTTAGAGAAAAAATCATAGAGATCATTTTTATAGAGAATTTTAAGATCTACAACTTTGCTCTGAGGTACTTTTTCGATAAAACTTACCGTTTTCGAGAAAAATCCAAAAAACCTAAAATTTTGACCTTGGGCCCCGAATAAGTCCCTAAGCTCACATGGGACTGATGGGGACTTTTGACACTTTATTCCTTGTGGTAAACCTAAGGTCTCTACGAAGATTTGGCTCTGTCGGAATTTTCTTTATTTCAATTGTCTAAAATGACCGGACTAATACGTGGCGTATGTGTGCATACTATGTAGAACATGATTCTTACAAGCGTAATATCTGGGAAATAGTGGGTCTTAGAGAAAAAATCATAGAGATCATTTTTATAGAGAATTTTAAGATCTACAACTTTGCTCTGAGGTACTTTTTCGATAAAACTTACCGTTTTTGAGAAAAATCCAACTAAAATTTTGACCTTGGGCAACGAATAAGTCCCTAAGCTCACATGGGACTGATGGGGACTTTTGACACTTTATTCCTTGTGGTAAACTGGTAAACCTAAGGTCTCTACGAAGATTTGGCTCTGTCGGAATTTTCTTTATTTCAATTGTCTAAAATGACCGGACTAATACGTGGCATGTGTGTGCATACTATGTAGAACATGATTCTTACAAGCGCAATATCTAGGAAATAGTGGGTCTTAGAGAAAAAACATACATACCATTTTTATAGAGAATTTTAAGATCTACAACTTTGTTCTGAGGTACTTTTTCGATAAAACTTACCGTTTTTGAGAAAAATCCAAAAAACCTAAAATTTTGACCTTGGGCCCCGAATAAGTCCCTAAGCTCACATGGGACTGATGGGGACTTTTGACACTTTATTCCTTGTGGTAAACTGGTAAACCTAAGGTCTCTACGAAGATTTGGCTCTGTCGATTTTTCTTTATTTCAATTGTCTAAAATGACCGGACTAATACGTGGCATATGTGTGCATACTATGTAGAACATGATTCTTACAAGCGCAATATCTAGGAAATAGTGGGTCTTAGAGAAAAAACATAGATACCATTTTTATAGAGAATTTTAAGATCTACAACTTTGCTCTGAGGTACTTTTTCGATAAAACTTACCGTTTTCGAGAAAAATCCAAAAAACCTAAATTTTGACCTTGGGCCCCGAATAAGTCCCTAAGCTCACATGGGACTGATGGGGACTTTTGACACTTTATTCCTTGTGGTAAACCTAAGGTCTCTACGAAGATTTGGCTCTGTCGGAATTTTCTTTATTTCAATTGTCTAAAATGACCGGACTAATACGTGGCGTATGTGTGCATACTATGTAGAACATGATTCTTACAAGCGTAATATCTGGGAAATAGTGGGTCTTAGAGAAAAAATCATAGAGATCATTTTTATAGAGAATTTTAAGATCTACAACTTTGCTCTGAGGTACTTTTTCGATAAAACTTACCGTTTTCGAGAAAAATCCAAAAAACCTAAAATTTTGACCTTGGGCCCCGAATAAGTCCCTAAGCTCACATGGGACTGATGGGGACTTTTGACACTTTATTCCTTGTGGTAAACCTAAGGTCTCTACGAAGATTTGGCTCTGTCGGAATTTTCTTTATTTCAATTGTCTAAAATGACCGGACTAATACGTGGCGTATGTGTGCATACTATGTAGAACATGATTCTTACAAGCGTAATATCTGGGAAATAGTGGGTCTTAGAGAAAAAATCATAGAGATCATTTTTATAGAGAATTTTAGATCTACAACTTTGCTCTGAGGTACTTTTTCGATAAAACTTACCGTTTTTGAGAAAAATCCAAAAACCTAAAATTTTGACCTTGGGCAACGAATAAGTCCCTAAGCTCACATGGGACTGATGGGGACTTTTGACACTTTATTCCTTGTGGTAAACTGGTAAACCTAAGGTCTCTACGAAGATTTGGCTCTGTCGGAATTTTCTTTATTTCAATTGTCTAAAATGACCGGACTAATACGTGGCATGTGTGTGCATACTATGTAGAACATGATTCTTACAAGCGCAATATCTAGGAAATAGTGGGTCTTAGAGAAAAAACATACACACCATTTTTATAGAGAATTTTAAGATCTACAACTTTGTTCTGAAGTACTTTTTCGATAAAACTTACCGTTTTTGAGAAAAATCCAAAAAACTAAAATTTTGACCTTGGGCCCCGAATAAGTCCCTAAGCTCACATGGGACTGATGGGGACTTTTGACACTTTATTCCTTGTGGTAAACTGGTAAACCTAAGGTCTCTACGAAGATTTGGCTCTGTCGGAATTTTCTTTATTTCAATTGTCTAAAATGACCGGACTAATACGTGGCATATGTGTGCATACTATGTAGAACATGATTCTTACAAGCGCAATATCTAGGAAATAGTGGGTCTTAGAGAAAAAACATAGATACCATTTTTATAGAGAATTTTAAGATCTACAACTTTGCTCTGAGGTACTTTTTCGATAAAACTTACCGTTTTCGAGAAAAATCCAAAAAACCTAAAATTTTGACCTTGGGCCCCGAATAAGTCCCTAAGCTCACATGGGACTGATGGGGACTTTTGACACTTTATCCTTGTGGTAAACCTAAGGTCTCTACGAAGATTTGGCTCTGTCGAATTTTCTTTATTTCAATTGTCTAAAATGACCGGACTAATACGTGGCGTATGTGTGCATACTATGTAGAACATGATTCTTACAAGCGTAATATCTGGGAAATAGTGGGTCTTAGAGAAAAAATCATAGAAATCATTTTATAGAGAATTTTAAGATCTACAACTTTGCTCTGAGGTACTTTTTCGATAAAACTTACCGTTTTTGAGAAAAATCCAAAAAACCTAAAATTTGACCTTGGGCCCCGAATAAGTCCCTAAGCTCACATGGGACTGATGGGGACTTTTGACATTTTTTTCCTTGTGGTAAACTGGTAAACCTAAGGTCTCTACGAAGATTTGGCTCTGTCGGAATTTTCTTTATTTCAATTGTCTAAAATGACCGGACTAATACGTGGCATATGTGTGCATACTATGTAGAACATGATTCTTACAAGCGCAATATCTAGGAAATAGTGGGTCTTAGAGAAAAAACATAGATACCATTTTTATAGAGAATTTTAAGATCTACAACTTTGCTTTGAGGTACTTTTTCGATAAAACTTACCGTTTTCGAGAAAAATCCAAAAAACCTAAAATTTTGACCTTGGGCCCCGAATAAGTCCCTAAGCTCACATGGGACTGATGGGGACTTTTGACACTTTATTCCTTGTGGTAAACTGGTAAACCTAAGGTCTCTACGAAGATTTGGCTCTGTCGGAATTTTCTTTATTTCAATTGTCTAAAATGACCGGACTAATACGTGGCGTATGTGTGCATACTATGTAGAACATGATTCTTACAAGCGTAATATCTGGGAAATAGTGGGTCTTAGAGAAAAAAATCATAGAGATCATTTTTATAGAGAATTTTAAGATCTACAACTTTGCTTTGAGGTACTTTTTCGATAAAACTTACCGTTTTCGAGAAAAATCCAAAAAACCTAAAATTTTGACCTTGGGCCCCGAATAAGTCCCTAAGCTCACATGGGACTGATGGGGACTTTTGACACTTTATTCCTTGTGGTAAACCTAAGGTCTCTACTAAGATTTGGCTCTGTCGGAATTTTCTTTATTTCAATTGTCTAAAATGACCGGACTAATACGTGGCGTATGTGTGCATACTATGTAGAACATGATTCTTACAAGCGTAATATCTGGGAAATAGTGGGTCTTAGAGAAAAAATCATAGAGATCATTTTTATAGAGAATTTTAAGATCTACAACTTTGCTCTGAGGTACTTTTTCGATAAAACTTACCGTTTTTGAGAAAAATCCAAAAAACCTAAAATTTTGACCTTGGGCCCGAATAAGTCCCTAAGCTCACATGGGACTGATGGTGGGACTTTTGACACTTTATTCCTTGTGGTAAACTGGTAAACCTAAGGTCTCTACGAAGATTTGGCTCTGTCGGAATTTTCTTTATTTCAATTGTCTAAAATGACCGGACTAATACGTGGCATATGTGTGCATACTATGTAGAACATGATTCTTACAAGCGCAATATCTAGGAAATAGTGGGTCTTAGAGAAAAAACATAGATACCATTTTTATAGAGAATTTTAAGATCTACAACTTTGCTTTGAGGCACTTTTTCGATAAAACTTACCGTTTTCGAGAAAAATCCAAAATCCAAAAAACCTAAAATTTTGACCTTGGGCCCCGAATAAGTCCCTAAGCTCACATGGGACTGATGGGGACTTTTGACACTTTATTCCTTGTGGTAAACTGGTAAACCTAAGGTCTCTACGAAGATTTGGCTCTGTCGGAATTTTCTTTATTTCAATTGTCTAAAATGACCGGACTAATACGTGGCGTATGTGTGCATACTATGTAGAACATGATTCTTACAAGCGTAATATCTGGGAAATAGTGGGTCTTAGAGAAAAAATCATTGAGATCATTTTTATAGAGAATTTTAAGATCTACAACTTTGCTTTGAGGTACTTTTTCGATAAAACTTACCGTTTTCGAGAAAAATCCAAAAAACCTAAAATTTTGACCTTGGGCCCCGAATAAGTCCCTAAGCTCACATGGGACTGATGGGGACTTTTGACACTTTATTCCTTGTGGTAAACCTAAGGTCTCTACGAAGATTTGGCTCTGTCGGAATTTTCTTTATTTCAATTGTCTAAAATGACCGGACTAATACGTGGCGTATGTGTGCATACTATGTAGAACATGATTCTTACAAGCGTAATATCTGGGAAATAGTGGGTCTTAGAGAAAAAATCATAGAGATCATTTTTATAGAGAATTTTAAGATCTACAACTTTGCATTGAGGTACTTTTTCGATAAAACTTACCGTTTTTGAGAAAAATCCAAAAAACCTAAAATTTTGACCTTGGGCCCCGAATAAGTCCCTAAGCTCACATGGGACTGATGGGGACTTTTGACACTTTATTCCTTGTGGTAAACTGGTAAACCTAAGGTCTCTACGAAGATTTGGCTCTGTCGGAATTTTCTTTATTTCAATTGTCTAAAATGACCGGACTAATACGTGGCATATGTGTGCATACTATGTAGAACATGATTCTTACAAGCGCAATATCTAGGAAATAGTGGGTCTTAGAGAAAAAACATAGATACCATTTTTATAGAGAATTTTAAGATCTACAACTTTGCTTTGAGGTACTTTTTCGATAAAACTTACCGTTTTCGAGAAAAATCCAAAAAACCTAAAATTTTGACCTTGGGCCCCGAATAAGTCCCTAAGCTCACATGGGACTGATGGGGACTTTTGACACTTTATTCCTTGTGGTAAACTGGTAAACCTAAGGTCTCTACGAAGATTTGGCTCTGTCGGAATTTTCTTTATTTCAATTGTCTAAAATGACCGGACTAATACGTGGCGTATGTGTGCATACTATGTAGAACATGATTCTTACAAGCGTAATATCTGGGAAATAGTGGGTCTTAGAGAAAAAATCATAGAGATCATTTTTATAGAGAATTTTAAGATCTACAACTTTGCTTTGAGGTACTTTTTCGATAAAACTTACCGTTTTCGAGAAAAATCCAAAAAACCTAAAATTTTGACCTTGGGCCCCGAATAAGTCCCTAAGCTCACATGGGACTGATGGGGACTTTTGACACTTTATTCCTTGTGGTAAACCTAAGGTCTCTACTAAGATTTGGCTCTGTCGGAATTTTCTTTATTTCAATTGTCTAAAATGACCGGACTAATACGTGGCGTATGTGTGCATACTATGTAGAACATGATTCTTACAAGCGTAATATCTGGGAAATAGTGGGTCTTAGAGAAAAAATCATAGAGATCATTTTTATAGAGAATTTTAAGATCTACAACTTTGCTCTGAGGTACTTTTTCGATAAAACTTACCGTTTTTGAGAAAAATCCAAAAAACCTAAAATTTTGACCTTGGGCCCCGAATAAGTCCCTAAGCTCACATGGGACTGATGGGGACTTTTGACACTTTATTCCTTGTGGTAAACTGGTAAACCTAAGGTCTCTACGAAGATTTGGCTCTGTCGGAATTTTCTTTATTTCAATTGTCTAAAATGACCGGACTAATACGTGGCATATGTGTGTATACTATGTAGAACATGATTCTTACAAGCGCAATATCTGGGAAATAGTGGGTCTTAGAGAAAAAATCATAGAAACCATTTTTATAGAGAATTTTAAGATCTACAACTTTACTTTGAGGCACTTTTTCGATAAAACTTACCGTTTTCGAGAAAAATCCAAAAAACCTAAAATTTTGACCTTGGGCCCCCAAATAAGTCCCTAAGCTCACATGGGACTGATGGGGACTTTTGACACTTTATTCCTTGTGGTAAACTGGTAAACCTAAGGTCTCTACGAAGATTTGGCTCTGTCGGAATTTTCTTTATTTCAATTGTCTAAAATGACCGGACTAATACGTGGCGTATGTGTGCATACTATGTAGAACATGATTCTTACAAGCGTAATATCTGGGAAATAGTGGGTCTTAGAGAAAAAATCATTGAGATCATTTTTATAGAGAATTTTAAAATCTACAACTTTGCTTTGAGGTACTTTTTCGATAAAACTTACCGTTTTCGAGAAAAATCCAAAAAACCTAAAATTTTGACCTTGGGCCCCGAATAAGTCCCTAAGCTCACATGGGACTGATGGGGACTTTTGACACTTTATTCCTTGTGGTAAACCTAAGGTCTCTACGAAGATTTGGCTCTGTCGGAATTTTCTTTATTTCAATTGTCTAAAATGACCGGACTAATACGTGGCGTATGTGTGCATACTATGTAGAACATGATTCTTACAAGCGTAATATCTGGGAAATAGTGGGTCTTAGAGAAAAAATCATAGAGATCATTTTTATAGAGAATTTTAAGATCTACAACTTTGCATTGAGGTACTTTTTCGATAAAACTTACCGTTTTTGAGAAAAATCCAAAAAACCTAAAATTTTGACCTTGGGCCCCGAATAAGTCCCTAAGCTCACATGGGACTGATGGGGACTTTTGACACTTTATTCCTTGTAGGTAAACTGGTAAACCTAAGGTCTCTACGAAGATTTGGCTCTGTCGGAATTTTCTTTATTTCAATTGTCTAAAATGACCGGACTAATACGTGGCATATGTGTGCATACTATGTAGAACATGATTCTTACAAGCGCAATATCTAGGAAATAGTGGGTCTTAGAGAAAAAACATAGATACCATTTTTATAGAGAATTTTAAGATCTACAACTTTGCTCTGAGGTACTTTTTCGATAAAACTTACCGTTTTCGAGAAAAATCCAAAAAACCTAAAATTTTGACCTTGGGCAACGAATAAGTCCCTAAGCTCACATGGGACTGATGGGGACTTTTGACACTTTATTCCTTGTGGTAAACTGGTAAACCTAAGGTCTCTACGAAGATTTGGCTCTGTCGGAATTTTCTTTATTTCAATTGTCTAAAATGACCGGACTAATACGTGGCATGTGTGTGCATACTATGTAGAACATGATTCTTACAAGCGCAATATCTAGGAAATAGTGGGTCTTAGAGAAAAAACATACACACCATTTTTATAGAGAATTTTAAGATCTACAACTTTGTTCTGAAGTACTTTTTCGATAAAACTTACCGTTTTTGAGAAAAATCCAAAAAACCTAAAATTTTGACCTTGGGCCCCGAATAAGTCCCTAAGCTCACATGGGACTGATGGGGACTTTTGACACTTTATTCCTTGTGGTAAACTGGTAAACCTAAGGTCTCTACGAAGATTTGGCTCTGTCGGAATTTTCTTTATTTCAATTGTCTAAAATGACCGGACTAATACGTGGCATATGTGTGCATACTATGTAGAACATGATTCTTACAAGCGCAATATCTAGGAAATAGTGGGTCTTAGAGAAAAAACATAGATACCATTTTTATAGAGAATTTTAAGATCTACAACTTTGCTCTGAGGTACTTTTTCGATAAAACTTACCGTTTTCGAGAAAAATCCAAAAAACCTAAAATTTTGACCTTGGGCCCCGAATAAGTCCCTAAGCTCACATGGGACTGATGGGGACTTTTGACACTTTATTCCTTGTGGTAAACCTAAGGTCTCTACGAAGATTTGGCTCTGTCGGAATTTTCTTTATTTCAATTGTCTAAAATGACCGGACTAATACGTGGCGTATGTGTGCATACTATGTAGAACATGATTCTTACAAGCGTAATATCTGGGAAATAGTGGGTCTTAGAGAAAAAATCATAGAAATCATTTTTATAGAGAATTTTAAGATCTACAACTTTGCTCTGAGGTACTTTTTCGATAAAACTTACCGTTTTTGAGAAAAATCCAAAAAACCTAAAATTTTGACCTTGGGCCCCGAATAAGTCCCTAAGCTCACATGGGACTGATGGGGACTTTTGACATTTTTTTCCTTGTGGTAAACTGGTAAACCTAAGGTCTCTACGAAGATTTGGCTCTGTCGGAATTTTCTTTATTTCAATTGTCTAAAATGACCGGACTAATACGTGGCATATGTGTGCATACTATGTAGAACATGATTCTTACAAGCGCAATATCTAGGAAATAGTGGGTCTTAGAGAAAAAACATAGATACCATTTTTATAGAGAATTTTAAGATCTACAACTTTGCTTTGAGGTACTTTTTCGATAAAACTTACCGTTTTCGAGAAAAATCCAAAAAACCTAAAATTTTGACCTTGGGCCCCGAATAAGTCCCTAAGCTCACATGGGACTGATGGGGACTTTTGACACTTTATTCCTTGTGGTAAACTGGTAAACCTAAGGTCTCTACGAAGATTTGGCTCTGTCGGAATTTTCTTTATTTCAATTGTCTAAAATGACCGGACTAATACGTGGCGTATGTGTGCATACTATGTAGAACATGATTCTTACAAGCGTAATATCTGGGAAATAGTGGGTCTTAGAGAAAAAATCATAGAGATCATTTTTATAGAGAATTTTAAGATCTACAACTTTGCTTTGAGGTACTTTTTCGATAAAACTTACCGTTTTCGAGAAAAATCCAAAAAACCTAAAATTTTGACCTTGGGCCCCGAATAAGTCCCTAAGCTCACATGGGACTGATGGGGACTTTTGACACTTTATTCCTTGTGGTAAACCTAAGGTCTCTACTAAGATTTGGCTCTGTCGGAATTTTCTTTATTTCAATTGTCTAAAATGACCGGACTAATACGTGGCGTATGTGTGCATACTATGTAGAACATGATTCTTACAAGCGTAATATCTGGGAAATAGTGGGTCTTAGAGAAAAAATCATAGAGATCATTTTTATAGAGAATTTTAAGATCTACAACTTTGCATTGAGGTACTTTTTCGATAAAACTTACCGTTTTTGAGAAAAATCCAAAAAACCTAAAATTTTGACCTTGGGCCCCGAATAAGTCCCTAAGCTCACATGGGACTGATGGGGACTTTTGACACTTTATTCCTTGTGGTAAACTGGTAAACCTAAGGTCTCTACGAAGATTTGGCTCTGTCGGAATTTTCTTTATTTCAATTGTCTAAAATGACCGGACTAATACGTGGCATATGTGTGCATACTATGTAGAACATGATTCTTACAAGCGCAATATCTAGGAAATAGTGGGTCTTAGAGAAAAAACATAGATACCATTTTTATAGAGAATTTTAAGATCTACAACTTTGCTCTGAGGTACTTTTTCGATAAAACTTACCGTTTTCGAGAAAAATCCAAAAAACCTAAAATTTTGACCTTGGGCAACGAATAAGTCCCTAAGCTCACATGGGACTGATGGGGACTTTTGACACTTTATTCCTTGTGGTAAACTGGTAAACCTAAGGTCTCTACGAAGATTTGGCTCTGTCGGAATTTTCTTTATTTCAATTGTCTAAAATGACCGGACTAATACGTGGCATGTGTGTGCATACTATGTAGAACATGATTCTTACAAGCGCAATATCTAGGAAATAGTGGGTCTTAGAGAAAAAACATACACACCATTTTTATAGAGAATTTTAAGATCTACAACTTTGTTCTGAAGTACTTTTTCGATAAAACTTACCGTTTTTGAGAAAAATCCAAAAAACCTAAAATTTTGACCTTGGGCCCCGAATAAGTCCCTAAGCTCACATGGGACTGATGGGGACTTTTGACACTTTATTCCTTGTGGTAAACTGGTAAACCTAAGGTCTCTACGAAGATTTGGCTCTGTCGGAATTTTCTTTATTTCAATTGTCTAAAATGACCGGACTAATACGTGGCATATGTGTGCATACTATGTAGAACATGATTCTTACAAGCGCAATATCTAGGAAATAGTGGGTCTTAGAGAAAAAACATAGATACCATTTTTATAGAGAATTTTAAGATCTACAACTTTGCTCTGAGGTACTTTTTCGATAAAACTTACCGTTTTCGAGAAAAATCCAAAAAACCTAAAATTTTGACCTTGGGCCCCGAATAAGTCCCTAAGCTCACATGGGACTGATGGGGACTTTTGACACTTTATTCCTTGTGGTAAACCTAAGGTCTCTACGAAGATTTGGCTCTGTCGGAATTTTCTTTATTTCAATTGTCTAAAATGACCGGACTAATACGTGGCGTATGTGTGCATACTATGTAGAACATGATTCTTACAAGCGTAATATCTGGGAAATAGTGGGTCTTAGAGAAAAAATCATAGAAATCATTTTTATAGAGAATTTTAAGATCTACAACTTTGCTCTGAGGTACTTTTTCGATAAAACTTACCGTTTTCGAGAAAAATCCAAAAAACCTAAAATTTTGACCTTGGGCCCCGAATAAGTCCCTAAGCTCACATGGGACTGATGGGGACTTTTGACATTTTTTTCCTTGTGGTAAACTGGTAAACCTAAGGTCTCTACGAAGATTTGGCTCTGTCGGAATTTTCTTTATTTCAATTGTCTAAAATGACCGGACTAATACGTGGCATATGTGTGCATACTATGTAGAACATGATTCTTACAAGCGCAATATCTAGGAAATAGTGGGTCTTAGAGAAAAAACATAGATACCATTTTTATAGAGAATTTTAAGATCTACAACTTTGCTTTGAGGTACTTTTTCGATAAAACTTACCGTTTTCGAGAAAAATCCAAAAAACCTAAAATTTTGACCTTGGGGCCCCGAATAAGTCCCTAAGCTCACATGGGACTGATGGGGACTTTTGACACTTTATTCCTTGTGGTACACTGGTAAACCTAAGGTCTCTACGAAGATTTGGCTCTGTCGGAATTTTCTTTATTTCAATTGTCTAAAATGACCGGACTAATACGTGGCGTATGTGTGCATACTATGTAGAACATGATTCTTACAAGCGTAATATCTGGGAAATAGTGGGTCTTAGAGAAAAAATCATAGAGATCATTTTTATAGAGAATTTTAAGATCTACAACTTTGCTCTGAGGTACTTTTTCGATAAAACTTACCGTTTTCGAGGAAAAATCCAAAAAACCTAAAATTTTGACCTTGGGCCCCGAATAAGTCCCTAAGCTCACATGGGACTGATGGGGACTTTTGACACTTTATTCCTTGTGGTAAACCTAAGGTCTCTACGAAGATTTGGCTCTGTCGGAATTTTCTTTATTTCAATTGTCTAAAATGACCGGACTAATACGTGGCGTATGTGTGCATACTATGTAGAACATGATTCTTACAAGCGTAATATCTGGGAAATAGTGGGTCTTAGAGAAAAAATCATAGAGATCATTTTTATAGAGAATTTTAAGATCTACAACTTTGCTCTGAGGTACTTTTTCGATAAAACTTACCGTTTTCGAGAAAAATCCAAAAAACCTAAAATTTTGACCTTGGGCAACGAATAAGTCCCTAAGCTCACATGGGACTGATGGGGACTTTTGACACTTTATTCCTTGTGGTAAACTGGTAAACCTAAGGTCTCTACGAAGATTTGGCTCTGTCGGAATTTTCTTTATTTCAATTGTCTAAAATGACCGGACTAATACGTGGCATATGTGTGCATACTATGTAGAACATGATTCTTACAAGCGCAATATCTAGGAAATAGTGGGTCTTAGGAAAAAACATACACACCATTTTTATAGAGAATTTTAAGATCTACAACTTTGTTCTGAAGTACTTTTTCGATAAAACTTACCGTTTTTGAGAAAAATCCAAAAAACCTAAAATTTTGACCTTGGGCCCCGAATAAGTCCCTAAGCTCACATGGGACTGATGGGGACTTTTGACACTTTATTCCTTGTGGTAAACTGGTAAACCTAAGGTCTCTACGAAGATTTGGCTCTGTCGGAATTTTCTTTATTTCAATTGTCTAAAATGACCGGACTAATACGTGGCATATGTGTGCATACTATGTAGAACATGATTCTTACAAGCGCAATATCTAGGAAATAGTGGGTCTTAGAGAAAAAACATAGATACCATTTTTATAGAGAATTTTAAGATCTACAACTTTGCTCTGAGGTACTTTTTCGATAAAACTTACCGTTTTCGAGAAAATCCAAAAAACCTAAAATTTTGACCTTGGGCCCCGAATAAGTCCCTAAGCTCACATGGGACTGATGGGGACTTTTGACACTTTATTCCTTGTGGTAAACCTAAGGTCTCTACGAAGATTTGGCTCTGTCGGAATTTTCTTTATTTCAATTGTCTAAAATGACCGGACTAATACGTGGCGTATGTGTGCATACTATGTAGAACATGATTCTTACAAGCGTAATATCTGGGAAATAGTGGGTCTTAGAGAAAAAATCATAGAAATCATTTTTATAGAGAATTTTAAGATCTACAACTTTGCTCTGAGGTACTTTTTCGATAAAACTTACCGTTTTTGAGAAAAATCCAAAAAACCTAAAATTTTGACCTTGGGCCCCGAATAAGTCCCTAAGCTCACATGGGACTGATGGGGACTTTTGACATTTTTTTCCTTGTGGTAAACTGGTAAACCTAAGGTCTCTACGAAGATTTGGCTCTGTCGGAATTTTCTTTATTTCAATTGTCTAAAATGACCGGACTAATACGTGGCATATGTGTGCATACTATGTAGAACATGATTCTTACAAGCGCAATATCTAGGAAATAGTGGGTCTTAGAGAAAAAACATAGATACCATTTTTATAGAGAATTTTAAGATCTACAACTTTGCTTTGAGGTACTTTTTCGATAAAACTTACCGTTTTCGAGAAAAATCCAAAAAACCTAAAATTTTGACCTTGGGCCCCGAATAAGTCCCTAAGCTCACATGGGACTGATGGGGACTTTTGACACTTTATTCCTTGTGGTACACTGGTAAACCTAAGGTCTCTACGAAGATTTGGCTCTGTCGGAATTTTCTTTATTTCAATTGTCTAAAATGACCGGACTAATACGTGGCGTATGTGTGCATACTATGTAGAACATGATTCTTACAAGCGTAATATCTGGGAAATAGTGGGTCTTAGAGAAAAAATCATAGAGATCATTTTTATAGAGAATTTTAAGATCTACAACTTTGCTCTGAGGTACTTTTTCGATAAAACTTACCGTTTTCGAGAAAAATCCAAAAAACCTAAAATTTTGACCTTGGGCCCCGAATAAGTCCCTAAGCTCACATGGGACTGATGGGGACTTTTGACACTTTATTCCTTGTGGTAAACCTAAGGTCTCTACGAAGATTTGGCTCTGTCGGAATTTTCTTTATTTCAATTGTCTAAAATGACCGGACTAATACGTGGCGTATGTGTGCATACTATGTAGAACATGATTCTTACAAGCGTAATATCTGGGAAATAGTGGGTCTTAGAGAAAAAATCATAGAGATCATTTTTATAGAGAATTTTAAGATCTACAACTTTGCTCTGAGGTACTTTTTCGATAAAACTTACCGTTTTTGAGAAAAATCCAAAAAACCTAAAATTTTGACCTTGGGCAACGAATAAGTCCCTAAGCTCACATGGGACTGATGGGGACTTTTGACACTTTATTCCTTGTGGTAAACTGGTAAACCTAAGGTCTCTACGAAGATTTGGCTCTGTCGGAATTTTCTTTATTTCAATTGTCTAAAATGACCGGACTAATACGTGGCATGTGTGTGCATACTATGTAGAACATGATTCTTACAAGCGCAATATCTAGGAAATAGTGGGTCTTAGAGAAAAAACATACATACCATTTTTATAGAGAATTTTAAGATCTACAACTTTGTTCTGAGGTACTTTTTCGATAAAACTTACCGTTTTTGAGAAAAATCCAAAAAACCTAAAATTTTGACCTTGGGCCCCGAATAAGTCCCTAAGCTCACATGGGACTGATGGGGACTTTTGACACTTTATTCCTTGTGGTAAACTGGTAAACCTAAGGTCTCTACGAAGATTTGGCTCTGTCGGAATTTTCTTTATTTCAATTGTCTAAAATGACCGGACTAATACGTGGCATATGTGTGCATACTATGTAGAACATGATTCTTACAAGCGCAATATCTAGGAAATAGTGGGTCTTAGAGAAAAAACATAGATACCATTTTTATAGAGAATTTTAAGGTCTACAACTTTGCTCTGAGGTACTTTTTCGATAAAACTTACCGTTTTCGAGAAAAATCCAAAAAACCTAAAATTTTGACCTTGGGCCCCGAATAAGTCCCTAAGCTCACATGGGACTGATGGGGACTTTTGACACTTTATTCCTTGTGGTAAACCTAAGGTCTCTACGAAGATTTGGCTCTGTCGGAATTTTCTTTATTTCAATTGTCTAAAATGACCGGACTAATACGTGGCGTATGTGTGCATACTATGTAGAACATGATTCTTACAAGCGTAATATCTGGGAAATAGTGGGTCTTAGAGAAAAAATCATAGAGATCATTTTTATAGAGAATTTTAAGATCTACAACTTTGCTCTGAGGTACTTTTTCGCTAAAACTTACCGTTTTCGAGAAAAATCCAAAAAACCTAAAATTTTGACCTTGGGCCCCGAATAAGTCCCTAAGCTCACATGGGACTGATGGGGACTTTTGACACTTTATTCCTTGTGGTAAACCTAAGGTCTCTACGAAGATTTGGCTCTGTCGGAATTTTCTTTATTTCAATTGTCTAAAATGACCGGACTAATACGTGGCGTATGTGTGCATACTATGTAGAACATGATTCTTACAAGCGTAATATCTGGGAAATAGTGGGTCTTAGAGAAAAAATCATAGAGATCATTTTTATAGAGAATTTTAAGATCTACAACTTTGCTCTGAGGTACTTTTTCGATAAAACTTACCGTTTTTGAGAAAAATCCAAAAAACCTAAAATTTTGACCTTGGGCAACGAATAAGTCCCTAAGCTCACATGGGACTGATGGGGACTTTTGACACTTTATTCCTTGTGGTAAACTGGTAAACCTAAGGTCTCTACGAAGATTTGGCTCTGTCGGAATTTTCTTTATTTCAATTGTCTAAAATGACCGGACTAATACGTGGCATGTGTGTGCATACTATGTAGAACATGATTCTTACAAGCGCAATATCTAGGAAATAGTGGGTCTTAGAGAAAAAACATACACACCATTTTTATAGAGAATTTTAAGATCTACAACTTTGTTCTGAAGTACTTTTTCGATAAAACTTACCGTTTTTGAGAAAAATCCAAAAAACCTAAAATTTTGACCTTGGGCCCCGAATAAGTCCCTAAGCTCACATGGGACTGATGGGGACTTTTGACACTTTATTCCTTGTGGTAAACTGGTAAACCTAAGGTCTCTACGAAGATTTGGCTCTGTCGGAATTTTCTTTATTTCAATTGTCTAAAATGACCGGACTAATACGTGGCATATGTGTGCATACTATGTAGAACATGATTCTTACAAGCGCAATATCTAGGAAATAGTGGGTCTTAGAGAAAAAACATAGATACCATTTTTATAGAGAATTTTAAGATCTACAACTTTGCTCTGAGGTACTTTTTCGATAAAACTTACCGTTTTCGAGAAAAATCCAAAAAACCTAAAATTTTGACCTTGGGCCCCGAATAAGTCCCTAAGCTCACATGGGACTGATGGGGACTTTTGACACTTTATTCCTTGTGGTAAACCTAAGGTCTCTACGAAGATTTGGCTCTGTCGGAATTTTCTTTATTTCAATTGTCTAAAATGACCGGACTAATACGTGGCGTATGTGTGCATACTATGTAGAACATGATTCTTACAAGCGTAATATCTGGGAAATAGTGGGTCTTAGAGAAAAAATCATAGAAATCATTTTTATAGAGAATTTTAAGATCTACAACTTTGCTCTGAGGTACTTTTTCGATAAAACTTACCGTTTTTGAGAAAAATCCAAAAAACCTAAAATTTTGACCTTGGGCCCCGAATAAGTCCCTAAGCTCACATGGGACTGATGGGGACTTTTGACATTTTTTTCCTTGTGGTAAACTGGTAAACCTAAGGTCTCTACGAAGATTTGGCTCTGTCGGAATTTTCTTTATTTCAATTGTCTAAAATGACCGGACTAATACGTGGCATATGTGTGCATACTATGTAGAACATGATTCTTACAAGCGCAATATCTAGGAAATAGTGGGTCTTAGAGAAAAAACATAGATACCATTTTTATAGAGAATTTTAAGATCTACAACTTTGCTTTGAGGTACTTTTTCGATAAAACTTACCGTTTTCGAGAAAAATCCAAAAAACCTAAAATTTTGACCTTGGGCCCCGAATAAGTCCCTAAGCTCACATGGGACTGATGGGGACTTTTGACACTTTATTCCTTGTGGTAAACCTAAGGTCTCTACGAAGATTTGGCTCTGTCGGAATTTTCTTTATTTCAATTGTCTAAAATGACCGGACTAATACGTGGCGTATGTGTGCATACTATGTAGAACATGATTCTTACAAGCGTAATATCTGGGAAATAGTGGGTCTTAGAGAAAAAATCATAGAGATCATTTTTATAGAGAATTTTAAGATCTACAACTTTGCATTGAGGTACTTTTTCGATAAAACTTACCGTTTTTGAGAAAAATCCAAAAAACCTAAAATTTTGACCTTGGGCCCCGAATAAGTCCCTAAGCTCACATGGGACTGATGGGGACTTTTGACACTTTATTCCTTGTGGTAAACTGGTAAACCTAAGGTCTCTACGAAGATTTGGCTCTGTCGGAATTTTCTTTATTTCAATTGTCTAAAATGACCGGACTAATACGTGGCATATGTGTGCATACTATGTAGAACATGATTCTTACAAGCGCAATATCTAGGAAATAGTGGGTCTTAGAGAAAAAACATAGATACCATTTTTATAGAGAATTTTAAGATCTACAACTTTGCTCTGAGGTACTTTTTCGATAAAACTTACCGTTTTCGAGAAAAATCCAAAAAACCTAAAATTTTGACCTTGGGCAACGAATAAGTCCCTAAGCTCACATGGGACTGATGGGGACTTTTGACACTTTATTCCTTGTGGTAAACTGGTAAACCTAAGGTCTCTACGAAGATTTGGCTCTGTCGGAATTTTCTTTATTTCAATTGTCTAAAATGACCGGACTAATACGTGGCATGTGTGTGCATACTATGTAGAACATGATTCTTACAAGCGCAATATCTAGGAAATAGTGGGTCTTAGAGAAAAAACATACACACCATTTTTATAGAGAATTTTAAGATCTACAACTTTGTTCTGAAGTACTTTTTCGATAAAACTTACCGTTTTTGAGAAAAATCCAAAAAACCTAAAATTTTGACCTTGGGCCCCGAATAAGTCCCTAAGCTCACATGGGACTGATGGGGACTTTTGACACTTTATTCCTTGTGGTAAACTGGTAAACCTAAGGTCTCTACGAAGATTTGGCTCTGTCGGAATTTTCTTTATTTCAATTGTCTAAAATGACCGGACTAATACGTGGCATATGTGTGCATACTATGTAGAACATGATTCTTACAAGCGCAATATCTAGGAAATAGTGGGTCTTAGAGAAAAAACATAGATACCATTTTTATAGAGAATTTTAAGATCTACAACTTTGCTCTGAGGTACTTTTTCGATAAAACTTACCGTTTTCGAGAAAAATCCAAAAAACCTAAAATTTTGACCTTGGGCCCCGAATAAGTCCCTAAGCTCACATGGGACTGATGGGGACTTTTGACACTTTATTCCTTGTGGTAAACCTAAGGTCTCTACGAAGATTTGGCTCTGTCGGAATTTTCTTTATTTCAATTGTCTAAAATGACCGGACTAATACGTGGCGTATGTGTGCATACTATGTAGAACATGATTCTTACAAGCGTAATATCTGGGAAATAGTGGGTCTTAGAGAAAAAATCATAGAAATCATTTTTATAGAGAATTTTAAGATCTACAACTTTGCTCTGAGGTACTTTTTCGATAAAACTTACCGTTTTTGAGAAAAATCCAAAAAACCTAAAATTTTGACCTTGGGCCCCGAATAAGTCCCTAAGCTCACATGGGACTGATGGGGACTTTTGACATTTTTTTCCTTGTGGTAAACTGGTAAACCTAAGGTCTCTACGAAGATTTGGCTCTGTCGGAATTTTCTTTATTTCAATTGTCTAAAATGACCGGACTAATACGTGGCATATGTGTGCATACTATGTAGAACATGATTCTTACAAGCGCAATATCTAGGAAATAGTGGGTCTTAGAGAAAAAACATAGATACCATTTTTATAGAGAATTTTAAGATCTACAACTTTGCTTTGAGGTACTTTTTCGATAAAACTTACCGTTTTCGAGAAAAATCCAAAAAACCTAAAATTTTGACCTTGGGCCCCGAATAAGTCCCTAAGCTCACATGGGACTGATGGGGACTTTTGACACTTTATTCCTTGTGGTAAACTGGTAAACCTAAGGTCTCTACGAAGATTTGGCTCTGTCGGAATTTTCTTTATTTCAATTGTCTAAAATGACCGGACTAATACGTGGCGTATGTGTGCATACTATGTAGAACATGATTCTTACAAGCGTAATATCTGGGAAATAGTGGGTCTTAGAGAAAAAATCATAGAGATCATTTTTATAGAGAATTTTAAGATCTACAACTTTGCTTTGAGGTACTTTTTCGATAAAACTTACCGTTTTCGAGAAAAATCCAAAAAACCTAAAATTTTGACCTTGGGCCCCGAATAAGTCCCTAAGCTCACATGGGACTGATGGGGACTTTTGACACTTTATTCCTTGTGGTAAACCTAAGGTCTCTACTAAGATTTGGCTCTGTCGGAATTTTCTTTATTTCAATTGTCTAAAATGACCGGACTAATACGTGGCGTATGTGTGCATACTATGTAGAACATGATTCTTACAAGCGTAATATCTGGGAAATAGTGGGTCTTAGAGAAAAATCATAGAGATCATTTTTATAGAGAATTTTAAGATCTACAACTTTGCATTGAGGTACTTTTTCGATAAAACTTACCGTTTTTGAGAAAAATCCAAAAAACCTAAAATTTTGACCTTGGGCCCCGAATAAGTCCCTAAGCTCACATGGGACTGATGGGGACTTTTGACACTTTATTCCTTGTGGTAAACTGGTAAACCTAAGGTCTCTACGAAGATTTGGCTCTGTCGGAATTTTCTTTATTTCAATTGTCTAAAATGACCGGACTAATACGTGGCATATGTGTGCATACTATGTAGAACATGATTCTTACAAGCGCAATATCTAGGAAATAGTGGGTCTTAGAGAAAAAACATAGATACCATTTTTATAGAGAATTTTAAGATCTACAACTTTGCTCTGAGGTACTTTTTCGATAAAACTTACCGTTTTCGAGAAAAATCCAAAAAACCTAAAATTTTGACCTTGGGCAACGAATAAGTCCCTAAGCTCACATGGGACTGATGGGGACTTTTGACACTTTATTCCTTGTGGTAAACTGGTAAACCTAAGGTCTCTACGAAGATTTGGCTCTGTCGGAATTTTCTTTATTTCAATTGTCTAAAATGACCGGACTAATACGTGGCATGTGTGTGCATACTATGTAGAACATGATTCTTACAAGCGCAATATCTAGGAAATAGTGGGTCTTAGAGAAAAAACATACACACCATTTTTATAGAGAATTTTAAGATCTACAACTTTGTTCTGAAGTACTTTTTCGATAAAACTTACCGTTTTTGAGAAAAATCCAAAAAACCTAAAATTTTGACCTTGGGCCCCGAATAAGTCCCTAAGCTCACATGGGACTGATGGGGACTTTTGACACTTTATTCCTTGTGGTAAACTGGTAAACCTAAGGTCTCTACGAAGATTTGGCTCTGTCGGAATTTTCTTTATTTCAATTGTCTAAAATGACCGGACTAATACGTGGCATATGTGTGCATACTATGTAGAACATGATTCTTACAAGCGCAATATCTAGGAAATAGTGGGTCTTAGAGAAAAAACATAGATACCATTTTTATAGAGAATTTTAAGATCTACAACTTTGCTCTGAAGTACTTTTTCGATAAAACTTACCGTTTTCGAGAAAAATCCAAAAAACCTAAAATTTTGACCTTGGGCCCCGAATAAGTCCCTAAGCTCACATGGGACTGATGGGGACTTTTGACACTTTATTCCTTGTGGTAAACCTAAGGTCTCTACGAAGATTTGGCTCTGTCGGAATTTTCTTTATTTCAATTGTCTAAAATGACCGGACTAATACGTGGCGTATGTGTGCATACTATGTAGAACATGATTCTTACAAGCGCAATATCTGGGAAATAGTGGGTCTTAGAGAAAAAATCATAGAAATCATTTTTATAGAGAATTTTAAGATCTACAACTTTGCTCTGAGGTACTTTTTCGATAAAACTTACCGTTTTTGAGAAAAATCCAAAAAACCTAAAATTTTGACCTTGGGCCCCGAATAAGTCCCTAAGCTCACATGGGACTGATGGGGACTTTTGACATTTTTTTCCTTGTGGTAAACTGGTAAACCTAAGGTCTCTACGAAGATTTGGCTCTGTCGGAATTTTCTTTATTTCAATTGTCTAAAATGACCGGACTAATACGTGGCATATGTGTGCATACTATGTAGAACATGATTCTTACAAGCGCAATATCTAGGAAATAGTGGGTCTTAGAGAAAAAACATAGATACCATTTTTATAGAGAATTTTAAGATCTACAACTTTGCTTTGAGGTACTTTTTCGATAAAACTTACCGTTTTCGAGAAAAATCCAAAAAACCTAAAATTTTGACCTTGGGCCCCGAATAAGTCCCTAAGCTCACATGGGACTGATGGGGACTTTTGACACTTTATTCCTTGTGGTAAACTGGTAAACCTAAGGTCTCTACGAAGATTTGGCTCTGTCGGAATTTTCTTTATTTCAATTGTCTAAAATGACCGGACTAATACGTGGCGTATGTGTGCATACTATGTAGAACATGATTCTTACAAGCGTAATATCTGGGAAATAGTGGGTCTTAGAGAAAAAATCATAGAGATCATTTTTATAGAGAATTTTAAGATCTACAACTTTGCTTTGAGGTACTTTTTCGATAAAACTTACCGTTTTCGAGAAAAATCCAAAAAACCTAAAATTTTGACCTTGGGCCCCGAATAAGTCCCTAAGCTCACATGGGACTGATGGGGACTTTTGACACTTTATTCCTTGTGGTAAACCTAAGGTCTCTACTAAGATTTGGCTCTGTCGGAATTTTCTTTATTTCAATTGTCTAAAATGACCGGACTAATACGTGGCGTATGTGTGCATACTATGTAGAACATGATTCTTACAAGCGTAATATCTGGGAAATAGTGGGTCTTAGAGAAAAAATCATAGAGATCATTTTTATAGAGAATTTTAAGATCTACAACTTTGCTCTGAGGTACTTTTTCGATAAAACTTACCGTTTTTGAGAAAAATCCAAAAAACCTAAAATTTTGACCTTGGGCCCCGAATAAGTCCCTAAGCTCACATGGGACTGATGGGGACTTTTGACACTTTATTCCTTGTGGTAAACTGGTAAACCTAAGGTCTCTACGAAGATTTGGCTCTGTCGGAATTTTCTTTATTTCAATTGTCTAAAATGACCGGACTAATACGTGGCATATGTGTGCATACTATGTAGAACATGATTCTTACAAGCGCAATATCTAGGAAATAGTGGGTCTTAGAGAAAAAACATAGATACCATTTTTATAGAGAATTTTAAGATCTACAACTTTGCTTTGAGGCACTTTTTCGATAAAACTTACCGTTTTCGAGAAAAATCCAAAAAACCTAAAATTTTGACCTTGGGCCCCGAATAAGTCCCTAAGCTCACATGGGACTGATGGGGACTTTTGACACTTTATTCCTTGTGGTAAACTGGTAAACCTAAGGTCTCTACGAAGATTTGGCTCTGTCGGAATTTTCTTTATTTCAATTGTCTAAAATGACCGGACTAATACGTGGCGTATGTGTGCATACTATGTAGAACATGATTCTTACAAGCGTAATATCTGGGAAATAGTGGGTCTTAGAGAAAAAATCATTGAGATCATTTTTATAGAGAATTTTAAGATCTACAACTTTGCTTTGAGGTACTTTTTCGATAAAACTTACCGTTTTCGAGAAAAATCCAAAAAACCTAAAATTTTGACCTTGGGCCCCGAATAAGTCCCTAAGCTCACATGGGACTGATGGGGACTTTTGACACTTTATTCCTTGTGGTAAACCTAAGGTCTCTACGAAGATTTGGCTCTGTCGGAATTTTCTTTATTTCAATTGTCTAAAATGACCGGACTAATACGTGGCGTATGTGTGCATACTATGTAGAACATGATTCTTACAAGCGTAATATCTGGGAAATAGTGGGTCTTAGAGAAAAAATCATAGAGATCATTTTTATAGAGAATTTTAAGATCTACAACTTTGCATTGAGGTACTTTTTCGATAAAACTTACCGTTTTTGAGAAAAATCCAAAAAACCTAAAATTTTGACCTTGGGCCCCGAATAAGTCCCTAAGCTCACATGGGACTGATGGGGACTTTTGACACTTTATTCCTTGTGGTAAACTGGTAAACCTAAGGTCTCTACGAAGATTTGGCTCTGTCGGAATTTTCTTTATTTCAATTGTCTAAAATGACCGGACTAATACGTGGCATATGTGTGCATACTATGTAGAACATGATTCTTACAAGCGCAATATCTAGGAAATAGTGGGTCTTAGAGAAAAAACATAGATACCATTTTTATAGAGAATTTTAAGATCTACAACTTTGCTCTGAGGTACTTTTTCGATAAAACTTACCGTTTTCGAGAAAAATCCAAAAAACCTAAAATTTTGACCTTGGGCAACGAATAAGTCCCTAAGCTCACATGGGACTGATGGGGACTTTTGACACTTTATTCCTTGTGGTAAACTGGTAAACCTAAGGTCTCTACGAAGATTTGGCTCTGTCGGAATTTTCTTTATTTCAATTGTCTAAAATGACCGGACTAATACGTGGCATGTGTGTGCATACTATGTAGAACATGATTCTTACAAGCGCAATATCTAGGAAATAGTGGGTCTTAGAGAAAAAACATACATACCATTTTTATAGAGAATTTTAAGATCTACAACTTTGCTCTGAGGTACTTTTTCGATAAAACTTACCGTTTTCGAGAAAAATCCAAAAAACCTAAAATTTTGACCTTGGGCAACGAATAAGTCCCTAAGCTCACATGGGACTGATGGGGACTTTTGACACTTTATTCCTTGTGGTAAACTGGTAAACCTAAGGTCTCTACGAAGATTTGGCTCTGTCGGAATTTTCTTTATTTCAATTGTCTAAAATGACCGGACTAATACGTGGCATGTGTGTGCATACTATGTAGAACATGATTCTTACAAGCGCAATATCTAGGAAATAGTGGGTCTTAGAGAAAAAACGTACATACCATTTTTATAGAGAATTTTAAGATCTACAACTTTGCTCTGAGGTACTTTTTCGATAAAGCTTACCGTTTTCGAGAAAAATCCAAAAAACCTAAAATTTTGACCTTGGGCCCCGAATAAGTCCCTAAGCTCACATGGGACTGATGGGGACTTTTGACACTTTATTCCTTGTGGTAAACTGGTAAACCTAAGGTCTCTACGAAGATTTGGCTCTGTCGGAATTTTCTTTATTTCAATTGTCTAAAATGACCGGACTAATACGTGGCGTATGTGTGCATACTATGTAGAACATGATTCTTACAAGCGTAATATCTGGGAAATAGTGGGTCTTAGAGAAAAAACATAGATACCATTTTTATAGAGAATTTTAAGATCTACAACTTTGCTTTGAGGTACTTTTTCGATAAAACTTACCGTTTTCGAGAAAAATCCAAAAAACCTAAAATTTTGACCTTGGGCCCCGAATAAGTCCCTAAGCTCACATGGGACTGATGGGGACTTTTGACACTTTATTCCTTGTGGTACACTGGTAAACCTAAGGTCTCTACGAAGATTTGGCTCTGTCGGAATTTTCTTTATTTCAATTGTCTAAAATGACCGGACTAATACGTGGCGTATGTGTGCATACTATGTAGAACATGATTCTTACAAGCGTAATATCTGGGAAATAGTGGGTCTTAGAGAAAAAATCATAGAGATCATTTTTATAGAGAATTTTAAGATCTACAACTTTGCTCTGAGGTACTTTTTCGATAAAACTTACCGTTTTCGAGAAAAATCCAAAAAACCTAAAATTTTGACCTTGGGCCCCGAATAAGTCCCTAAGCTCACATGGGACTGATGGGGACTTTTGACACTTTATTCCTTGTGGTAAACCTAAGGTCTCTACGAAGATTTGGCTCTGTCGGAATTTTCTTTATTTCAATTGTCTAAAATGACCGGACTAATACGTGGCGTATGTGTGCATACTATGTAGAACATGATTCTTACAAGCGTAATATCTGGGAAATAGTGGGTCTTAGAGAAAAAATCATAGAGATCATTTTTATAGAGAATTTTAAGATCTACAACTTTGCTCTGAGGTACTTTTTCGATAAAACTTACCGTTTTTGAGAAAAATCCAAAAAACCTAGAATTTTGACCTTGGGCAACGAATAAGTCCCTAAGCTCACATGGGACTGATGGGGACTTTTGACACTTTATTCCTTGTGGTAAACTGGTAAACCTAAGGTCTCTACGAAGATTTGGCTCTGTCGGAATTTTCTTTATTTCAATTGTCTAAAATGACCGGACTAATACGTGGCATGTGTGTGCATACTATGTAGAACATGATTCTTACAAGCGCAATATCTAGGAAATAGTGGGTCTTAGAGAAAAAACATACATACCATTTTTATAGAGAATTTTAAGATCTACAACTTTGTTCTGAGGTACTTTTTCGATAAAACTTACCGTTTTTGAGAAAAATCCAAAAAACCTAAAATTTTGACCTTGGGCCCCGAATAAGTCCCTAAGCTCACATGGGACTGATGGGGACTTTTGACACTTTATTCCTTGTGGTAAACTGGTAAACCTAAGGTCTCTACGAAGATTTGGCTCTGTCGGAATTTTCTTTATTTCAATTGTCTAAAATGACCGGACTAATACGTGGCATATGTGTGCATACTATGTAGAACATGATTCTTACAAGCGCAATATCTAGGAAATAGTGGGTCTTAGAGAAAAAACATAGATACCATTTTTATAGAGAATTTTAAGGTCTACAACTTTGCTCTGAGGTACTTTTTCGATAAAACTTACCGTTTTCGAGAAAAATCCAAAAAACCTAAAATTTTGACCTTGGGCCCCGAATAAGTCCCTAAGCTCACATGGGACTGATGGGGACTTTTGACACTTTATTCCTTGTGGTAAACCTAAGGTCTCTACGAAGATTTGGCTCTGTCGGAATTTTCTTTATTTCAATTGTCTAAAATGACCGGACTAATACGTGGCGTATGTGTGCATACTATGTAGAACATGATTCTTACAAGCGTAATATCTGGGAAATAGTGGGTCTTAGAGAAAAAATCATAGAGATCATTTTTATAGAGAATTTTAAGATCTACAACTTTGCTCTGAGGTACTTTTTCGATAAAACTTACCGTTTTCGAGAAAAATCCAAAAAACCTAAAATTTTGACCTTGGGCCCCGAATAAGTCCCTAAGCTCACATGGGACTGATGGGGACTTTTGACACTTTATTCCTTGTGGTAAACCTAAGGTCTCTACGAAGATTTGGCTCTGTCGGAATTTTCTTTATTTCAATTGTCTAAAATGACCGGACTAATACGTGGCGTATGTGTGCATACTATGTAGAACATGATTCTTACAAGCGTAATATCTGGGAAATAGTGGGTCTTAGAGAAAAAATCATAGAGATCATTTTTATAGAGAATTTTAAGATCTACAACTTTGCTCTGAGGTACTTTTTCGATAAAACTTACCGTTTTTGAGAAAAATCCAAAAAACCTAAAATTTTGACCTTGGGCAACGAATAAGTCCCTAAGCTCACATGGGACTGATGGGGACTTTTGACACTTTATTCCTTGTGGTAAACTGGTAAACCTAAGGTCTCTACGAAGATTTGGCTCTGTCGGAATTTTCTTTATTTCAATTGTCTAAAATGACCGGACTAATACGTGGCATGTGTGTGCATACTATGTAGAACATGATTCTTACAAGCGCAATATCTAGGAAATAGTGGGTCTTAGAGAAAAAACATACACACCATTTTTATAGAGAATTTTAAGATCTACAACTTTGTTCTGAAGTACTTTTTCGATAAAACTTACCGTTTTTGAGAAAAATCCAAAAAACCTAAAATTTTGACCTTGGGCCCCGAATAAGTCCCTAAGCTCACATGGGACTGATGGGGACTTTTGACACTTTATTCCTTGTGGTAAACTGGTAAACCTAAGGTCTCTACGAAGATTTGGCTCTGTCGGAATTTTCTTTATTTCAATTGTCTAAAATGACCGGACTAATACGTGGCATATGTGTGCATACTATGTAGAACATGATTCTTACAAGCGCAATATCTAGGAAATAGTGGGTCTTAGAGAAAAAACATAGATACCATTTTTATAGAGAATTTTAAGATCTACAACTTTGCTCTGAGGTACTTTTTCGATAAAACTTACCGTTTTCGAGAAAAATCCAAAAAACCTAAAATTTTGACCTTGGGCCCCGAATAAGTCCCTAAGCTCACATGGGACTGATGGGGACTTTTGACACTTTATTCCTTGTGGTAAACCTAAGGTCTCTACGAAGATTTGGCTCTGTCGGAATTTTCTTTATTTCAATTGTCTAAAATGACCGGACTAATACGTGGCGTATGTGTGCATACTATGTAGAACATGATTCTTACAAGCGTAATATCTGGGAAATAGTGGGTCTTAAAAAAAAATCATAGAGATCATTTTTATAGAGAATTTTAAGATCTACAACTTTGCTCTGAGGTACTTTTTCGATAAAACTTACCGTTTTCGAGAAAAATCCAAAAAACCTAAAATTTTGACCTTGGGCCCCGAATAAGTCCCTAAGCTCACATGGGACTGATGGGGACTTTTGACACTTTATTCCTTGTGGTAAACTGGTAAACCTAAGGTCTCTACGAAGATTTGGCTCTGTCGGAATTTTCTTTATTTCAATTGTCTAAAATGACCGGACTAATACGTGGCATATGTGTGCATACTATGTAGAACATGATTCTTACAAGCGCAATATCTAGGAAATAGTGGGTCTTAGAGAAAAAACATAGATACTATTTTTATAGAGAATTTTAAGATCTACAACTTTGCTCTGAAGTACTTTTTCGATAAAACTTACCGTTTTCGAGAAAAATCCAAAAAACCTAAAATTTTGACCCTGGGCCCCGAATAAGTCCCTAAGCTCACATGGGACTGATGGGGACTTTTGACACTTTATTCCTTGTGGTAAACTGGTAAACCTAAGGTCTCTACGAAGATTTGGCTCTGTCGGAATTTTCTTTATTTCAATTGTCTAAAATGACCGGACTAATACGTGGCGTATGTGTGCATACTATGTAGAACATGATTCTTACAAGCGTAATATCTGGGAAATAGTGGGTCTTAGAGAAAAAAACCATAGGGATCATTTTTATAGAGAATTTTAAGATCTACAACTTTGCTCTGAGGTACTTTTTCGATAAAACTTACCGTTTTCGAGAAAAATCCAAAAAACCTAAAATTTTGACCTTGGGCCCCGAATAAGTCCCTAAGCTCACATGGGACTGATGGGGACTTTTGACACTTTATTCCTTGTGGTAAACCTAAGGTCTCTACGAAGATTTGGCTCTGTCGGAATTTTCTTTATTTCAATTGTCTAAAATGACCGGACTAATACGTGGCGTATGTGTGCATACTATGTAGAACATGATTCTTACAAGCGTAATATCTGGGAAATAGTGGGTCTTAGAGAAAAAATCATAGAGATCATTTTTATAGAGAATTTTAAGATCTACAACTTTGCTCTGAGGTACTTTTTCGATAAAACTTATCGTTTTTGAGAAAAATCCAAAAAACCTAAAATTTTGACCTTGGGCCCCGAATAAGTCCCTAAGCTCACATGGGACTGATGGGGACTTTTGACACTTTATTCCTTGTGGTAAACCTAAGGTCTCTACGAAGATTTGGCTCTGTCGGAATTTTCTTTATTTCAATTGTCTAAAATGACCGGACTAATACGTGGCGTATGTGTGCATACTATGTAGAACATGATTCTTACAAGCGTAATATCTGGGAAATAGTGGGTCTTAGAGAAAAAATCATAGAGATCATTTTTATAGAGAATTTTAAGATCTACAACTTTGCTTTGAGGTACTTTTTCGATAAAACTTACCGTTTTTGAGAAAAATCCAAAAAACATAAAATTTTGACCTTGGGCAACGAATAAGTCCCTAAGCTCACATGGGACTGATGGGGACTTTTGACACTTTATTCCTTGTGGTAAACTGGTAAACCTAAGGTCTCTACGAAGATTTGGCTCTGTCGGAATTTTCTTTATTTCAATTGTCTAAAATGACCGGACTAATACGTGGCATGTGTGTGCATACTATGTAGAACATGATTCTTACAAGCGCAATATCTAGGAAATAGTGGGTCTTAGAGAAAAAACATACACACCATTTTTATAGAGAATTTTAAGATCTACAACTTTGTTCTGAAGTACTTTTTCGATAAAACTTACCGTTTTTGAGAAAAATCCAAAAAACCTAAAATTTTGACCTTGGGCCCCGAATAAGTCCCTAAGCTCACATGGGACTGATGGGGACTTTTGACACTTTATTCCTTGTGGTAAACTGGTAAACCTAAGGTCTCTACGAAGATTTGGCTCTGTCGGAATTTTCTTTATTTCAATTGTCTAAAATGACCGGACTAATACGTGGCATATGTGTGCATACTATGTAGAACATGATTCTTACAAGCGCAATATCTAGGAAATAGTGGGTCTTAGAGAAAAAACATAGATACCATTTTTATAGAGAATTTTAAGATCTACAACTTTGCTCTGAGGTACTTTTTCGATAAAACTTACCGTTTTCGAGAAAAATCCAATAAACCTAAAATTTTGACCTTGGGCCCCGAATAAGTCCCTAAGCTCACATGGGACTGATGGGGACTTTTGACACTTTATTCCTTGTGGTAAACCTAAGGTCTCTACGAAGATTTGGCTCTGTCGGAATTTTCTTTATTTCAATTGTCTAAAATGACCGGACTAATACGTGGCGTATGTGTGCATACTATGTAGAACATGATTCTTACAAGCGTAATATCTGGGAAATAGTGGGTCTTAAAAAAAAATCATAGAGATCATTTTTATAGAGAATTTTAAGATCTACAACTTTGCTCTGAGGTACTTTTTCGATAAAACTTACCGTTTTCGAGA
Source organism: Phosphuga atrata (assembly GCA_944588485.1). Lineage (NCBI taxonomy): Eukaryota > Metazoa > Arthropoda > Insecta > Coleoptera > Silphidae > Phosphuga > Phosphuga atrata. The sequence continues at coordinate 26,837,934 of OX155902.1, read as the reverse complement.
AAAATCCAAAAAACCTAAAATTTTGACCTTGGGCCCCGAATAAGTCCCTAAGCTCACATGGGACTGATGGGGACTTTTGACACTTTATTCCTTGTGGTAAACTGGTAAACCTAAGGTCTCTACGAAGATTTGGCTCTGTCGGAATTTTCTTTATTTCAATTGTCTAAAATAACCGGACTAATACGTGGCATATGTGTGCATACTATGTAGAACATGATTCTTACAAGCGCAATATCTAGGAAATAGTGGGTCTTAGAGAAAAAACATAGATACTATTTTTATAGAGAATTTTAAGATCTACAACTTTGCTCTGAAGTACTTTTTCGATAAAACTTACCGTTTTCGAGAAAAATGCAAAAAACCTAAAATTTTGACCCTGGGCCCCGAATAAGTCCCTAAGCTCACATGGGACTGATGGGGACTTTTGACACTTTATTCCTTGTGGTAAACTGGTAAACCTAAGGTCTCTACGAAGATTTGGCTCTGTCGGAATTTTCTTTATTTCAATTGTCTAAAATGACCGGACTAATACGTGGCGTATGTGTGCATACTATGTAGAACATGATTCTTACAAGCGTAATATCTGGGAAATAGTGGGTCTTAGAGAAAAAAACCATAGGGATCATTTTTATAGAGAATTTTAAGATCTACAACTTTGCTCTGAGGTACTTTTTCGATAAAACTTACCGTTTTCGAGAAAAATCCAAAAAACCTAAAATTTTGACCTTGGGCCCCGAATAAGTCCCTAAGCTCACATGGGACTGATGGGGACTTTTGACACTTTATTCCTTGTGGTAAACCTAAGGTCTCTACGAAGATTTGGCTCTGTCGGAATTTTCTTTATTTCAATTGTCTAAAATGACCGGACTAATACGTGGCGTATGTGTGCATACTATGTAGAACATGATTCTTACAAGCGTAATATCTGGGAAATAGTGGGTCTTAGAGAAAAAATCATAGAGATCATTTTTATAGAGAATTTTAAGATCTACAACTTTGCTCTGAGGTACTTTTTCGATAAAACTTACCGTTTTTGAGAAAAATCCAAAAAACCTAAAATTTTGACCTTGGGCCCCGAATAAGTCCCTAAGCTCACATGGGACTGATGGGGACTTTTGACACTTTATTCCTTGTGGTAAACTGGTAAACCTAAGGTCTCTACGAAGATTTGGCTCTGTCGGAATTTTCTTTATTTCAATTGTCTAAAATGACCGGACTAATACGTGGCATATGTGTGCATACTATGTAGAACATGATTCTTACAAGCGCAATATCTAGGAAATAGTGGGTCTTAGAGAAAAAACATAGATACCATTTTTATAGAGAATTTTAAGATCTACAACTTTGCTTTGAGGTACTTTTTCGATAAAACTTACCGTTTTCGAGAAAAATCCAAAAAACCTAAAATTTTGACCTTGGGCCCCGAATAAGTCCCTAAGCTCACATGGGACTGATGGGGACTTTTGACACTTTATTCCTTGTGGTAAACTGGTAAACCTAAGGTCTCTACGAAGATTTGGCTCTGTCGGAATTTTCTTTATTTCAATTGTCTAAAATGACCGGACTAATACGTGGCGTATGTGTGCATACTATGTAGAACATGATTCTTACAAGCGTAATATCTGGGAAATAGTGGGTCTTAGAGAAAAAATCATAGAGATCATTTTTATAGAGAATTTTAAGATCTACAACTTTGCTCTGAGGTACTTTTTCGATAAAACTTACCGTTTTCGAGAAAAATCCAAAAAACCTAAAATTTTGACCTTGGGCCCCGAATAAGTCCCTAAGCTCACATGGGACTGATGGGGACTTTTGACACTTTATTCCTTGTGGTAAACTGGTAAACCTAAGGTCTCTACGAAGATTTGGCTCTGTCGGAATTTTCTTTATTTCAATTGTCTAAAATGACCGGACTAATACGTGGCGTATGTGTGCATACTATGTAGAACATGATTCTTACAAGCGTAATATCTGGGAAATAGTGGGTCTTAGAGAAAAAATCATAGAGATCATTTTTATAGAGGATTTTAAGATCTACAACTTTGCTCTGAGGTACTTTTTCGATAAAACTTACCGTTTTTGAGAAAAATCCAAAAAACCTAAAATTTTGACCTTGGGCCCCGAATAAGTCCCTAAGCTCACATGGGACTGATGGGGACTTTTGACACTTTATTCCTTGTGGTAAACCTAAGGTCTCTACGAAGATTTGGCTCTGTCGGAATTTTCTTTATTTCAATTGTCTAAAATGACCGGACTAATACGTGGCGTATGTGTGCATACTATGTAGAACATGATTCTTACAAGCGTAATATCTGGGAAATAGTGGGTCTTAGAGAAAAAAATCATAGAGATCATTTTTATAGAGAATTTTAAGATCTACAACTTTGCTCTGAGGTACTTTTTCGATAAAACTTACCGTTTTTGAGAAAAATCCAAAAAACCTAAAATTTTGACCTTGGGCAACGAATAAGTCCCTAAGCTCACATGGGACTGATGGGGACTTTTGACACTTTATTCCTTGTGGTAAACTGGTAAACCTAAGGTCTCTACGAAGATTTGGCTCTGTCGGAATTTTCTTTATTTCAATTGTCTAAAATGACCGGACTAATACGTGGCATGTGTGTGCATACTATGTAGAACATGATTCTTACAAGCGCAATATCTAGGAAATAGTGGGTCTTAGAGAAAAAACATACATACCATTTTTATAGAGAATTTTAAGATCTACAACTTTGCTCTGAGGTACTTTTTCGATAAAACTTACCGTTTTCGAGAAAAATCCAAAAAACCTAAAATTTTGACCTTGGGCAACGAATAAGTCCCTAAGCTCACATGGGACTGATGGGGACTTTTGACACTTTATTCCTTGTGGTAAACTGGTAAACCTAAGGTCTCTACGAAGATTTGGCTCTGTCGGAATTTTCTTTATTTCAATTGTCTAAAATGACCGGACTAATACGTGGCGTATGTGTGCATACTATGTAGAACATGATTCTTACAAGCGTAATATCTGGGAAATAGTGGGTCTTAGAGAAAAAAACCATAGGGATCATTTTTATAGAGAATTTTAAGATCTACAACTTTGCTCTGAGGTACTTTTTCGATAAAACTTACCGTTTTCGAGAAAAATCCAAAAAACCTAAAATTTTGACCTTGGGCCCCGAATAAGTCCCTAAGCTCACATGGGACTGATGGGGACTTTTGACACTTTATTCCTTGTGGTAAACCTAAGGTCTCTACGAAGATTTGGCTCTGTCGGAATTTTCTTTATTTCAATTGTCTAAAATGACCGGACTAATACGTGGCGTATGTGTGCATACTATGTAGAACATGATTCTTACAAGCGTAATATCTGGGAAATAGTGGGTCTTAGAGAAAAAATCATAGAGATCATTTTTATAGAGAATTTTAAGATCTACAACTTTGCTCTGAGGTACTTTTTCGATAAAACTTACCGTTTTTGAGAAAAATCCAAAAAACCTAAAATTTTGACCTTGGGCCCCGAATAAGTCCCTAAGCTCACATGGGACTGATGGGGACTTTTGACACTTTATTCCTTGTGGTAAACTGGTAAACCTAAGGTCTCTACGAAGATTTGGCTCTGTCGGAATTTTCTTTATTTCAATTGTCTAAAATGACCGGACTAATACGTGGCATATGTGTGCATACTATGTAGAACATGATTCTTACAAGCGCAATATCTAGGAAATAGTGGGTCTTAGAGAAAAAACATAGATACCATTTTTATAGAGAATTTTAAGATCTACAACTTTGCTTTGAGGTACTTTTTCGATAAAACTTACCGTTTTCGAGAAAAATCCAAAAAACCTAAAATTTTGACCTTGGGCCCCGAATAAGTCCCTAAGCTCACATGGGACTGATGGGGACTTTTGACACTTTATTCCTTGTGGTACACTGGTAACCCTAAGGTCTCTACGAAGATTTGGCTCTGTCGGAATTTTCTTTATTTCAATTGTCTAAAATGACCGGACTAATACGTGGCGTATGTGTGCATACTATGTAGAACATGATTCTTACAAGCGTAATATCTGGGAAATAGTGGGTCTTAGAGAAAAAATCATAGAGATCATTTTTATAGAGAATTTTAAGATCTACAACTTTGCTCTGAGGTACTTTTTCGATAAAACTTACCGTTTTCGAGAAAAATCCAAAAAACCTAAAATTTTGACCTTGGGCCCCGAATAAGTCCCTAAGCTCACATGGGACTGATGGGGACTTTTGACACTTTATTCCTTGTGGTAAACCTAAGGTCTCTACGAAGATTTGGCTCTGTCGGAATTTTCTTTATTTCAATTGTCTAAAATGACCGGACTAATACGTGGCGTATGTGTGCATACTATGTAGAACATGATTCTTACAAGCGTAATATCTGGGAAATAGTGGGTCTTAGAGAAAAAATCATAGAGATCATTTTTATAGAGAATTTTAAGATCTACAACTTTGCTCTGAGGTACTTTTTCGATAAAACTTACCGTTTTTGAGAAAAATCCAAAAAACCTAAAATTTTGACCTTGGGCAACGAATAAGTCCCTAAGCTCACATGGGACTGATGGGGACTTTTGACACTTTATTCCTTGTGGTAAACTGGTAAACCTAAGGTCTCTACGAAGATTTGGCTCTGTCGGAATTTTCTTTATTTCAATTGTCTAAAATGACCGGACTAATACGTGGCATGTGTGTGCATACTATGTAGAACATGATTCTTACAAGCGCAATATCTAGGAAATAGTGGGTCTTAGAGAAAAAACATACATACCATTTTTATAGAGAATTTTAAGATCTACAACTTTGTTCTGAGGTACTTTTTCGATAAAACTTACCGTTTTTGAGAAAAATCCAAAAAACCTAAAATTTTGACCTTGGGCCCCGAATAAGTCCCTAAGCTCACATGGGACTGATGGGGACTTTTGACACTTTATTCCTTGTGGTAAACTGGTAAACCTAAGGTCTCTACGAAGATTTGGCTCTGTCGGAATTTTCTTTATTTCAATTGTCTAAAATGACCGGACTAATACGTGGCATATGTGTGCATACTATGTAGAACATGATTCTTACAAGCGCAATATCTAGGAAATAGTGGGTCTTAGAGAAAAAACATAGATACCATTTTTATAGAGAATTTTAAGGTCTACAACTTTGCTCTGAGGTACTTTTTCGATAAAACTTACCGTTTTCGAGAAAAATCCAAAAAACCTAAAATTTTGACCTTGGGCCCCGAATAAGTCCCTAAGCTCACATGGGACTGATGGGGACTTTTGACACTTTATTCCTTGTGGTAAACCTAAGGTCTCTACGAAGATTTGGCTCTGTCGGAATTTTCTTTATTTCAATTGTCTAAAATGACCGGACTAATACGTGGCGTATGTGTGCATACTATGTAGAACATGATTCTTACAAGCGTAATATCTGGGAAATAGTGGGTCTTAGAGAAAAAATCATAGAGATCATTTTTATAGAGAATTTTAAGATCTACAACTTTGCTCTGAGGTACTTTTTCGATAAAACTTACCGTTTTCGAGAAAAATCCAAAAAACCTAAAATTTTGACCTTGGGCCCCGAATAAGTCCCTAAGCTCACATGGGACTGATGGGGACTTTTGACACTTTATTCCTTGTGGTAAACCTAAGGTCTCTACGAAGATTTGGCTCTGTCGGAATTTTCTTTATTTCAATTGTCTAAAATGACCGGACTAATACGTGGCGTATGTGTGCATACTATGTAGAACATGATTCTTACAAGCGTAATATCTGGGAAATAGTGGGTCTTAGAGAAAAAATCATAGAGATCATTTTTATAGAGAATTTTAAGATCTACAACTTTGCTCTGAGGTACTTTTTCGATAAAACTTACCGTTTTTGAGAAAAATCCAAAAAACCTAAAATTTTGACCTTGGGCAACGAATAAGTCCCTAAGCTCACATGGGACTGATGGGGACTTTTGACACTTTATTCCTTGTGGTAAACTGGTAAACCTAAGGTCTCTACGAAGATTTGGCTCTGTCGGAATTTTCTTTATTTCAATTGTCTAAAATGACCGGACTAATACGTGGCATGTGTGTGCATACTATGTAGAACATGATTCTTACAAGCGCAATATCTAGGAAATAGTGGGTCTTAGAGAAAAAACATACACACTATTTTTATAGAGAATTTTAAGATCTACAACTTTGTTCTGAAGTACTTTTTCGATAAAACTTACCGTTTTTGAGAAAAATCCAAAAAACCTAAAATTTTGACCTTGGGCCCCGAATAAGTCCCTAAGCTCACATGGGACTGATGGGGACTTTTGACACTTTATTCCTTGTGGTAAACTGGTAAACCTAAGGTCTCTACGAAGATTTGGCTCTGTCGGAATTTTCTTTATTTCAATTGTCTAAAATGACCGGACTAATACGTGGCATATGTGTGCATACTATGTAGAACATGATTCTTACAAGCGCAATATCTAGGAAATAGTGGGTCTTAGAGAAAAAACATAGATACCATTTTTATAGAGAATTTTAAGATCTACAACTTTGCTCTGAGGTACTTTTTCGATAAAACTTACCGTTTTCGAGAAAAATCCAAAAAACCTAAAATTTTGACCTTGGGCCCCGAATAAGTCCCTAAGCTCACATGGGACTGATGGGGACTTTTGACACTTTATTCCTTGTGGTAAACCTAAGGTCTCTACGAAGATTTGGCTCTGTCGGAATTTTCTTTATTTCAATTGTCTAAAATGACCGGACTAATACGTGGCGTATGTGTGCATACTATGTAGAACATGATTCTTACAAGCGTAATATCTGGGAAATAGTGGGTCTTAAAAAAAAATCATAGAGATCATTTTTATAGAGAATTTTAAGATCTACAACTTTGCTCTGAGGTACTTTTTCGATAAAACTTACCGTTTTCGAGAAAAATCCAAAAAACCTAAAATTTTGACCTTGGGCCCCGAATAAGTCCCTAAGCTCACATGGGACTGATGGGGACTTTTGACACTTTATTCCTTGTGGTAAACCTAAGGTCTCTACGAAGATTTGGCTCTGTCGGAATTTTCTTTATTTCAATTGTCTAAAATGACCGGACTAATACGTGGCGTATGTGTGCATACTATGTAGAACATGATTCTTACAAGCGTAATATCTGGGAAATAGTGGGTCTTAGAGAAAAAATCATAGAGATCATTTTTATAGAGAATTTTAAGATCTACAACTTTGCTCTGAGGTACTTTTTCGATAAAACTTACCGTTTTCGAGAAAAATCCAAAAAACCTAAAATTTTGACCTTGGGCCCCGAATAAGTCCCTAAGCTCACATGGGACTGATGGGGACTTTTGACACTTTATTCCTTGTGGTAAACCTAAGGTCTCTACGAAGATTTGGCTCTGTCGGAATTTTCTTTATTTCAATTGTCTAAAATGACCGGACTAATACGTGGCGTATGTGTGCATACTATGTAGAACATGATTCTTACAAGCGTAATATCTGGGAAATAGTGGGTCTTAGAGAAAAAATCATAGAGATCATTTTTATAGAGAATTTTAAGATCTACAACTTTGCTCTGAGGTACTTTTTCGATAAAACTTACCGTTTTTGAGAAAAATCCAAAAAACCTAAAATTTTGACCTTGGGCAACGAATAAGTCCCTAAGCTCACATGGGACTGATGGGGACTTTTGACACTTTATTCCTTGTGGTAAACTGGTAAACCTAAGGTCTCTACGAAGATTTGGCTCTGTCGGAATTTTCTTTATTTCAATTGTCTAAAATGACCGGACTAATACGTGGCATGTGTGTGCATACTATGTAGAACATGATTCTTACAAGCGCAATATCTAGGAAATAGTGGGTCTTAGAGAAAAAACATACACACCATTTTTATAGAGAATTTTAAGATCTACAACTTTGTTCTGAAGTACTTTTTCGATAAAACTTACCGTTTTTGAGAAAAATCCAAAAAACCTAAAATTTTGACCTTGGGCCCCGAATAAGTCCCTAAGCTCACATGGGACTGATGGGGACTTTTGACACTTTATTCCTTGTGGTAAACTGGTAAACCTAAGGTCTCTACGAAGATTTGGCTCTGTCGGAATTTTCTTTATTTCAATTGTCTAAAATGACCGGACTAATACGTGGCATATGTGTGCATACTATGTAGAACATGATTCTTACAAGCGCAATATCTAGGAAATAGTGGGTCTTAGAGAAAAAACATAGATACCATTTTTATAGAGAATTTTAAGATCTACAACTTTGCTCTGAGGTACTTTTTCGATAAAACTTACCGTTTTCGAGAAAAATCCAAAAAACCTAAAATTTTGACCTTGGGCCCCGAATAAGTCCCTAAGCTCACATGGGACTGATGGGGACTTTTGACACTTTATTCCTTGTGGTAAACCTAAGGTCTCTACGAAGATTTGGCTCTGTCGGAATTTTCTTTATTTCAATTGTCTAAAATGACCGGACTAATACGTGGCGTATGTGTGCATACTATGTAGAACATGATTCTTACAAGCGTAATATCTGGGAAATAGTGGGTCTTAAAAAAAAATCATAGAGATCATTTTTATAGAGAATTTTAAGATCTACAACTTTGCTCTGAGGTACTTTTTCGATAAAACTTACCGTTTTCGAGAAAAATCCAAAAAACCTAAAATTTTGACCTTGGGCCCCGAATAAGTCCCTAAGCTCACATGGGACTGATGGGGACTTTTGACACTTTATTCCTTGTGGTAAACTGGTAAACCTAAGGTCTCTACGAAGATTTGGCTCTGTCGGAATTTTCTTTATTTCAATTGTCTAAAATGACCGGACTAATACGTGGCATATGTGTGCATACTATGTAGAACATGATTCTTACAAGCGCAATATCTAGGAAATAGTGGGTCTTAGAGAAAAAACATAGATACTATTTTTATAGAGAATTTTAAGATCTACAACTTTGCTCTGAAGTACTTTTTCGATAAAACTTACCGTTTTCGAGAAAAATCCAAAAAACCTAAAATTTTGACCCTGGGCCCCGAATAAGTCCCTAAGCTCACATGGGACTGATGGGGACTTTTGACACTTTATTCCTTGTGGTAAACTGGTAAACCTAAGGTCTCTACGAAGATTTGGCTCTGTCGGAATTTTCTTTATTTCAATTGTCTAAAATGACCGGACTAATACGTGGCGTATGTGTGCATACTATGTAGAACATGATTCTTACAAGCGTAATATCTGGGAAATAGTGGGTCTTAGAGAAAAAAACCATAGGGATCATTTTTATAGAGAATTTTAAGATCTACAACTTTGCTCTGAGGTACTTTTTCGATAAAACTTACCGTTTTCGAGAAAAATCCAAAAAACCTAAAATTTTGACCTTGGGCCCCGAATAAGTCCCTAAGCTCACATGGGACTGATGGGGACTTTTGACACTTTATTCCTTGTGGTAAACCTAAGGTCTCTACGAAGATTTGGCTCTGTCGGAATTTTCTTTATTTCAATTGTCTAAAATGACCGGACTAATACGTGGCGTATGTGTGCATACTATGTAGAACATGATTCTTACAAGCGTAATATCTGGGAAATAGTGGGTCTTAGAGAAAAAATCATAGAGATCATTTTTATAGAGAATTTTAAGATCTACAACTTTGCTCTGAGGTACTTTTTCGATAAAACTTATCGTTTTTGAGAAAAATCCAAAAAACCTAAAATTTTGACCTTGGGCCCCGAATAAGTCCCTAAGCTCACATGGGACTGATGGGGACTTTTGACACTTTATTCCTTGTGGTAAACCTAAGGTCTCTACGAAGATTTGGCTCTGTCGGAATTTTCTTTATTTCAATTGTCTAAAATGACCGGACTAATACGTGGCGTATGTGTGCATACTATGTAGAACATGATTCTTACAAGCGTAATATCTGGGAAATAGTGGGTCTTAGAGAAAAAATCATAGAGATCATTTTTATAGAGAATTTTAAGATCTACAACTTTGCTCTGAGGTACTTTTTCGATAAAACTTACCGTTTTTGAGAAAAATCCAAAAAACCTAAAATTTTGACCTTGGGCAACGAATAAGTCCCTAAGCTCACATGGGACTGATGGGGACTTTTGACACTTTATTCCTTGTGGTAAACTGGTAAACCTAAGGTCTCTACGAAGATTTGGCTCTGTCGGAATTTTCTTTATTTCAATTGTCTAAAATGACCGGACTAATACGTGGCATGTGTGTGCATACTATGTAGAACATGATTCTTACAAGCGCAATATCTAGGAAATAGTGGGTCTTAGAGAAAAAACATACACACCATTTTTATAGAGAATTTTAAGATCTACAACTTTGTTCTGAAGTACTTTTTCGATAAAACTTACCGTTTTTGAGAAAAATCCAAAAAACCTAAAATTTTGACCTTGGGCCCCGAATAAGTCCCTAAGCTCACATGGGACTGATGGGGACTTTTGACACTTTATTCCTTGTGGTAAACTGGTAAACCTAAGGTCTCTACGAAGATTTGGCTCTGTCGGAATTTTCTTTATTTCAATTGTCTAAAATGACCGGACTAATACGTGGCATATGTGTGCATACTATGTAGAACATGATTCTTACAAGCGCAATATCTAGGAAATAGTGGGTCTTAGAGAAAAAACATAGATACCATTTTTATAGAGAATTTTAAGATCTACAACTTTGCTCTGAGGTACTTTTTCGATAAAACTTACCGTTTTCGAGAAAAATCCAATAAACCTAAAATTTTGACCTTGGGCCCCGAATAAGTCCCTAAGCTCACATGGGACTGATGGGGACTTTTGACACTTTATTCCTTGTGGTACACCTAAGGTCTCTACGAAGATTTGGCTCTGTCGGAATTTTCTTTATTTCAATTGTCTAAAATGACCGGACTAATACGTGGCGTATGTGTGCATACTATGTAGAACATGATTCTTACAAGCGTAATATCTGGGAAATAGTGGGTCTTAAAAAAAAATCATAGAGATCATTTTTATAGAGAATTTTAAGATCTACAACTTTGCTCTGAGGTACTTTTTCGATAAAACTTACCGTTTTCGAGAAAAATCCAAAAAACCTAAAATTTTGACCTTGGGCCCCGAATAAGTCCCTAAGCTCACATGGGACTGATGGGGACTTTTGACACTTTATTCCTTGTGGTAAACTGGTAAACCTAAGGTCTCTACGAAGATTTGGCTCTGTCGGAATTTTCTTTATTTCAATTGTCTAAAATGACCGGACTAATACGTGGCATATGTGTGCATACTATGTAGAACATGATTCTTACAAGCGCAATATCTAGGAAATAGTGGGTCTTAGAGAAAAAACATAGATACTATTTTTATAGAGAATTTTAAGATCTACAACTTTGCTCTGAAGTACTTTTTCGATAAAACTTACCGTTTTCGAGAAAAATCCAAAAAACCTAAAATTTTGACCCTGGGCCCCGAATAAGTCCCTAAGCTCACATGGGACTGATGGGGACTTTTGACACTTTATTCCTTGTGGTAAACTGGTAAACCTAAGGTCTCTACGAAGATTTGGCTCTGTCGGAATTTTCTTTATTTCAATTGTCTAAAATGACCGGACTAATACGTGGCGTATGTGTGCATACTATGTAGAACATGATTCTTACAAGCGTAATATCTGGGAAATAGTGGGTCTTAGAGAAAAAAACCATAGGGATCATTTTTATAGAGAATTTTAAGATCTACAACTTTGCTCTGAGGTACTTTTTCGATAAAACTTACCGTTTTCGAGAAAAATCCAAAAAACCTAAAATTTTGACCTTGGGCCCCGAATAAGTCCCTAAGCTCACATGGGACTGATGGGGACTTTTGACACTTTATTCCTTGTGGTAAACCTAAGGTCTCTACGAAGATTTGGCTCTGTCGGAATTTTCTTTATTTCAATTGTCTAAAATGACCGGACTAATACGTGGCGTATGTGTGCATACTATGTAGAACATGATTCTTACAAGCGTAATATCTGGGAAATAGTGGGTCTTAGAGAAAAAATCATAGAGATCATTTTTATAGAGAATTTTAAGATCTACAACTTTGCTCTGAGGTACTTTTTCGATAAAACTTACCGTTTTTGAGAAAAATCCAAAAAACCTAAAATTTTGACCTTGGGCCCCGAATAAGTCCCTAAGCTCACATGGGACTGATGGGGACTTTTGACACTTTATTCCTTGTGGTAAACTGGTAAACCTAAGGTCTCTACGAAGATTTGGCTCTGTCGGAATTTTCTTTATTTCAATTGTCTAAAATGACCGGACTAATACGTGGCATATGTGTGCATACTATGTAGAACATGATTCTTACAAGCGCAATATCTAGGAAATAGTGGGTCTTAGAGAAAAAACATAGATACCATTTTTATAGAGAATTTTAAGATCTACAACTTTGCTTTGAGGTACTTTTTCGATAAAACTTACCGTTTTCGAGAAAAATCCAAAAAACCTAAAATTTTGACCTTGGGCCCCGAATAAGTCCCTAAGCTCACATGGGACTGATGGGGACTTTTGACACTTTATTCCTTGTGGTAAACTGGTAAACCTAAGGTCTCTACGAAAATTTGGCTCTGTCGGAATTTTCTTTATTTCAATTGTCTAAAATGACCGGACTAATACGTGGCGTATGTGTGCATACTATGTAGAACATGATTCTTACAAGCGTAATATCTGGGAAATAGTGGGTCTTAGAGAAAAAATCATAGAGATCATTTTTATAGAGAATTTTAAGATCTACAACTTTGCTCTGAGGTACTTTTTCGATAAAACTTACCGTTTTCGAGAAAAATCCAAAAAACCTAAAATTTTGACCTTGGGCCCCGAATAAGTCCCTAAGCTCACATGGGACTGATGGGGACTTTTGACACTTTATTCCTTGTGGTAAACTGGTAAACCTAAGGTCTCTACGAAGATTTGGCTCTGTCGGAATTTTCTTTATTTCAATTGTCTAAAATGACCGGACTAATACGTGGCGTATGTGTGCATACTATGTAGAACATGATTCTTACAAGCGTAATATCTGGGAAATAGTGGGTCTTAGAGAAAAAATCATAGAGATCATTTTTATAGAGGATTTTAAGATCTACAACTTTGCTCTGAGGTACTTTTTCGATAAAACTTACCGTTTTTGAGAAAAATCCAAAAAACCTAAAATTTTGACCTTGGGCCCCGAATAAGTCCCTAAGCTCACATGGGACTGATGGGGACTTTTGACACTTTATTCCTTGTGGTAAACCTAAGGTCTCTACGAAGATTTGGCTCTGTCGGAATTTTCTTTATTTCAATTGTCTAAAATGACCGGACTAATACGTGGCGTATGTGTGCATACTATGTAGAACATGATTCTTACAAGCGTAATATCTGGGAAATAGTGGGTCTTAGAGAAAAAATCATAGAGATCATTTTTATAGAGAATTTTAAGATCTACAACTTTGCTCTGAGGTACTTTTTCGATAAAACTTACCGTTTTTGAGAAAAATCCAAAAAACCTAAAATTTTGACCTTGGGCAACGAATAAGTCCCTAAGCTCACATGGGACTGATGGGGACTTTTGACACTTTATTCCTTGTGGTAAACTGGTAAACCTAAGGTCTCTACGAAGATTTGGCTCTGTCGGAATTTTCTTTATTTCAATTGTCTAAAATGACCGGACTAATACGTGGCATGTGTGTGCATACTATGTAGAACATGATTCTTACAAGCGCAATATCTAGGAAATAGTGGGTCTTAGAGAAAAAACATACATACCATTTTTATAGAGAATTTTAAGATCTACAACTTTGCTCTGAGGTACTTTTTCGATAAAACTTACCGTTTTCGAGAAAAATCCAAAAAACCTAAAATTTTGACCTTGGGCAACGAATAAGTCCCTAAGCTCACATGGGACTGATGGGGACTTTTGACACTTTATTCCTTGTGGTAAACTGGTAAACCTAAGGTCTCTACGAAGATTTGGCTCTGTCGGAATTTTCTTTATTTCAATTGTCTAAAATGACCGGACTAATACGTGGCGTATGTGTGCATACTATGTAGAACATGATTCTTACAAGCGTAATATCTGGGAAATAGTGGGTCTTAGAGAAAAAAACCATAGGGATCATTTTTATAGAGAATTTTAAGATCTACAACTTTGCTCTGAGGTACTTTTTCGATAAAACTTACCGTTTTCGAGAAAAATCCAAAAAACCTAAAATTTTGACCTTGGGCCCCGAATAAGTCCCTAAGCTCACATGGGACTGATGGGGACTTTTGACACTTTATTCCTTGTGGTAAACCTAAGGTCTCTACGAAGATTTGGCTCTGTCGGAATTTTCTTTATTTCAATTGTCTAAAATGACCGGACTAATACGTGGCGTATGTGTGCATACTATGTAGAACATGATTCTTACAAGCGTAATATCTGGGAAATAGTGGGTCTTAGAGAAAAAATCATAGAGATCATTTTTATAGAGAATTTTAAGATCTACAACTTTGCTCTGAGGTACTTTTTCGATAAAACTTACCGTTTTTGAGAAAAATCCAAAAAACCTAAAATTTTGACCTTGGGCCCCGAATAAGTCCCTAAGCTCACATGGGACTGATGGGGACTTTTGACACTTTATTCCTTGTGGTAAACTGGTAAACCTAAGGTCTCTACGAAGATTTGGCTCTGTCGGAATTTTCTTTATTTCAATTGTCTAAAATGACCGGACTAATACGTGGCATATGTGTGCATACTATGTAGAACATGATTCTTACAAGCGCAATATCTAGGAAATAGTGGGTCTTAGAGAAAAAACATAGATACCATTTTTATAGAGAATTTTAAGATCTACAACTTTGCTTTGAGGTACTTTTTCGATAAAACTTACCGTTTTCGAGAAAAATCCAAAAAACCTAAAATTTTGACCTTGGGCCCCGAATAAGTCCCTAAGCTCACATGGGACTGATGGGGACTTTTGACACTTTATTCCTTGTGGTAAACTGGTAAACCTAAGGTCTCTACGAAGATTTGGCTCTGTCGGAATTTTCTTTATTTCAATTGTCTAAAATGACCGGACTAATACGTGGCGTATGTGTGCATACTATGTAGAACATGATTCTTACAAGCGTAATATCTGGGAAATAGTGGGTCTTAGAGAAAAAATCATAGAGATCATTTTTATAGAGAATTTTAAGATCTACAACTTTGCTCTGAGGTACTTTTTCGATAAAACTTACCGTTTTCGAGAAAAATCCAAAAAACCTAAAATTTTGACCTTGGGCCCCGAATAAGTCCCTAAGCTCACATGGGACTGATGGGGACTTTTGACACTTTATTCCTTGTGGTAAACTGGTAAACCTAAGGTCTCTACGAAGATTTGGCTCTGTCGGAATTTTCTTTATTTCAATTGTCTAAAATGACCGGACTAATACGTGGCGTATGTGTGCATACTATGTAGAACATGATTCTTACAAGCGTAATATCTGGGAAATAGTGGGTCTTAGAGAAAAAATCATAGAGATCATTTTTATAGAGGATTTTAAGATCTACAACTTTGCTCTGAGGTACTTTTTCGATAAAACTTACCGTTTTTGAGAAAAATCCAAAAAACCTAAAATTTTGACCTTGGGCCCCGAATAAGTCCCTAAGCTCACATGGGACTGATGGGGACTTTTGACACTTTATTCCTTGTGGTAAACCTAAGGTCTCTACGAAGATTTGGCTCTGTCGGAATTTTCTTTATTTCAATTGTCTAAAATGACCGGACTAATACGTGGCGTATGTGTGCATACTATGTAGAACATGATTCTTACAAGCGTAATATCTGGGAAATAGTGGGTCTTAGAGAAAAAATCATAGTGATCATTTTTATAGAGAATTTTAAGATCTACAACTTTGCTCTGAGGTACTTTTTCGATAAAACTTACCGTTTTTGAGAAAAATCCAAAAAACCTAAAATTTTGACCTTGGGCAACGAATAAGTCCCTAAGCTCACATGGGACTGATGGGGACTTTTGACACTTTATTCCTTGTGGTAAACTGGTAAACCTAAGGTCTCTACGAAGATTTGGCTCTGTCGGAATTTTCTTTATTTCAATTGTCTAAAATGACCGGACTAATACGTGGCATGTGTGTGCATACTATGTAGAACATGATTCTTACAAGCGCAATATCTAGGAAATAGTGGGTCTTAGAGAAAAAACATACATACCATTTTTATAGAGAATTTTAAGATCTACAACTTTGCTCTGAGGTACTTTTTCGATAAAACTTACCGTTTTCGAGAAAAATCCAAAAAACCTAAAATTTTGACCTTGGGCAACGAATAAGTCCCTAAGCTCACATGGGACTGATGGGGACTTTTGACACTTTATTCCTTGTGGTAAACTGGTAAACCTAAGGTCTCTACGAAGATTTGGCTCTGTCGGAATTTTCTTTATTTCAATTGTCTAAAATGACCGGACTAATACGTGGCATGTGTGTGCATACTATGTAGAACATGATTCTTACAAGCGCAATATCTAGGAAATAGTGGGTCTTAGAGAAAAAACATACATACTATTTTTATAGAGAATTTTAAGATCTACAACTTTGCTCTGAGGTACTTTTTCGATAAAGCTTACCGTTTTCGAGAAAAATCCAAAAAACCTAAAATTTTGACCTTGGGCCCCGAATAAGTCCCTAAGCTCACATGGGACTGATGGGGACTTTTGACACTTTATTCCTTGTGGTAAACTGGTAAACCTAAGGTCTCTACGAAGATTTGGCTCTGTCGGAATTTTCTTTATTTCAATTGTCTAAAATGACCGGACTAATACGTGGCGTATGTGTGCATACTATGTAGAACATGATTCTTACAAGCGTAATATCTGGGAAATAGTGGGTCTTAGAGAAAAAACATAGATACCATTTTTATAGAGAATTTTAAGATCTACAACTTTGCTTTGAGGTACTTTTTCGATAAAACTTACCGTTTTCGAGAAAAATCCAAAAAACCTAAAATTTTGACCTTGGGCCCCGAATAAGTCCCTAAGCTCACATGGGACTGATGGGGACTTTTGACACTTTATTCCTTGTGGTACACTGGTAAACCTAAGGTCTCTACGAAGATTTGGCTCTGTCGGAATTTTCTTTATTTCAATTGTCTAAAATGACCGGACTAATACGTGGCGTATGTGTGCATACTATGTAGAACATGATTCTTACAAGCGTAATATCTGGGAAATAGTGGGTCTTAGAGAAAAAATCATAGAGATCATTTTTATAGAGAATTTTAAGATCTACAACTTTGCTCTGAGGTACTTTTTCGATAAAACTTACCGTTTTCGAGAAAAATCCAAAAAACCTAAAATTTTGACCTTGGGCCCCGAATAAGTCCCTAAGCTCACATGGGACTGATGGGGACTTTTGACACTTTATTCCTTGTGGTAAACCTAAGGTCTCTACGAAGATTTGGCTCTGTCGGAATTTTCTTTATTTCAATTGTCTAAAATGACCGGACTAATACGTGGCGTATGTGTGCATACTATGTAGAACATGATTCTTACAAGCGTAATATCTGGGAAATAGTGGGTCTTAGAGAAAAAATCATAGAGATCATTTTTATAGAGAATTTTAAGATCTACAACTTTGCTCTGAGGTACTTTTTCGATAAAACTTACCGTTCTTGAGAAAAATCCAAAAAACCTAAAATTTTGACCTTGGGCAACGAATAAGTCCCTAAGCTCACATGGGACTGATGGGGACTTTTGACACTTTATTCCTTGTGGTAAACTGGTAAACCTAAGGTCTCTACGAAGATTTGGCTCTGTCGGAATTTTCTTTATTTCAATTGTCTAAAATGACCGGACTAATACGTGGCATGTGTGTGCATACTATGTAGAACATGATTCTTACAAGCGCAATATCTAGGAAATAGTGGGTCTTAGAGAAAAAACATACATACCATTTTTATAGAGAATTTTAAGATCTACAACTTTGTTCTGAGGTACTTTTTCGATAAAACTTACCGTTTTTGTGAAAAATCCAAAAAACCTAAAATTTTGACCTTGGGCCCCGAATAAGTCCCTAAGCTCACATGGGACTGATGGGGACTTTTGACACTTTATTCCTTGTGGTAAACTGGTAAACCTAAGGTCTCTACGAAGATTTGGCTCTGTCGGAATTTTCTTTATTTCAATTGTCTAAAATGACCGGACTAATACGTGGCATATGTGTGCATACTATGTAGAACATGATTCTTACAAGCGCAATATCTAGGAAATAGTGGGTCTTAGAGAAAAAACATAGATACCATTTTTATAGAGAATTTTAAGATCTACAACTTTGCTCTGAGGTACTTTTTCGATAAAACTTACCGTTTTCGAGAAAAATCCAAAAAACCTAAAATTTTGACCTTGGGCCCCGAATAAGTCCCTAAGCTCACATGGGACTGATGGGGACTTTTGACACTTTATTCCTTGTGGTAAACCTAAGGTCTCTACGAAGATTTGGCTCTGTCGGAATTTTCTTTATTTCAATTGTCTAAAATGACCGGACTAATACGTGGCGTATGTGTGCATACTATGTAGAACATGATTCTTACAAGCGTAATATCTGGGAAATAGTGGGTCTTAGAGAAAAAATCATAGAGATCATTTTTATAGAGAATTTTAAGATCTACAACTTTGCTCTGAGGTACTTTTTCGATAAAACTTACCGTTTTCGAGAAAAATCCAAAAAACCTAAAATTTTGACCTTGGGCCCCGAATAAGTCCCTAAGCTCACATGGGACTGATGGGGACTTTTGACACTTTATTCCTTGTGGTAAACCTAAGGTCTCTACGAAGATTTGGCTCTGTCGGAATTTTCTTTATTTCAATTGTCTAAAATGACCGGACTAATACGTGGCGTATGTGTGCATACTATGTAGAACATGATTCTTACAAGCGTAATATCTGGGAAATAGTGGGTCTTAGAGAAAAAATCATAGAGATCATTTTTATAGAGAATTTTAAGATCTACAACTTTGCTCTGAGGTACTTTTTCGATAAAACTTACCGTTTTTGAGAAAAATCCAAAAAACCTAAAATTTTGACCTTGGGCAACGAATAAGTCCCTAAGCTCACATGGGACTGATGGGGACTTTTGACACTTTATTCCTTGTGGTAAACTGGTAAACCTAAGGTCTCTACGAAGATTTGGCTCTGTCGGAATTTTCTTTATTTCAATTGTCTAAAATGACCGGACTAATACGTGGCATGTGTGTGCATACTATGTAGAACATGATTCTTACAAGCGCAATATCTAGGAAATAGTGGGTCTTAGAGAAAAAACATACATACCATTTTTATAGAGAATTTTAAGATCTACAACTTTGTTCTGAGGTACTTTTTCGATAAAACTTACCGTTTTTGAGAAAAATCCAAAAAACCTAAAATTTTGACCTTGGGCCCCGAATAAGTCCCTAAGCTCACATGGGACTGATGGGGACTTTTGACACTTTATTCCTTGTGGTAAACTGGTAAACCTAAGGTCTCTACGAAGATTTGGCTCTGTCGGAATTTTCTTTATTTCAATTGTCTAAAATGACCGGACTAATACGTGGCATATGTGTGCATACTATGTAGAACATGATTCTTACAAGCGCAATATCTAGGAAATAGTGGGTCTTAGAGAAAAAACATAGATACCATTTTTATAGAGAATTTTAAGATCTACAACTTTGCTCTGAGGTACTTTTTCGATAAAACTTACCGTTTTCGAGAAAAATCCAAAAAACCTAAAATTTTGACCTTGGGCCCCGAATAAGTCCCTAAGCTCACATGGGACTGATGGGGACTTTTGACACTTTATTCCTTGTGGTAAACCTAAGGTCTCTACGAAGATTTGGCTCTGTCGGAATTTTCTTTATTTCAATTGTCTAAAATGACCGGACTAATACGTGGCGTATGTGTGCATACTATGTAGAACATGATTCTTACAAGCGTAATATCTGGGAAATAGTGGGTCTTAAAAAAAAATCATAGAGATCATTTTTATAGAGAATTTTAAGATCTACAACTTTGCTCTGAGGTACTTTTTCGATAAAACTTACCGTTTTCGAGAAAAATCCAAAAAACCTAAAATTTTGACCTTGGGCCCCGAATAAGTCCCTAAGCTCACATGGGACTGATGGGGACTTTTGACACTTTATTCCTTGTGGTAAACTGGTAAACCTAAGGTCTCTACGAAGATTTGGCTCTGTCGGAATTTTCTTTATTTCAATTGTCTAAAATGACCGGACTAATACGTGGCATATGTGTGCATACTATGTAGAACATGATTCTTACAAGCGCAATATCTAGGAAATAGTGGGTCTTAGAGAAAAAACATAGATACTATTTTTATAGAGAATTTTAAGATCTACAACTTTGCTCTAAAGTACTATTTCGATAAAACTTACCGTTTTCGAGAAAAATCCAAAAAACCTAAAATCTTGACCCTGGGCCCCGAATAAGCCCCTAAGCTCACATGGGACTGATGGGGACTTTTGACACTTTATTCCTTGTGGTAAACTGGTAAACCTAAGGTCTCTACGAAGATTTGGCTCTGTCGGAATTTTCTTTATTTCAATTGTCTAAAATGACCGGACTAATACGTGGCGTATGTGTGCATACTATGTAGAACATGATTCTTACAAGCGTAATATCTGGGAAATAGTGGGTCTTAGAGAAAAAAACCATAGGGATCATTTTTATAGAGAATTTTAAGATCTACAACTTTGCTCTGAGGTACTTTTTCGATAAAACTTACCGTTTTCGAGAAAAATCCAAAAAACCTAAAATTTTGACCTTGGGCCCCGAATAAGTCCCTAAGCTCACATGGGACTGATGGGGACTTTTGACACTTTATTCCTTGTGGTAAACCTAAGGTCTCTACGAAGATTTGGCTCTGTCGGAATTTTCTTTATTTCAATTGTCTAAAATGACCGGACTAATACGTGGCGTATGTGTGCATACTATGTAGAACATGATTCTTACAAGCGTAATATCTGGGAAATAGTGGGTCTTAGAGAAAAAATCATAGAGATCATTTTTATAGAGAATTTTAAGATCTACAACTTTGCTCTGAGGTACTTTTTCGATAAAACTTACCGTTTTTGAGAAAAATCCAAAAAACCTAAAATTTTGACCTTGGGCCCCGAATAAGTCCCTAAGCTCACATGGGACTGATGGGGACTTTTGACACTTTATTCCTTGTGGTAAACTGGTAAACCTAAGGTCTCTACGAAGATTTGGCTCTGTCGGAATTTTCTTTATTTCAATTGTCTAAAATGACCGGACTAATACGTGGCATATGTGTGCATACTATGTAGAACATGATTCTTACAAGCGCAATATCTAGGAAATAGTGGGTCTTAGAGAAAAAACATAGATACCATTTTTATAGAGAATTTTAAGATCTACAACTTTGCTTTGAGGTACTTTTTCGATAAAACTTACCGTTTTCGAGAAAAATCCAAAAAACCTAAAATTTTGACCTTGGGCCCCGAATAAGTCCCTAAGCTCACATGGGACTGATGGGGACTTTTGACACTTTATTCCTTGTGGTAAACTGGTAAACCTAAGGTCTCTACGAAGATTTGGCTCTGTCGGAATTTTCTTTATTTCAATTGTCTAAAATGACCGGACTAATACGTGGCGTATGTGTGCATACTATGTAGAACATGATTCTTACAAGCGTAATATCTGGGAAATAGTGGGTCTTAGAGAAAAAATCATAGAGATCATTTTTATAGAGAATTTTAAGATCTACAACTTTGCTCTGAGGTACTTTTTCGATAAAACTTACCGTTTTCGAGAAAAATCCAAAAAACCTAAAATTTTGACCTTGGGCCCCGAATAAGTCCCTAAGCTCACATGGGACTGATGGGGACTTTTGACACTTTATTCCTTGTGGTAAACTGGTAAACCTAAGGTCCCTACGAAGATTTGGCTCTGTCGGAATTTTCTTTATTTCAATTGTCTAAAATGACCGGACTAATACGTGGCGTATGTGTGCATACTATGTAGAACATGATTCTTACAAGCGTAATATCTGGGAAATAGTGGGTCTTAGAGAAAAAATCATAGAGATCATTTTTATAGAGGATTTTAAGATCTACAACTTTGCTCTGAGGTACTTTTTCGATAAAACTTACCGTTTTTGAGAAAAATCCAAAAAACCTAAAATTTTGACCTTGGGCCCCGAATAAGTCCCTAAGCTCACATGGGACTGATGGGGACTTTTGACACTTTATTCCTTGTGGTAAACCTAAGGTCTCTACGAAGATTTGGCTCTGTCGGAATTTTCTTTATTTCAATTGTCTAAAATGACCGGACTAATACGTGGCGTATGTGTGCATACTATGTAGAACATGATTCTTACAAGCGTAATATCTGGGAAATAGTGGGTCTTAGAGAAAAAATCATAGAGATCATTTTTATAGAGAATTTTAAGATCTACAACTTTGCTCTGAGGTACTTTTTCGATAAAACTTACCGTTTTTGAGAAAAATCCAAAAAACCTAAAATTTTGACCTTGGGCCCCGAATAAGTCCCTAAGCTCACATGGGACTGATGGGGACTTTTGACACTTTATTCCTTGTGGTAAACTGGTAAACCTAAGGTCTCTACGAAGATTTGGCTCTGTCGGAATTTTCTTTATTTCAATTGTCTAAAATGACCGGACTAATACGTGGCATATGTGTGCATACTATGTAGAACATGATTCTTACAAGCGCAATATCTAGGAAATAGTGGGTCTTAGAGAAAAAACATAGATACCATTTTTATAGAGAATTTTAAGATCTACAACTTTGCTCTGAGGTACTTTTTCGATAAAACTTACCGTTTTCGAGAAAAATCCAAAAAACCTAAAATTTTGACCTTGGGCCCCGAATAAGTCCCTAAGCTCACATGGGACTGATGGGGACTTTTGACACTTTATTCCTTGTGGTAAACCTAAGGTCTCTACGAAGATTTGGCTCTGTCGGAATTTTCTTTATTTCAATTGTCTAAAATGACCGGACTAATACGTGGCGTATGTGTGCATACTATGTAGAACATGATTCTTACAAGCGTAATATCTGGGAAATAGTGGGTCTTAGAGAAAAAATCATAGAGATCATTTTTATAGAGAATTTTAAGATCTACAACTTTGCTCTGAGGTACTTTTTCGATAAAACTTACCGTTTTCGAGAAAAATCCAAAAAACCTAAAATTTTGACCTTGGGCCCCGAATAAGTCCCTAAGCTCACATGGGACTGATGGGGACTTTTGACACTTTATTCCTTGTGGTAAACCTAAGGTCTCTACGAAGATTTGGCTCTGTCGGAATTTTCTTTATTTCAATTGTCTAAAATGACCGGACTAATACGTGGCGTATGTGTGCATACTATGTAGAACATGATTCTTACAAGCGTAATATCTGGGAAATAGTGGGTCTTAGAGAAAAAATCATAGAGATCATTTTTATAGAGAATTTTAAGATCTACAACTTTGCGTTGAGGTACTTTTTCGATAAAACTTACCGTTTTTGAGAAAAATCCAAAAAACATAAAATTTTGACCTTGGGCAACGAATAAGTCCCTAAGCTCACATGAGACTGATGGGGACTTTTGACACTTTATTCCTTGTGGTAAACTGGTAAACCTAAGGTCTCTACGAAGATTTGGCTCTGTCGGAATTTTCTTTATTTCAATTGTCTAAAATGACCGGACTAATACGTGGCATGTGTGTGCATACTATGTAGAACATGATTCTTACAAGCGCAATATCTAGGAAATAGTGGGTCTTAGAGAAAAAACATACATACCATTTTTATAGAGAATTTTAAGATCTACAACTTTGTTTTGAGGTACTTTTTCGATAAAGCTTACCGTTTTTGAGAAAAATCCAAAAAACCTAAAATTTTGACCTTGGGCCCCGAATAAGTCCCTAAGCTCACATGGGACTGATGGGGACTTGTGACACTTTATTCCTTGTGGTAAACTGGTAAACCTAAGGTCTCTACGAAGATTTGGCTCTGTCGGAATTTTCTTTATTTCAATTGTCTAAAATGACCGGACTAATACGTGGCATATGTGTGCATACTATGTAGAACATGATTCTTACAAGCGTAATATCTGGGAAATAGTGGGTCTTAGAGAAAAAAACCATAGGGATCATTTTTATAGAGAATTTTAAGATCTACAACTTTGCTCTGAGGTACTTTTTCGATAAAACTTACCGTTTTCGAGAAAAATCCAAAAAACCTAAAATTTTGACCTTGGGCCCCGAATAAGTCCCTAAGCTCACATGGGACTGATGGGGACTTTTGACACTTTATTCCTTGTGGTAAACCTAAGGTCTCTACGAAGATTTGGCTCTGTCGGAATTTTCTTTATTTCAATTGTCTAAAATGACCGGACTAATACGTGGCGTATGTGTGCATACTATGTAGAACATGATTCTTACAAGCGTAATATCTGGGAAATAGTGGGTCTTAGAGAAAAAATCATAGAGATCATTTTTATAGAGAATTTTAAGATCTACAACTTTGCTCTGAGGTACTTTTTCGATAAAACTTACCGTTTTTGAGAAAAATCCAAAAAACCTAAAATTTTGACCTTGGGCCCCGAATAAGTCCCTAAGCTCACATGGGACTGATGGGGACTTTTGACACTTTATTCCTTGTGGTAAACTGGTAAACCTAAGGTCTCTACGAAGATTTGGCTCTGTCGGAATTTTCTTTATTTCAATTGTCTAAAATGACCGGACTAATACGTGGCATATGTGTGCATACTATGTAGAACATGATTCTTACAAGCGCAATATCTAGGAAATAGTGGGTCTTAGAGAAAAAACATAGATACCATTTTTATAGAGAATTTTAAGATCTACAACTTTGCTTTGAGGTACTTTTTCGATAAAACTTACCGTTTTCGAGAAAAATCCAAAAAACCTAAAATTTTGACCTTGGGCCCCGAATAAGTCCCTAAGCTCACATGGGACTGATGGGGACTTTTGACACTTTATTCCTTGTGGTAAACTGGTAAACCTAAGGTCTCTACGAAGATTTGGCTCTGTCGGAATTTTCTTTATTTCAATTGTCTAAAATGACCGGACTAATACGTGGCGTATGTGTGCATACTATGTAGAACATGATTCTTACAAGCGTAATATCTGGGAAATAGTGGGTCTTAGAGAAAAAATCATAGAGATCATTTTTATAGAGAATTTTAAGATCTACAACTTTGCTCTGAGGTACTTTTTCGATAAAACTTACCGTTTTCGAGAAAAATCCAAAAAACCTAAAATTTTGACCTTGGGCCCCGAATAAGTCCCTAAGCTCACATGGGACTGATGGGGACTTTTGACACTTTATTCCTTGTGGTAAACTGGTAAACCTACGGTCCCTACGAAGATTTGGCTCTGTCGGAATTTTCTTTATTTCAATTGTCTAAAATGACCGGACTAATACGTGGCGTATGTGTGCATACTATGTAGAACATGATTCTTACAAGCGTAATATCTGGGAAATAGTGGGTCTTAGAGAAAAAATCATAGAGATCATTTTTATAGAGGATTTTAAGATCTACAACTTTGCTCTGAGGTACTTTTTCGATAAAACTTACCGTTTTTGAGAAAAATCCAAAAAACCTAAAATTTTGACCTTGGGCCCCGAATAAGTCCCTAAGCTCACATGGGACTGATGGGGACTTTTGACACTTTATTCCTTGTGGTAAACCTAAGGTCTCTACGAAGATTTGGCTCTGTCGGAATTTTCTTTATTTCAATTGTCTAAAATGACCGGACTAATACGTGGCGTATGTGTGCATACTATGTAGAACATGATTCTTACAAGCGTAATATCTGGGAAATAGTGGGTCTTAGAGAAAAAATCATAGAGATCATTTTTATAGAGAATTTTAAGATCTACAACTTTGCTCTGAGGTACTTTTTCGATAAAACTTACCGTTTTTGAGAAAAATCCAAAAAACCTAAAATTTTGACCTTGGGCCCCGAATAAGTCCCTAAGCTCACATGGGACTGATGGGGACTTTTGACACTTTATTCCTTGTGGTAAACTGGTAAACCTAAGGTCTCTACGAAGATTTGGCTCTGTCGGAATTTTCTTTATTTCAATTGTCTAAAATGACCGGACTAATACGTGGCATATGTGTGCATACTATGTAGAACATGATTCTTACAAGCGCAATATCTAGGAAATAGTGGGTCTTAGAGAAAAAACATAGATACCATTTTTATAGAGAATTTTAAGATCTACAACTTTGCTCTGAGGTACTTTTTCGATAAAACTTACCGTTTTCGAGAAAAATCCAAAAAACCTAAAATTTTGACCTTGGGCCCCGAATAAGTCCCTAAGCTCACATGGGACTGATGGGGACTTTTGACACTTTATTCCTTGTGGTAAACCTAAGGTCTCTACGAAGATTTGGCTCTGTCGGAATTTTCTTTATTTCAATTGTCTAAAATGACCGGACTAATACGTGGCGTATGTGTGCATACTATGTAGAACATGATTCTTACAAGCGTAATATCTGGGAAATAGTGGGTCTTAGAGAAAAAATCATAGAGATCATTTTTATAGAGAATTTTAAGATCTACAACTTTGCTCTGAAGTACTTTTTCGATAAAACTTACCGTTTTCGAGAAAAATCCAAAAAACCTAAAATTTTGACCTTGGGCCCCGAATAAGTCCCTAAGCTCACATGGGACTGATGGGGACTTTTGACACTTTATTCCTTGTGGTAAACCTAAGGTCTCTACGAAGATTTGGCTCTGTCGGAATTTTCTTTATTTCAATTGTCTAAAATGACCGGACTAATACGTGGCGTATGTGTGCATACTATGTAGAACATGATTCTTACAAGCGTAATATCTGGGAAATAGTGGGTCTTAGAGAAAAAATCATAGAGATCATTTTTATAGAGAATTTTAAGATCTACAACTTTGCTCTGAGGTACTTTTTCGATAAAACCTACCGTTTTTGAGAAAAATCCAAAAAACCTAAAATTTTGACCTTGGGCAACGAATAAGTCCCTAAGCTCACATGGGACTGATGGGGACTTTTGACACTTTATTCCTTGTGGTAAACTGGTAAACCTAAGGTCTCTACGAAGATTTGGCTCTGTCGGAATTTTCTTTATTTCAATTGTCTAAAATGACCGGACTAATACGTGGCATGTGTGTGCATACTATGTAGAACATGATTCTTACAAGCGCAATATCTAGGAAATAGTGGGTCTTAGAGAAAAAACATACATACCATTTTTATAGAGAATTTTAAGATCTACAACTTTGTTCTGAGGTACTTTTTCGATAAAACTTACCGTTTTTGAGAAAAATCCAAAAAACCTAAAATTTTGACCTTGGGCCCCGAATAAGTCCCTAAGCTCACATGGGACTGATGGGGACTTTTGACACTTTATTCCTTGTGGTAAACTGGTAAACCTAAGGTCTCTACGAAGATTTGGCTCTGTCGGAATTTTCTTTATTTCAATTGTCTAAAATGACCGGACTAATACGTGGCATATGTGTGCATACTATGTAGAACATGATTCTTACAAGCGCAATATCTAGGAAATAGTGGGTCTTAGAGAAAAAACATAGATACCATTTTTATAGAGAATTTTAAGATCTACAACTTTGCTCTGAGGTACTTTTTCGATAAAACTTACCGTTTTCGAGAAAAATCCAAAAAACCTAAAATTTTGACCTTGGGCCCCGAATAAGTCCCTAAGCTCACATGGGACTGATGGGGACTTTTGACACTTTATTCCTTGTGGTAAACCTAAGGTCTCTACGAAGATTTGGCTCTGTCGGAATTTTCTTTATTTCAATTGTCTAAAATGACCGGACTAATACGTGGCGTATGTGTGCATACTATGTAGAACATGATTCTTACAAGCGTAATATTTGGGAAATAGTGGGTCTTAAAAAAAAAAATCATAGAGATCATTTTTATAGAGAATTTTAAGATCTACAACTTTGCTCTGAGGTACTTTTTCGATAAAACTTACCGTTTTCGAGAAAAATCCAAAAAACCTAAAATTTTGACCTTGGGCCCCGAATAAGTCCCTAAGCTCACATGGGACTGATGGGGACTTTTGACACTTTATTCCTTGTGGTAAACTGGTAAACCTAAGGTCTCTACGAAGATTTGGCTCTGTCGGAATTTTCTTTATTTCAATTGTCTAAAATGACCGGACTAATACGTGGCATATGTGTGCATACTATGTAGAACATGATTCTTACAAGCGCAATATCTAGGAAATAGTGGGTCTTAGAGAAAAAACATAGATACTATTTTTATAGAGAATTTTAAGATCTACAACTTTGCTCTGAAGTACTTTTTCGATAAAACTTACCGTTTTCGAGAAAAATCCAAAAAACCTAAAATTTTGACCCTGGGCCCCGAATAAGCCCCTAAGCTCACATGGGACTGATGGGGACTTTTGACACTTTATTCCTTGTGGTAAACTGGTAAACCTAAGGTCTCTACGAAGATTTGGCTCTGTCGGAATTTTCTTTATTTCAATTGTCTAAAATGACCGGACTAATACGTGGCGTATGTGTGCATACTATGTAGAACATGATTCTTACAAGCGTAATATCTGGGAAATAGTGGGTCTTAGAGAAAAAAACCATAGGGATCATTTTTATAGAGAATTTTAAGATCTACAACTTTGCTCTGAGGTACTTTTTCGATAAAACTTACCGTTTTCGAGAAAAATCCAAAAAACCTAAAATTTTGACCTTGGGCCCCGAATAAGTCCCTAAGCTCACATGGGACTGATGGGGACTTTTGACACTTTATTCCTTGTGGTAAACCTAAGGTCTCTACGAAGATTTGGCTCTGTCGGAATTTTCTTTATTTCAATTGTCTAAAATGACCGGACTAATACGTGGCGTATGTGTGCATACTATGTAGAACATGATTCTTACAAGCGTAATATCTGGGAAATAGTGGGTCTTAGAGAAAAAATCATAGAGATCATTTTTATAGAGAATTTTAAGATCTACAACTTTGCTCTGAGGTACTTTTTCGATAAAACTTACCGTTTTTGAGAAAAATCCAAAAAACCTAAAATTTTGACCTTGGGCCCCGAATAAGTCCCTAAGCTCACATGGGACTGATGGGGACTTTTGACACTTTATTCCTTGTGGTAAACTGGTAAACCTAAGGTCTCTACGAAGATTTGGCTCTGTCGGAATTTTCTTTATTTCAATTGTCTAAAATGACCGGACTAATACGTGGCATATGTGTGCATACTATGTAGAACATGATTCTTACAAGCGCAATATCTAGGAAATAGTGGGTCTTAGAGAAAAAACATAGATACCATTTTTATAGAGAATTTTAAGATCTACAACTTTGCTTTGAGGTACTTTTTCGATAAAACTTACCGTTTTCGAGAAAAATCCAAAAAACCTAAAATTTTGACCTTGGGCCCCGAATAAGTCCCTAAGCTCACATGGGACTGATGGGGACTTTTGACACTTTATTCCTTGTGGTAAACTGGTAAACCTAAGGTCTCTACGAAGATTTGGCTCTGTCGGAATTTTCTTTATTTCAATTGTCTAAAATGACCGGACTAATACGTGGCGTATGTGTGCATACTATGTAGAACATGATTCTTACAAGCGTAATATCTGGGAAATAGTGGGTCTTAGAGAAAAAATCATAGAGATCATTTTTATAGAGAATTTTAAGATCTACAACTTTGCTCTGAGGTACTTTTTCGATAAAACTTACCGTTTTCGAGAAAAATCCAAAAAACCTAAAATTTTGACCTTGGGCCCCGAATAAGTCCCTAAGCTCACATGGGACTGATGGGGACTTTTGACACTTTATTCCTTGTGGTAAACTGGTAAACCTAAGGTCCCTACGAAGATTTGGCTCTGTCGGAATTTTCTTTATTTCAATTGTCTAAAATGACCGGACTAATACGTGGCGTATGTGTGCATACTATGTAGAACATGATTCTTACAAGCGTAATATCTGGGAAATAGTGGGTCTTAGAGAAAAAATCATAGAGATCATTTTTATAGAGGATTTTAAGATCTACAACTTTGCTCTGAGGTACTTTTTCGATAAAACTTACCGTTTTTGAGAAAAATCCAAAAAACCTAAAATTTTGACCTTGGGCCCCGAATAAGTCCCTAAGCTCACATGGGACTGATGGGGACTTTTGACACTTTATTCCTTGTGGTAAACCTAAGGTCTCTACGAAGATTTGGCTCTGTCGGAATTTTCTTTATTTCAATTGTCTAAAATGACCGGACTAATACGTGGCGTATGTGTGCATACTATGTAGAACATGATTCTTACAAGCGTAATATCTGGGAAATAGTGGGTCTTAGAGAAAAAATCATAGAGATCATTTTTATAGAGAATTTTAAGATCTACAACTTTGCTCTGAGGTACTTTTTCGATAAAACTTACCGTTTTTGAGAAAAATCCAAAAAACCTAAAATTTTGACCTTGGGCCCCGAATAAGTCCCTAAGCTCACATGGGACTGATGGGGACTTTTGACACTTTATTCCTTGTGGTAAACTGGTAAACCTAAGGTCTCTACGAAGATTTGGCTCTGTCGGAATTTTCTTTATTTCAATTGTCTAAAATGACCGGACTAATACGTGGCATATGTGTGCATACTATGTAGAACATGATTCTTACAAGCGCAATATCTAGGAAATAGTGGGTCTTAGAGAAAAAACATAGATACCATTTTTATAGAGAATTTTAAGATCTACAACTTTGCTTTGAGGTACTTTTTCGATAAAACTTACCGTTTTCGAGAAAAATCCAAAAAACCTAAAATTTTGACCTTGGGCCCCGAATAAGTCCCTAAGCTCACATGGGACTGATGGGGACTTTTGACACTTTATTCCTTGTGGTAAACTGGTAAACCTAAGGTCTCTACGAAGATTTGGCTCTGTCGGAATTTTCTTTATTTCAATTGTCTAAAATGACCGGACTAATACGTGGCGTATGTGTGCATACTATGTAGAACATGATTCTTACAAGCGTAATATCTGGGAAATAGTGGGTCTTAGAGAAAAAATCATAGAGATCATTTTTATAGAGAATTTTAAGATCTACAACTTTGCTCTGAGGTACTTTTTCGATAAAACTTACCGTTTTCGAGAAAAATCCAAAAAACCTAAAATTTTGACCTTGGGCCCCGAATAAGTCCCTAAGCTCACATGGGACTGATGGGGACTTTTGACACTTTATTCCTTGTGGTAAACTGGTAAACCTAAGGTCCCTACGAAGATTTGGCTCTGTCGGAATTTTCTTTATTTCAATTGTCTAAAATGACCGGACTAATACGTGGCGTATGTGTGCATACTATGTAGAACATGATTCTTACAAGCGTAATATCTGGGAAATAGTGGGTCTTAGAGAAAAAATCATAGAGATCATTTTTATAGAGGATTTTAAGATCTACAACTTTGCTCTGAGGTACTTTTTCGATAAAACTTACCGTTTTTGAGAAAAATCCAAAAAACCTAAAATTTTGACCTTGGGCCCCGAATAAGTCCCTAAGCTCACATGGGACTGATGGGGACTTTTGACACTTTATTCCTTGTGGTAAACCTAAGGTCTCTACGAAGATTTGGCTCTGTCGGAATTTTCTTTATTTCAATTGTCTAAAATGACCGGACTAATACGTGGCGTATGTGTGCATACTATGTAGAACATGATTCTTACAAGCGTAATATCTGGGAAATAGTGGGTCTTAGAGAAAAAATCATAGAGATCATTTTTATAGAGAATTTTAAGATCTACAACTTTGCTCTGAGGTACTTTTTCGATAAAACTTACCGTTTTTGAGAAAAATCCAAAAAACCTAAAATTTTGACCTTGGGCCCCGAATAAGTCCCTAAGCTCACATGGGACTGATGGGGACTTTTGACACTTTATTCCTTGTGGTAAACTGGTGAACCTAAGGTCTCTACGAAGATTTGGCTCTGTCGGAATTTTCTTTATTTCAATTGTCTAAAATGACCGGACTAATACGTGGCATATGTGTGCATACTATGTAGAACATGATTCTTACAAGCGCAATATCTAGGAAATAGTGGGTCTTAGAGAAAAAACATAGATACCATTTTTATAGAGAATTTTAAGATCTACAACTTTGCTCTGAGGTACTTTTTCGATAAAACTTACCGTTTTCGAGAAAAATCCAAAAAACCTAAAATTTTGACCTTGGGCCCCGAATAAGTCCCTAAGCTCACATGGGACTGATGGGGACTTTTGACACTTTATTCCTTGTGGTAAACTGGTAAACCTAAGGTCCCTACGAAGATTTGGCTCTGTCGGAATTTTCTTTATTTCAATTGTCTAAAATGACCGGACTAATACGTGGCGTATGTGTGCATACTATGTAGAACATGATTCTTACAAGCGTAATATCTGGGAAATAGTGGGTCTTAGAGAAAAAATCATAGAGATCATTTTTATAGAGGATTTTAAGATCTACAACTTTGCTCTGAGGTACTTTTTCGATAAAACTTACCGTTTTTGAGAAAAATCCAAAAAACCTAAAATTTTGACCTTGGGCCCCGAATAAGTCCCTAAGCTCACATGGGACTGATGGGGACTTTTGACACTTTATTCCTTGTGGTAAACCTAAGGTCTCTACGAAGATTTGGCTCTGTCGGAATTTTCTTTATTTCAATTGTCTAAAATGACCGGACTAATACGTGGCGTATGTGTGCATACTATGTAGAACATGATTCTTACAAGCGTAATATCTGGGAAATAGTGGGTCTTAGAGAAAAAATCATAGAGATCATTTTTATAGAGAATTTTAAGATCTACAACTTTGCTCTGAGGTACTTTTTCGATAAAACTTACCGTTTTTGAGAAAAATCCAAAAAACCTAAAATTTTGACCTTGGGCCCCGAATAAGTCCCTAAGCTCACATGGGACTGATGGGGACTTTTGACACTTTATTCCTTGTGGTAAACTGGTAAACCTAAGGTCTCTACGAAGATTTGGCTCTGTCGGAATTTTCTTTATTTCAATTGTCTAAAATGACCGGACTAATACGTGGCATATGTGTGCATACTATGTAGAACATGATTCTTACAAGCGCAATATCTAGGAAATAGTGGGTCTTAGAGAAAAAACATAGATACCATTTTTATAGAGAATTTTAAGATCTACAACTTTGCTCTGAGGTACTTTTTCGATAAAACTTACCGTTTTCGAGAAAAATCCAAAAAACCTAAAATTTTGACCTTGGGCCCCGAATAAGTCCCTAAGCTCACATGGGACTGATGGGGACTTTTGACACTTTATTCCTTGTGGTAAACCTAAGGTCTCTACGAAGATTTGGCTCTGTCGGAATTTTCTTTATTTCAATTGTCTAAAATGACCGGACTAATACGTGGCGTATGTGTGCATACTATGTAGAACATGATTCTTACAAGCGTAATATCTGGGAAATAGTGGGTCTTAAAAAAAAATCATAGAGATCATTTTTATAGAGAATTTTAAGATCTACAACTTTGCTCTGAGGTACTTTTTCGATAAAACTTACCGTTTTCGAGAAAAATCCAAAAAACCTAAAATTTTGACCTTGGGCCCCGAATAAGTCCCTAAGCTCACATGGGACTGATGGGGACTTTTGACACTTTATTCCTTGTGGTAAACTGGTAAACCTAAGGTCTCTACGAAGATTTGGCTCTGTCGGAATTTTCTTTATTTCAATTGTCTAAAATGACCGGACTAATACGTGGCATATGTGTGCATACTATGTAGAACATGATTCTTACAAGCGCAATATCTAGGAAATAGTGGGTCTTAGAGAAAAAACATAGATACTATTTTTATAGAGAATTTTAAGATCTACAACTTTGCTCTGAAGTACTTTTTCGATAAAACTTACCGTTTTCGAGAAAAATCCAAAAAACCTAAAATTTTGACCCTGGGCCCCGAATAAGTCCCTAAGCTCACATGGGACTGATGGGGACTTTTGACACTTTATTCCTTGTGGTAAACTGGTAAACCTAAGGTCTCTACGAAGATTTGGCTCTGTCGGAATTTTCTTTATTTCAATTGTCTAAAATGACCGGACTAATACGTGGCGTATGTGTGCATACTATGTAGAACATGATTCTTACAAGCGTAATATCTGGGAAATAGTGGCTCTTAGAGAAAAAATCATAGGGATCATTTTTATAGAGAATTTTAAGATCTACAACTTTGCTTTGAGGTACTTTTTCGATAAAACTTACCGTTTTCGAGAAAAATCCAAAAAACCTAAAATTTTGACCTTGGGCCCCGAATAAGTCCCTAAGCTCACATGGGACTGATGGGGACTTTTGACACTTTATTCCTTGTGGTAAACCTAAGGTCTCTACGAAGATTTGGCTCTGTCGGAATTTTCTTTATTTCAATTGTCTAAAATGACCGGACTAATACGTGGCGTATGTGTGCATACTATGTAGAACATGATTCTTACAAGCGTAATATCTGGGAAATAGTGGGTCTTAGAGAAAAAATCATAGAGATCATTTTTATAGAGAATTTTAAGATCTACAACTTTGCTCTGAGGTACTTTTTCGATAAAACTTACCGTTTTTGAGAAAAATCCAAAAAACCTAAAATTTTGACCTTGGGCCCCGAATAAGTCCCTAAGCTCACATGGGACTGATGGGGACTTTTGACACTTTATTCCTTGTGGTAAACCTAAGGTCTCTACGAAGATTTGGCTCTGTCGGAATTTTCTTTATTTCAATTGTCTAAAATGACCGGACTAATACGTGGCGTATGTGTGCATACTATGTAGAACATGATTCTTACAAGCGTAATATCTGGGAAATAGTGGGTCTTAGAGAAAAAATCATAGAGATCATTTTTATAGAGAATTTTAAGATCTACAACTTTGCTCTGAGGTACTTTTTCGATAAAACTTACCGTTTTTGAGAAAAATCCAAAAAACCTAAAATTTTGACCTTGGGCCCCGAATAAGTCCCTAAGCTCACATGGGACTGATGGGGACTTTTGACACTTTATTCCTTGTGGTAAACTGGTAAACCTAAGGTCTCTACGAAGATTTGGCTCTGTCGGAATTTTCTTTATTTCAATTGTCTAAAATAACCGGACTAATACGTGGCATATGTGTGCATACTATGTAGAACATGATTCTTACAAGCGCAATATCTAGGAAATAGTGGGTCTTAGAGAAAAAACATAGATACTATTTTTATAGAGAATTTTAAGATCTACAACTTTGCTCTGAAGTACTTTTTCGATAAAACTTACCGTTTTCGAGAAAAATCCAAAAAACCTAAAATTTTGACCCTGGGCCCCGAATAAGTCCCTAAGCTCACATGGGACTGATGGGGACTTTTGACACTTTATTCCTTGTGGTAAACTGGTAAACCTAAGGTCTCTACGAAGATTTGGCTCTGTCGGAATTTTCTTTATTTCAATTGTCTAAAATGACCGGACTAATACGTGGCGTATGTGTGCATACTATGTAGAACATGATTCTTACAAGCGTAATATCTGGGAAATAGTGGGTCTTAGAGAAAAAATCATAGGGATCATTTTTATAGAGAATTTTAAGATCTACAACTTTGCTTTGAGGTACTTTTTCGATAAAACTTACCGTTTTCGAGAAAAATCCAAAAAACCTAAAATTTTGACCTTGGGCCCCGAATAAGTCCCTAAGCTCACATGGGACTGATGGGGACTTTTGACACTTTATTCCTTGTGGTAAACCTAAGGTCTCTACGAAGATTTGGCTCTGTCGGAATTTTCTTTATTTCAATTGTCTAAAATGACCGGACTAATACGTGGCGTATGTGTGCATACTATGTAGAACATGATTCTTACAAGCGTAATATCTGGGAAATAGTGGGTCTTAGAGAAAAAATCATAGAGATCA
The DNA here is from genome assembly GCA_944588485.1 of Phosphuga atrata. NCBI lineage: Eukaryota > Metazoa > Arthropoda > Insecta > Coleoptera > Silphidae > Phosphuga > Phosphuga atrata. The sequence goes on along the minus strand of OX155902.1, from coordinate 26,802,049 downwards.
TTTTTATAGAGAATTTTAAGATCTACAACTTTGCTCTGAGGTACTTTTTCGATAAAACTTACCGTTTTTGAGAAAAATCCAAAAAACCTAAAATTTTGACCTTGGGCCCCGAATAAGTCCCTAAGCTCACATGGGACTGATGGGGACTTTTGACACTTTATTCCTTGTGGTAAACTGGTAAACCTAAGGTCTCTACGAAGATTTGGCTCTGTCGGAATTTTCTTTATTTCAATTGTCTAAAATGACCGGACTAATACGTGGCATATGTGTGCATACTATGTAGAACATGATTCTTACAAGCGCAATATCTAGGAAATAGTGGGTCTTAGAGAAAAAACATAGATACCATTTTTATAGAGAATTTTAAGATCTACAACTTTGCTCTGAGGTACTTTTTCGATAAAACTTACCGTTTTCGAGAAAAATCCAAAAAACCTAAAATTTTGACCTTGGGCCCCGAATAAGTCCCTAAGCTCACATGGGACTGATGGGGACTTTTGACACTTTATTCCTTGTGGTAAACTGGTAAACTTAAGGTCTCTGCGAAGATTTGGCTCTGTCGGAATTTTCTTTATTTCAATTGTCTAAAATGACCGGACTAATACGTGGCATATGTGTGCATACTATGTAGAACATGATTCTTACAAGCGCAATATCTAGGAAATAGTGGGTCTTAGAGAAAAAACATAGATACTATTTTTATAGAGAATTTTAAGATCTACAACTTTGCTCTGAAGTACTTTTTCGATAAAACTTACCGTTTTCGAGAAAAATCCAAAAAACCTAAAATTTTGACCCTGGGCCCCGAATAAGTCCCTAAGCTCACATGGGACTGATGGGGACTTTTGACACTTTATTCCTTGTGGTAAACTGGTAAACCTAAGGTCTCTACGAAGATTTGGCTCTGTCGGAATTTTCTTTATTTCAATTGTCTAAAATGACCGGACTAATACGTGGCGTATGTGTGCATACTATGTAGAACATGATTCTTACAAGCGTAATATCTGGGAAATAGTGGGTCTTAGAGAAAAAAACCATAGGGATCATTTTTATAGAGAATTTTAAGATCTACAACTTTGCTCTGAGGTACTTTTTCGATAAAACTTACCGTTTTCGAGAAAAATCCAAAAAACCTAAAATTTTGACCTTGGGCCCCGAATAAGTCCCTAAGCTCACATGGGACTGATGGGGACTTTTGACACTTTATTCCTTGTGGTAAACCTAAGGTCTCTACGAAGATTTGGCTCTGTCGGAATTTTCTTTATTTCAATTGTCTAAAATGACCGGACTAATACGTGGCGTATGTGTGCATACCATGTAGAACATGATTCTTACAAGCGTAATATCTGGGAAATAGTGGGTCTTAGAGAAAAAATCATAGAGATCATTTTTATAGAGAATTTTAAGATCTACAACTTTGCTCTGAGGTACTTTTTCGATAAAACTTACCGTTTTTGAGAAAAATCCAAAAAACCTAAAATTTTGACCTTGGGCCCCGAATAAGTCCCTAAGCTCACATGGGACTGATGGGGACTTTTGACACTTTATTCCTTGTGGTAAACTGGTAAACCTAAGGTCTCTACGAAGATTTGGCTCTGTCGGAATTTTCTTTATTTCAATTGTCTAAAATGACCGGACTAATACGTGGCATATGTGTGCATACTATGTAGAACATGATTCTTACAAGCGCAATATCTAGGAAATAGTGGGTCTTAGAGAAAAAACATAGATACCATTTTTATAGAGAATTTTAAGATCTACAACTTTGCTTTGAGGTACTTTTTCGATAAAACTTACCGTTTTCGAGAAAAATCCAAAAAACCTAAAATTTTGACCTTGGGCCCCGAATAAGTCCCTAAGCTCACATGGGACTGATGGGGACTTTTGACACTTTATTCCTTGTGGTAAACTGGTAAACCTAAGGTCTCTACGAAGATTTGGCTCTGTCGGAATTTTCTTTATTTCAATTGTCTAAAATGACCGGACTAATACGTGGCGTATGTGTGCATACTATGTAGAACATGATTCTTACAAGCGTAATATCTGGGAAATAGTGGGTCTTAGAGAAAAAATCATAGAGATCATTTTTATAGAGAATTTTAAGATCTACAACTTTGCTCTGAAGTACTTTTTCGATAAAACTTACCGTTTTCGAGAAAAATCCAAAAAACCTAAAATTTTGACCCTGGGCCCCGAATAAGTCCCTAAGCTCACATGGGACTGATGGGGACTTTTGACACTTTATTCCTTGTGGTAAACTGGTAAACCTAAGGTCTCTACGAAGATTTGGCTCTGTCGGAATTTTCTTTATTTCAATTGTCTAAAATGACCGGACTAATACGTGGCGTATGTGTGCATACTATGTAGAACATGATTCTTACAAGCGTAATATCTGGGAAATAGTGGGTCTTAGAGAAAAAAACCATAGGGATCATTTTTATAGAGAATTTTAAGATCTACAACTTTGCTCTGAGGTACTTTTTCGATAAAACTTACCGTTTTCGAGAAAAATCCAAAAAACCTAAAATTTTGACCTTGGGCCCCGAATAAGTCCCTAAGCTCACATGGGACTGATGGGGACTTTTGACACTTTATTCCTTGTGGTAAACCTAAGGTCTCTACGAAGATTTGGCTCTGTCGGAATTTTCTTTATTTCAATTGTCTAAAATGACCGGACTAATACGTGGCGTATGTGTGCATACCATGTAGAACATGATTCTTACAAGCGTAATATCTGGGAAATAGTGGGTCTTAGAGAAAAAATCATAGAGATCATTTTTATAGAGAATTTTAAGATCTACAACTTTGCTCTGAGGTACTTTTTCGATAAAACTTACCGTTTTTGAGAAAAATCCAAAAAACCTAAAATTTTGACCTTGGGCCCCGAATAAGTCCCTAAGCTCACATGGGACTGATGGGGACTTTTGACACTTTATTCCTTGTGGTAAACTGGTAAACCTAAGGTCTCTACGAAGATTTGGCTCTGTCGGAATTTTCTTTATTTCAATTGTCTAAAATGACCGGACTAATACGTGGCATATGTGTGCATACTATGTAGAACATGATTCTTACAAGCGCAATATCTAGGAAATAGTGGGTCTTAGAGAAAAAACATAGATACCATTTTTATAGAGAATTTTAAGATCTACAACTTTGCTTTGAGGTACTTTTTCGATAAAACTTACCGTTTTCGAGAAAAATCCAAAAAACCTAAAATTTTGACCTTGGGCCCCGAATAAGTCCCTAAGCTCACATGGGACTGATGGGGACTTTTGACACTTTATTCCTTGTGGTAAACTGGTAAACCTAAGGTCTCTACGAAGATTTGGCTCTGTCGGAATTTTCTTTATTTCAATTGTCTAAAATGACCGGACTAATACGTGGCGTATGTGTGCATACTATGTAGAACATGATTCTTACAAGCGTAATATCTGGGAAATAGTGGGTCTTAGAGAAAAAATCATAGAGATCATTTTTATAGAGAATTTTAAGATCTACAACTTTGCTCTGAGGTACTTTTTCGATAAAACTTACCGTTTTCGAGAAAAATCCAAAAAACCTAAAATTTTGACCTTGGGCCCCGAATAAGTCCCTAAGCTCACATGGGACTGATGGGGACTTTTGACACTTTATTCCTTGTGGTAAACTGGTAAACCTAAGGTCTCTACGAAGATTTGGCTCTGTCGGAATTTTCTTTATTTCAATTGTCTAAAATGACCGGACTAATACGTGGCGTATGTGTGCATACTATGTAGAACATGATTCTTACAAGCGTAATATCTGGGAAATAGTGGGTCTTAGAGAAAAAATCATAGAGATCATTTTTATAGAGGATTTTAAGATCTACAACTTTGCTCTGAGGTACTTTTTCGATAAAACTTACCGTTTTTGAGAAAAATCCAAAAAACCTAAAATTTTGACCTTGGGCCCCGAATAAGTCCCTAAGCTCACATGGGACTGATGGGGACTTTTGACACTTTATTCCTTGTGGTAAACCTAAGGTCTCTACGAAGATTTGGCTCTGTCGGAATTTTCTTTATTTCAATTGTCTAAAATGACCGGACTAATACGTGGCGTATGTGTGCATACTATGTAGAACATGATTCTTACAAGCGTAATATCTGGGAAATAGTGGGTCTTAGAGAAAAAATCATAGAGATCATTTTTATAGAGAATTTTAAGATCTACAACTTTGCTCTGAGGTACTTTTTCGATAAAACTTACCGTTTTTGAGAAAAATCCAAAAAACCTAAAATTTTGACCTTGGGCCCCGAATAAGTCCCTAAGCTCACATGGGACTGATGGGGACTTTTGACACTTTATTCCTTGTGGTAAACTGGTAAACCTAAGGTCTCTACGAAGATTTGGCTCTGTCGGAATTTTCTTTATTTCAATTGTCTAAAATGACCGGACTAATACGTGGCATATGTGTGCATACTATGTAGAACATGATTCTTACAAGCGCAATATCTAGGAAATAGTGGGTCTTAGAGAAAAAACATAGATACCATTTTTATAGAGAATTTTAAGATCTACAACTTTGCTCTGAGGTACTTTTTCGATAAAACTTACCGTTTTCGAGAAAAATCCAAAAAACCTAAAATTTTGACCTTGGGCCCCGAATAAGTCCCTAAGCTCACATGGGACTGATGGGGACTTTTGACACTTTATTCCTTGTGGTAAACCTAAGGTCTCTACGAAGATTTGGCTCTGTCGGAATTTTCTTTATTTCAATTGTCTAAAATGACCGGACTAATACGTGGCGTATGTGTGCATACTATGTAGAACATGATTCTTACAAGCGTAATATCTGGGAAATAGTGGGTCTTAAAAAAAAATCATAGAGATCATTTTTATAGAGAATTTTAAGATCTACAACTTTGCTCTGAGGTACTTTTTCGATAAAACTTACCGTTTTCGAGAAAAATCCAAAAAACCTAAAATTTTGACCTTGGGCCCCGAATAAGTCCCTAAGCTCACATGGGACTGATGGGGACTTTTGACACTTTATTCCTTGTGGTAAACCTAAGGTCTCTACGAAGATTTGGCTCTGTCGGAATTTTCTTTATTTCAATTGTCTAAAATGACCGGACTAATACGTGGCGTATGTGTGCATACTATGTAGAACATGATTCTTACAAGCGTAATATCTGGGAAATAGTGGGTCTTAAAAAAAAATCATAGAGATCATTTTTATAGAGAATTTTAAGATCTACAACTTTGCTCTGAGGTACTTTTTCGATAAAACTTACCGTTTTCGAGAAAAATCCAAAAAACCTAAAATTTTGACCCTGGGCCCCGAATAAGTCCCTAAGCTCACATGGGACTGATGGGGACTTTTGACACTTTATTCCTTGTGGTAAACTGGTAAACCTAAGGTCTCTACGAAGATTTGGCTCTGTCGGAATTTTCTTTATTTCAATTGTCTAAAATGACCGGACTAATACGTGGCGTATGTGTGCATACTATGTAGAACATGATTCTTACAAGCGTAATATCTGGGAAATAGTGGGTCTTAGAGAAAAAAACCATAGGGATCATTTTTATAGAGAATTTTAAGATCTACAACTTTGCTCTGAGGTACTTTTTCGATAAAACTTACCGTTTTCGAGAAAAATCCAAAAAACCTAAAATTTTGACCTTGGGCCCCGAATAAGTCCCTAAGCTCACATGGGACTGATGGGGACTTTTGACACTTTATTCCTTGTGGTAAACCTAAGGTCTCTACGAAGATTTGGCTCTGTCGGAATTTTCTTTATTTCAATTGTCTAAAATGACCGGACTAATACGTGGCGTATGTGTGCATACCATGTAGAACATGATTCTTACAAGCGTAATATCTGGGAAATAGTGGGTCTTAGAGAAAAAATCATAGAGATCATTTTTATAGAGAATTTTAAGATCTACAACTTTGCTCTGAGGTACTTTTTCGATAAAACTTACCGTTTTTGAGAAAAATCCAAAAAACCTAAAATTTTGACCTTGGGCCCCGAATAAGTCCCTAAGCTCACATGGGACTGATGGGGACTTTTGACACTTTATTCCTTGTGGTAAACTGGTAAACCTAAGGTCTCTACGAAGATTTGGCTCTGTCGGAATTTTCTTTATTTCAATTGTCTAAAATGACCGGACTAATACGTGGCATATGTGTGCATACTATGTAGAACATGATTCTTACAAGCGCAATATCTAGGAAATAGTGGGTCTTAGAGAAAAAACATAGATACCATTTTTATAGAGAATTTTAAGATCTACAACTTTGCTTTGAGGTACTTTTTCGATAAAACTTACCGTTTTCGAGAAAAATCCAAAAAACCTAAAATTTTGACCTTGGGCCCCGAATAAGTCCCTAAGCTCACATGGGACTGATGGGGACTTTTGACACTTTATTCCTTGTGGTAAACTGGTAAACCTAAGGTCTCTACGAAGATTTGGCTCTGTCGGAATTTTCTTTATTTCAATTGTCTAAAATGACCGGACTAATACGTGGCGTATGTGTGCATACTATGTAGAACATGATTCTTACAAGCGTAATATCTGGGAAATAGTGGGTCTTAGAGAAAAAATCATAGAGATCATTTTTATAGAGAATTTTAAGATCTACAACTTTGCTCTGAGGTACTTTTTCGATAAAACTTACCGTTTTCGAGAAAAATCCAAAAAACCTAAAATTTTGACCTTGGGCCCCGAATAAGTCCCTAAGCTCACATGGGACTGATGGGGACTTTTGACACTTTATTCCTTGTGGTAAACTGGTAAACCTAAGGTCTCTACGAAGATTTGGCTCTGTCGGAATTTTCTTTATTTCAATTGTCTAAAATGACCGGACTAATACGTGGCGTATGTGTGCATACTATGTAGAACATGATTCTTACAAGCGTAATATCTGGGAAATAGTGGGTCTTAGAGAAAAAATCATAGAGATCATTTTTATAGAGGATTTTAAGATCTACAACTTTGCTCTGAGGTACTTTTTCGATAAAACTTACCGTTTTTGAGAAAAATCCAAAAAACCTAAAATTTTGACCTTGGGCCCCGAATAAGTCCCTAAGCTCACATGGGACTGATGGGGACTTTTGACACTTTATTCCTTGTGGTAAACCTAAGGTCTCTACGAAGATTTGGCTCTGTCGGAATTTTCTTTATTTCAATTGTCTAAAATGACCGGACTAATACGTGGCGTATGTGTGCATACTATGTAGAACATGATTCTTACAAGCGTAATATCTGGGAAATAGTGGGTCTTAGAGAAAAAATCATAGAGATCATTTTTATAGAGAATTTTAAGATCTACAACTTTGCTCTGAGGTACTTTTTCGATAAAACTTACCGTTTTTGAGAAAAATCCAAAAAACCTAAAATTTTGACCTTGGGCCCCGAATAAGTCCCTAAGCTCACATGGGACTGATGGGGACTTTTGACACTTTATTCCTTGTGGTAAACTGGTAAACCTAAGGTCTCTACGAAGATTTGGCTCTGTCGGAATTTTCTTTATTTCAATTGTCTAAAATGACCGGACTAATACGTGGCATATGTGTGCATACTATGTAGAACATGATTCTTACAAGCGCAATATCTAGGAAATAGTGGGTCTTAGAGAAAAAACATAGATACCATTTTTATAGAGAATTTTAAGATCTACAACTTTGCTCTGAGGTACTTTTTCGATAAAACTTACCGTTTTCGAGAAAAATCCAAAAAACCTAAAATTTTGACCTTGGGCCCCGAATAAGTCCCTAAGCTCACATGGGACTGATGGGGACTTTTGACACTTTATTCCTTGTGGTAAACCTAAGGTCTCTACGAAGATTTGGCTCTGTCGGAATTTTCTTTATTTCAATTGTCTAAAATGACCGGACTAATACGTGGCGTATGTGTGCATACTATGTAGAACATGATTCTTACAAGCGTAATATCTGGGAAATAGTGGGTCTTAAAAAAAAATCATAGAGATCATTTTTATAGAGAATTTTAAGATCTACAACTTTGCTCTGAGGTACTTTTTCGATAAAACTTACCGTTTTCGAGAAAAATCCAAAAAACCTAAAATTTTGACCTTGGGCCCCGAATAAGTCCCTAAGCTCACATGGGACTGATGGGGACTTTTGACACTTTATTCCTTGTGGTAAACCTAAGGTCTCTACGAAGATTTGGCTCTGTCGGAATTTTCTTTATTTCAATTGTCTAAAATGACCGGACTAATACGTGGCGTATGTGTGCATACTATGTAGAACATGATTCTTACAAGCGTAATATCTGGGAAATAGTGGGTCTTAAAAAAAAATCATAGAGATCATTTTTATAGAGAATTTTAAGATCTACAACTTTGCTCTGAGGTACTTTTTCGATAAAACTTACCGTTTTCGAGAAAAATCCAAAAAACCTAAAATTTTGACCCTGGGCCCCGAATAAGTCCCTAAGCTCACATGGGACTGATGGGGACTTTTGACACTTTATTCCTTGTGGTAAACTGGTAAACCTAAGGTCTCTACGAAGATTTGGCTCTGTCGGAATTTTCTTTATTTCAATTGTCTAAAATGACCGGACTAATACGTGGCGTATGTGTGCATACTATGTAGAACATGATTCTTACAAGCGTAATATCTGGGAAATAGTGGGTCTTAGAGAAAAAAACCATAGGGATCATTTTTATAGAGAATTTTAAGATCTACAACTTTGCTCTGAGGTACTTTTTCGATAAAACTTACCGTTTTCGAGAAAAATCCAAAAAACCTAAAATTTTGACCTTGGGCCCCGAATAAGTCCCTAAGCTCACATGGGACTGATGGGGACTTTTGACACTTTATTCCTTGTGGTAAACCTAAGGTCTCTACGAAGATTTGGCTCTGTCGGAATTTTCTTTATTTCAATTGTCTAAAATGACCGGACTAATACGTGGCGTATGTGTGCATACCATGTAGAACATGATTCTTACAAGCGTAATATCTGGGAAATAGTGGGTCTTAGAGAAAAAATCATAGAGATCATTTTTATAGAGAATTTTAAGATCTACAACTTTGCTCTGAGGTACTTTTTCGATAAAACTTACCGTTTTTGAGAAAAATCCAAAAAACCTAAAATTTTGACCTTGGGCCCCGAATAAGTCCCTAAGCTCACATGGGACTGATGGGGACTTTTGACACTTTATTCCTTGTGGTAAACTGGTAAACCTAAGGTCTCTACGAAGATTTGGCTCTGTCGGAATTTTCTTTATTTCAATTGTCTAAAATGACCGGACTAATACGTGGCATATGTGTGCATACTATGTAGAACATGATTCTTACAAGCGCAATATCTAGGAAATAGTGGGTCTTAGAGAAAAAACATAGATACCATTTTTATAGAGAATTTTAAGATCTACAACTTTGCTTTGAGGTACTTTTTCGATAAAACTTACCGTTTTCGAGAAAAATCCAAAAAACCTAAAATTTTGACCTTGGGCCCCGAATAAGTCCCTAAGCTCACATGGGACTGATGGGGACTTTTGACACTTTATTCCTTGTGGTAAACTGGTAAACCTAAGGTCTCTACGAAGATTTGGCTCTGTCGGAATTTTCTTTATTTCAATTGTCTAAAATGACCGGACTAATACGTGGCGTATGTGTGCATACTATGTAGAACATGATTCTTACAAGCGTAATATCTGGGAAATAGTGGGTCTTAGAGAAAAAATCATAGAGATCATTTTTATAGAGAATTTTAAGATCTACAACTTTGCTCTGAGGTACTTTTTCGATAAAACTTACCGTTTTCGAGAAAAATCCAAAAAACCTAAAATTTTGACCTTGGGCCCCGAATAAGTCCCTAAGCTCACATGGGACTGATGGGGACTTTTGACACTTTATTCCTTGTGGTAAACTGGTAAACCTAAGGTCTCTACGAAGATTTGGCTCTGTCGGAATTTTCTTTATTTCAATTGTCTAAAATGACCGGACTAATACGTGGCGTATGTGTGCATACTATGTAGAACATGATTCTTACAAGCGTAATATCTGGGAAATAGTGGGTCTTAGAGAAAAAATCATAGAGATCATTTTTATAGAGGATTTTAAGATCTACAACTTTGCTCTGAGGTACTTTTTCGATAAAACTTACCGTTTTTGAGAAAAATCCAAAAAACCTAAAATTTTGACCTTGGGCCCCGAATAAGTCCCTAAGCTCACATGGGACTGATGGGGACTTTTGACACTTTATTCCTTGTGGTAAACCTAAGGTCTCTACGAAGATTTGGCTCTGTCGGAATTTTCTTTATTTCAATTGTCTAAAATGACCGGACTAATACGTGGCGTATGTGTGCATACTATGTAGAACATGATTCTTACAAGCGTAATATCTGGGAAATAGTGGGTCTTAGAGAAAAAATCATAGAGATCATTTTTATAGAGAATTTTAAGATCTACAACTTTGCTCTGAGGTACTTTTTCGATAAAACTTACCGTTTTTGAGAAAAATCCAAAAAACCTAAAATTTTGACCTTGGGCCCCGAATAAGTCCCTAAGCTCACATGGGACTGATGGGGACTTTTGACACTTTATTCCTTGTGGTAAACTGGTAAACCTAAGGTCTCTACGAAGATTTGGCTCTGTCGGAATTTTCTTTATTTCAATTGTCTAAAATGACCGGACTAATACGTGGCATATGTGTGCATACTATGTAGAACATGATTCTTACAAGCGCAATATCTAGGAAATAGTGGGTCTTAGAGAAAAAACATAGATACCATTTTTATAGAGAATTTTAAGATCTACAACTTTGCTCTGAGGTACTTTTTCGATAAAACTTACCGTTTTCGAGAAAAATCCAAAAAACCTAAAATTTTGACCTTGGGCCCCGAATAAGTCCCTAAGCTCACATGGGACTGATGGGGACTTTTGACACTTTATTCCTTGTGGTAAACCTAAGGTCTCTACGAAGATTTGGCTCTGTCGGAATTTTCTTTATTTCAATTGTCTAAAATGACCGGACTAATACGTGGCGTATGTGTGCATACTATGTAGAACATGATTCTTACAAGCGTAATATCTGGGAAATAGTGGGTCTTAAAAAAAAATCATAGAGATCATTTTTATAGAGAATTTTAAGATCTACAACTTTGCTCTGAGGTACTTTTTCGATAAAACTTACCGTTTTCGAGAAAAATCCAAAAAACCTAAAATTTTGACCTTGGGCCCCGAATAAGTCCCTAAGCTCACATGGGACTGATGGGGACTTTTGACACTTTATTCCTTGTGGTAAACCTAAGGTCTCTACGAAGATTTGGCTCTGTCGGAATTTTCTTTATTTCAATTGTCTAAAATGACCGGACTAATACGTGGCGTATGTGTGCATACTATGTAGAACATGATTCTTACAAGCGTAATATCTGGGAAATAGTGGGTCTTAAAAAAAAATCATAGAGATCATTTTTATAGAGAATTTTAAGATCTACAACTTTGCTCTGAGGTACTTTTTCGATAAAACTTACCGTTTTCGAGAAAAATCCAAAAAACCTAAAATTTTGACCCTGGGCCCCGAATAAGTCCCTAAGCTCACATGGGACTGATGGGGACTTTTGACACTTTATTCCTTGTGGTAAACTGGTAAACCTAAGGTCTCTACGAAGATTTGGCTCTGTCGGAATTTTCTTTATTTCAATTGTCTAAAATGACCGGACTAATACGTGGCGTATGTGTGCATACTATGTAGAACATGATTCTTACAAGCGTAATATCTGGGAAATAGTGGGTCTTAGAGAAAAAAACCATAGGGATCATTTGTATAGAGAATTTTAAGATCTACAACTTTGCTCTGAGGTACTTTTTCGATAAAACTTACCGTTTTCGAGAAAAATCCAAAAAACCTAAAATTTTGACCTTGGGCCCCGAATAAGTCCCTAAGCTCACATGGGACTGATGGGGACTTTTGACACTTTATTCCTTGTGGTAAACCTAAGGTCTCTACGAAGATTTGGCTCTGTCGGAATTTTCTTTATTTCAATTGTCTAAAATGACCGGACTAATACGTGGCGTATGTGTGCATACCATGTAGAACATGATTCTTACAAGCGTAATATCTGGGAAATAGTGGGTCTTAGAGAAAAAATCATAGAGATCATTTTTATAGAGAATTTTAAGATCTACAACTTTGCTCTGAGGTACTTTTTCGATAAAACTTACCGTTTTCGAGAAAAATCCAAAAAACCTAAAATTTTGACCTTGGGCCCCGAATAAGTCCCTAAGCTCACATGGGACTGATGGGGACTTTTGACACTTTATTCCTTGTGGTAAACTGGTAAACCTAAGGTCTCTACGAAGATTTGGCTCTGTCGGAATTTTCTTTATTTCAATTGTCTAAAATGACCGGACTAATACGTGGCATATGTGTGCATACTATGTAGAACATGATTCTTACAAGCGCAATATCTAGGAAATAGTGGGTCTTAGAGAAAAAACATAGATACCATTTTTATAGAGAATTTTAAGATCTACAACTTTGCTTTGAGGTACTTTTTCGATAAAACTTACCGTTTTCGAGAAAAATCCAAAAAACCTAAAATTTTGACCTTGGGCCCCGAATAAGTCCCTAAGCTCACATGGGACTGATGGGGACTTTTGACACTTTATTCCTTGTGGTAAACTGGTAAACCTAAGGTCTCTACGAAGATTTGGCTCTGTCGGAATTTTCTTTATTTCAATTGTCTAAAATGACCGGACTAATACGTGGCGTATGTGTGCATACTATGTAGAACATGATTCTTACAAGCGTAATATCTGGGAAATAGTGGGTCTTAGAGAAAAAATCATAGAGATCATTTTTATAGAGAATTTTAAGATCTACAACTTTGCTCTGAGGTACTTTTTCGATAAAACTTACCGTTTTCGAGAAAAATCCAAAAAACCTAAAATTTTGACCTTGGGCCCCGAATAAGTCCCTAAGCTCACATGGGACTGATGGGGACTTTTGACACTTTATTCCTTGTGGTAAACTGGTAAACCTAAGGTCTCTACGAAGATTTGGCTCTGTCGGAATTTTCTTTATTTCAATTGTCTAAAATGACCGGACTAATACGTGGCGTATGTGTGCATACTATGTAGAACATGATTCTTACAAGCGTAATATCTGGGAAATAGTGGGTCTTAGAGAAAAAATCATAGAGATCATTTTTATAGAGGATTTTAAGATCTACAACTTTGCTCTGAGGTACTTTTTCGATAAAACTTACCGTTTTTGAGAAAAATCCAAAAAACCTAAAATTTTGACCTTGGGCCCCGAATAAGTCCCTAAGCTCACATGGGACTGATGGGGACTTTTGACACTTTATTCCTTGTGGTAAACCTAAGGTCTCTACGAAGATTTGGCTCTGTCGGAATTTTCTTTATTTCAATTGTCTAAAATGACCGGACTAATACGTGGCGTATGTGTGCATACTATGTAGAACATGATTCTTACAAGCGTAATATCTGGGAAATAGTGGGTCTTAGAGAAAAAATCATAGAGATCATTTTTATAGAGAATTTTAAGATCTACAACTTTGCTCTGAGGTACTTTTTCGATAAAACTTACCGTTTTTGAGAAAAATCCAAAAAACCTAAAATTTTGACCTTGGGCCCCGAATAAGTCCCTAAGCTCACATGGGACTGATGGGGACTTTTGACACTTTATTCCTTGTGGTAAACTGGTAAACCTAAGGTCTCTACGAAGATTTGGCTCTGTCGGAATTTTCTTTATTTCAATTGTCTAAAATGACCGGACTAATACGTGGCATATGTGTGCATACTATGTAGAACATGATTCTTACAAGCGCAATATCTAGGAAATAGTGGGTCTTAGAGAAAAAACATAGATACCATTTTTATAGAGAATTTTAAGATCTACAACTTTGCTCTGAGGTACTTTTTCGATAAAACTTACCGTTTTCGAGAAAAATCCAAAAAACCTAAAATTTTGACCTTGGGCCCCGAATAAGTCCCTAAGCTCACATGGGACTGATGGGGACTTTTGACACTTTATTCCTTGTGGTAAACCTAAGGTCTCTACGAAGATTTGGCTCTGTCGGAATTTTCTTTATTTCAATTGTCTAAAATGACCGGACTAATACGTGGCGTATGTGTGCATACTATGTAGAACATGATTCTTACAAGCGTAATATCTGGGAAATAGTGGGTCTTAAAAAAAAATCATAGAGATCATTTTTATAGAGAATTTTAAGATCTACAACTTTGCTCTGAGGTACTTTTTCGATAAAACTTACCGTTTTCGAGAAAAATCCAAAAAACCTAAAATTTTGACCTTGGGCCCCGAATAAGTCCCTAAGCTCACATGGGACTGATGGGGACTTTTGACACTTTATTCCTTGTGGTAAACCTAAGGTCTCTACGAAGATTTGGCTCTGTCGGAATTTTCTTTATTTCAATTGTCTAAAATGACCGGACTAATACGTGGCGTATGTGTGCATACTATGTAGAACATGATTCTTACAAGCGTAATATCTGGGAAATAGTGGGTCTTAAAAAAAAATCATAGAGATCATTTTTATAGAGAATTTTAAGATCTACAACTTTGCTCTGAGGTACTTTTTCGATAAAACTTACCGTTTTCGAGAAAAATCCAAAAAACCTAAAATTTTGACCCTGGGCCCCGAATAAGTCCCTAAGCTCACATGGGACTGATGGGGACTTTTGACACTTTATTCCTTGTGGTAAACTGGTAAACCTAAGGTCTCTACGAAGATTTGGCTCTGTCGGAATTTTCTTTATTTCAATTGTCTAAAATGACCGGACTAATACGTGGCGTATGTGTGCATACTATGTAGAACATGATTCTTACAAGCGTAATATCTGGGAAATAGTGGGTCTTAGAGAAAAAAACCATAGGGATCATTTTTATAGAGAATTTTAAGATCTACAACTTTGCTCTGAGGTACTTTTTCGATAAAACTTACCGTTTTCGAGAAAAATCCAAAAAACCTAAAATTTTGACCTTGGGCCCCGAATAAGTCCCTAAGCTCACATGGGACTGATGGGGACTTTTGACACTTTATTCCTTGTGGTAAACCTAAGGTCTCTACGAAGATTTGGCTCTGTCGGAATTTTCTTTATTTCAATTGTCTAAAATGACCGGACTAATACGTGGCGTATGTGTGCATACTATGTAGAACATGATTCTTACAAGCGTAATATCTGGGAAATAGTGGGTCTTAGAGAAAAAATCATAGAGATCATTTTTATAGAGAATTTTAAGATCTACAACTTTGCTCTGAGGTACTTTTTCGATAAAACTTACCGTTTTTGAGAAAAATCCAAAAAACCTAAAATTTTGACCTTGGGCCCCGAATAAGTCCCTAAGCTCACATGGGACTGATGGGGACTTTTGACACTTTATTCCTTGTGGTAAACTGGTAAACCTAAGGTCTCTACGAAGATTTGGCTCTGTCGGAATTTTCTTTATTTCAATTGTCTAAAATGACCGGACTAATACGTGGCATATGTGTGCATACTATGTAGAACATGATTCTTACAAGCGCAATATCTAGGAAATAGTGGGTCTTAGAGAAAAAACATAGATACCATTTTTATAGAGAATTTTAAGATCTACAACTTTGCTTTGAGGTACTTTTTCGATAAAACTTACCGTTTTCGAGAAAAATCCAAAAAACCTAAAATTTTGACCTTGGGCCCCGAATAAGTCCCTAAGCTCACATGGGACTGATGGGGACTTTTGACACTTTATTCCTTGTGGTAAACTGGTAAACCTAAGGTCTCTACGAAGATTTGGCTCTGTCGGAATTTTCTTTATTTCAATTGTCTAAAATGACCGGACTAATACGTGGCGTATGTGTGCATACTATGTAGAACATGATTCTTACAAGCGTAATATCTGGGAAATAGTGGGTCTTAGAGAAAAAATCATAGAGATCATTTTTATAGAGAATTTTAAGATCTACAACTTTGCTCTGAGGTACTTTTTCGATAAAACTTACCGTTTTCGAGAAAAATCCAAAAAACCTAAAATTTTGACCTTGGGCCCCGAATAAGTCCCTAAGCTCACATGGGACTGATGGGGACTTTTGACACTTTATTCCTTGTGGTAAACCTAAGGTCTCTACGAAGATTTGGCTCTGTCGGAATTTTCTTTATTTCAATTGTCTAAAATGACCGGACTAATACGTGGCGTATGTGTGCATACTATGTAGAACATGATTCTTACAAGCGTAATATCTGGGAAATAGTGGGTCTTAGAGAAAAAATCATAGAGATCATTTTTATAGAGAATTTTAAGATCTACAACTTTGCTCTGAGGTACTTTTTCGATAAAACTTACCGTTTTTGAGAAAAATCCAAAAAACCTAAAATTTTGACCTTGGGCCCCGAATAAGTCCCTAAGCTCACATGGGACTGATGGGGACTTTTGACACTTTATTCCTTGTGGTAAACTGGTAAACCTAAGGTCTCTACGAAGATTTGGCTCTGTCGGAATTTTCTTTATTTCAATTGTCTAAAATGACCGGACTAATACGTGGCATATGTGTGCATACTATGTAGAACATGATTCTTACAAGCGCAATATCTAGGAAATAGTGGGTCTTAGAGAAAAAACATAGATACCATTTTTATAGAGAATTTTAAGATCTACAACTTTGCTTTGAGGTACTTTTTCGATAAAACTTACCGTTTTCGAGAAAAATCCAAAAAACCTAAAATTTTGACCTTGGGCCCCGAATAAGTCCCTAAGCTCACATGGGACTGATGGGGACTTTTGACACTTTATTCCTTGTGGTAAACTGGTAAACCTAAGGTCTCTACGAAGATTTGGCTCTGTCGGAATTTTCTTTATTTCAATTGTCTAAAATGACCGGACTAATACGTGGCGTATGTGTGCATACTATGTAGAACATGATTCTTACAAGCGTAATATCTGGGAAATAGTGGGTCTTAGAGAAAAAATCATAGAGATCATTTTTATAGAGAATTTTAAGATCTACAACTTTGCTCTGAGGTACTTTTTCGATAAAACTTACCGTTTTCGAGAAAAATCCAAAAAACCTAAAATTTTGACCTTGGGCCCCGAATAAGTCCCTAAGCTCACATGGGACTGATGGGGACTTTTGACACTTTATTCCTTGTGGTAAACTGGTAAACCTAAGGTCCCTACGAAGATTTGGCTCTGTCGGAATTTTCTTTATTTCAATTGTCTAAAATGACCGGACTAATACGTGGCGTATGTGTGCATACTATGTAGAACATGATTCTTACAAGCGTAATATCTGGGAAATAGTGGGTCTTAGAGAAAAAATCATAGAGATCATTTTTATAGAGGATTTTAAGATCTACAACTTTGCTCTGAGGTACTTTTTCGATAAAACTTACCGTTTTTGAGAAAAATCCAAAAAACCTAAAATTTTGACCTTGGGCCCCGAATAAGTCCCTAAGCTCACATGGGACTGATGGGGACTTTTGACACTTTATTCCTTGTGGTAAACCTAAGGTCTCTACGAAGATTTGGCTCTGTCGGAATTTTCTTTATTTCAATTGTCTAAAATGACCGGACTAATACGTGGCATATGTGTGCATACTATGTAGAACATGATTCTTACAAGCGCAATATCTAGGAAATAGTGGGTCTTAGAGAAAAAACATAGATACCATTTTTATAGAGAATTTTAAGATCTACAACTTTGCTCTGAGGTACTTTTTCGATAAAACTTACCGTTTTCGAGAAAAATCCAAAAAACCTAAAATTTTGACCTTGGGCCCCGAATAAGTCCCTAAGCTCACATGGGACTGATGGGGACTTTTGACACTTTATTCCTTGTGGTAAACCTAAGGTCTCTACGAAGATTTGGCTCTGTCGGAATTTTCTTTATTTCAATTGTCTAAAATGACCGGACTAATACGTGGCGTATGTGTGCATACTATGTAGAACATGATTCTTACAAGCGTAATATCTGGGAAATAGTGGGTCTTAAAAAAAAATCATAGAGATCATTTTTATAGAGAATTTTAAGATCTACAACTTTGCTCTGAGGTACTTTTTCGATAAAACTTACCGTTTTCGAGAAAAATCCAAAAAACCTAAAATTTTGACCTTGGGCCCCGAATAAGTCCCTAAGCTCACATGGGACTGATGGGGACTTTTGACACTTTATTCCTTGTGGTAAACTGGTAAACCTAAGGTCTCTACGAAGATTTGGCTCTGTCGGAATTTTCTTTATTTCAATTGTCTAAAATGACCGGACTAATACGTGGCATATGTGTGCATACTATGTAGAACATGATTCTTACAAGCGCAATATCTAGGAAATAGTGGGTCTTAGAGAAAAAACATAGATACTATTTTTATAGAGAATTTTAAGATCTACAACTTTGCTCTGAAGTACTTTTTCGATAAAACTTACCGTTTTCGAGAAAAATCCAAAAAACCTAAAATTTTGACCCTGGGCCCCGAATAAGTCCCTAAGCTCACATGGGACTGATGGGGACTTTTGACACTTTATTCCTTGTGGTAAACTGGTAAACCTAAGGTCTCTACGAAGATTTGGCTCTGTCGGAATTTTCTTTATTTCAATTGTCTAAAATGACCGGACTAATACGTGGCATATGTGTGCATACTATGTAGAACATGATTCTTACAAGCGTAATATCTGGGAAATAGTGGGTCTTAGAGAAAAAATCATAGGGATCATTTTTATAGAGAATTTTAAGATCTACAACTTTGCTCTGAGGTACTTTTTCGATAAAACTTACCGTTTTCGAGAAAAATCCAAAAAACCTAAAATTTTGACCTTGGGCCCCGAATAAGTCCCTAAGCTCACATGGGACTGATGGGGACTTTTGACACTTTATTCCTTGTGGTAAACCTAAGGTCTCTACGAAGATTTGGCTCTGTCGGAATTTTCTTTATTTCAATTGTCTAAAATGACCGGACTAATACGTGGCGTATGTGTGCATACTATGTAGAACATGATTCTTACAAGCGTAATATCTGGGAAATAGTGGGTCTTAGAGAAAAAATCATAGAGATCATTTTTATAGAGAATTTTAAGATCTACAACTTTGCTCTGAGGTACTTTTTCGATAAAACTTACCGTTTTTGAGAAAAATCCAAAAAACCTAAAATTTTGACCTTGGGCCCCGAATAAGTCCCTAAGCTCACATGGGACTGATGGGGACTTTTGACACTTTATTCCTTGTGGTAAACTGGTAAACCTAAGGTCTCTACGAAGATTTGGCTCTGTCGGAATTTTCTTTATTTCAATTGTCTAAAATGACCGGACTAATACGTGGCATATGTGTGCATACTATGTAGAACATGATTCTTACAAGCGCAATATCTAGGAAATAGTGGGTCTTAGAGAAAAAACATAGATACCATTTTTATAGAGAATTTTAAGATCTACAACTTTGCTTTGAGGTACTTTTTCGATAAAACTTACCGTTTTCGAGAAAAATCCAAAAAACCTAAAATTTTGACCTTGGGCCCCGAATAAGTCCCTAAGCTCACATGGGACTGATGGGGACTTTTGACACTTTATTCCTTGTGGTAAACTGGTAAACCTAAGGTCTCTACGAAGATTTGGCTCTGTCGGAATTTTCTTTATTTCAATTGTCTAAAATGACCGGACTAATACGTGGCATATGTGTGCATACTATGTAGAACATGATTCTTACAAGCGCAATATCTAGGAAATAGTGGGTCTTAGAGAAAAAACATAGATACCATTTTTATAGAGAATTTTAAGATCTACAACTTTGCTCTGAGGTACTTTTTCGATAAAACTTACCGTTTTCGAGAAAAATCCAAAAAACCTAAAATTTTGACCTTGGGCCCCGAATAAGTCCCTAAGCTCACATGGGACTGATGGGGACTTTTGACACTTTATTCCTTGTGGTAAACTGGTAAACTTAAGGTCTCTACGAAGATTTGGCTCTGTCGGAATTTTCTTTATTTCAATTGTCTAAAATGACCGGACTAATACGTGGCATATGTGTGCATACTATGTAGAACATGATTCTTACAAGCGCAATATCTAGGAAATAGAGGGTCTTAGAGAAAAAACATAGATACTATTTTTATAGAGAATTTTAAGATCTACAACTTTGCTCTGAAGTACTTTTTCGATAAAACTTACCGTTTTCGAGAAAAATCCAAAAAACCTAAAATTTTGACCCTGGGCCCCGAATAAGTCCCTAAGCTCACATGGGACTGATGGGGACTTTTGACACTTTATTCCTTGTGGTAAACTGGTAAACCTAAGGTCTCTACGAAGATTTGGCTCTGTCGGAATTTTCTTTATTTCAATTGTCTAAAATGACCGGACTAATACGTGGCGTATGTGTGCATACTATGTAGAACATGATTCTTACAAGCGTAATATCTGGGAAATAGTGGGTCTTAGAGAAAAAATCATAGGGATCATTTTTATAGAGAATTTTAAGATCTACAACTTTGCTCTGAGGTACTTTTTCGATAAAACTTACCGTTTTCGAGAAAAATCCAAAAAACCTAAAATTTTGACCTTGGGCCCCGAATAAGTCCCTAAGCTCACATGGGACTGATGGGGACTTTTGACACTTTATTCCTTGTGGTAAACCTAAGGTCTCTACGAAGATTTGGCTCTGTCGGAATTTTCTTTATTTCAATTGTCTAAAATGACCGGACTAATACGTGGCGTATGTGTGCATACTATGTAGAACATGATTCTTACAAGCGTAATATCTGGGAAATAGTGGGTCTTAGAGAAAAAATCATAGAGATCATTTTTATAGAGAATTTTAAGATCTACAACTTTGCTCTGAGGTACTTTTTCGATAAAACTTACCGTTTTTGAGAAAAATCCAAAAAACCTAAAATTTTGACCTTGGGCCCCGAATAAGTCCCTAAGCTCACATGGGACTGATGGGGACTTTTGACACTTTATTCCTTGTGGT
The DNA here is from genome assembly GCA_944588485.1 of Phosphuga atrata. Classification (NCBI taxonomy): domain Eukaryota; kingdom Metazoa; phylum Arthropoda; class Insecta; order Coleoptera; family Silphidae; genus Phosphuga; species Phosphuga atrata. The sequence continues at coordinate 26,781,143 of OX155902.1, read as the reverse complement.
AAACTGGTAAACCTAAGGTCTCTACGAAGATTTGGCTCTGTCGGAATTTTCTTTATTTCAATTGTCTAAAATGACCGGACTAATACGTGGCATATGTGTGCATACTATGTAGAACATGATTCTTACAAGCGCAATATCTAGGAAATAGTGGGTCTTAGAGAAAAAACATAGATACCATTTTTATAGAGAATTTTAAGATCTACAACTTTGCTTTGAGGTACTTTTTCGATAAAACTTACCGTTTTCGAGAAAAATCCAAAAAACCTAAAATTTTGACCTTGGGCCCCGAATAAGTCCCTAAGCTCACATGGGACTGATGGGGACTTTTGACACTTTATTCCTTGTGGTAAACTGGTAAACCTAAGGTCTCTACGAAGATTTGGCTCTGTCGGAATTTTCTTTATTTCAATTGTCTAAAATGACCGGACTAATACGTGGCATATGTGTGCATACTATGTAGAACATGATTCTTACAAGCGCAATATCTAGGAAATAGAGGGGTCTTAGAGAAAAAACATAGATACCATTTTTATAGAGAATTTTAAGATCTACAACTTTGCTCTGAGGTACTTTTTCGATAAAACTTACCGTTTTCGAGAAAAATCCAAAAAACCTAAAATTTTGACCTTGGGCCCCGAATAAGTCCCTAAGCTCACATGGGACTGATGGGGACTTTTGACACTTTATTCCTTGTGGTAAACTGGTAAACTTAAGGTCTCTACGAAGATTTGGCTCTGTCGGAATTTTCTTTATTTCAATTGTCTAAAATGACCGGACTAATACGTGGCATATGTGTGCATACTATGTAGAACATGATTCTTACAAGCGCAATATCTAGGAAATAGTGGGTCTTAGAGAAAAAACATAGATACTATTTTTATAGAGAATTTTAAGATCTACAACTTTGCTCTGAAGTACTTTTTCGATAAAACTTACCGTTTTCGAGAAAAATCCAAAAAACCTAAAATTTTGACCTTGGGCCCCGAATAAGTCCCTAAGCTCACATGGGACTGATGGGGACTTTTGACACTTTATTCCTTGTGGTAAACTGGTAAACCTAAGGTCTCTACGAAGATTTGGCTCTGTCGGAATTTTCTTTATTTCAATTGTCTAAAATAACCGGACTAATACGTGGCGTATGTGTGCATACTATGTAGAACATGATTCTTACAAGCGTAATATCTGGGAAATAGTGGGTCTTAGAGAAAAAAATCATAGGGATCATTTTTATAGAGAATTTTAAGATCTACAACTTTGCTCTGAGGTACTTTTTCGATAAAACTTACCGTTTTCGAGAAAAATCCAAAAAACCTAAAATTTTGACCTTGGGCCCCGAATAAGTCCCTAAGCTCACATGGGACTGATGGGGACTTTTGACACTTTATTCCTTGTGGTAAACCTAAGGTCTCTACGAAGATTTGGCTCTGTCGGAATTTTCTTTATTTCAATTGTCTAAAATGACCGGACTAATACGTGGCGTATGTGTGCATACTATGTAGAACATGATTCTTACAAGCGTAATATCTGGGAAATAGTGGGTCTTAGAGAAAAAATCATAGAGATCATTTTTATAGAGAATTTTAAGATCTACAACTTTGCTCTGAGGTACTTTTTCGATAAAACTTACCGTTTTTGAGAAAAATCCAAAAAACCTAAAATTTTGACCTTGGGCCCCGAATAAGTCCCTAAGCTCACATGGGACTGATGGGGACTTTTGACACTTTATTCCTTGTGGTAAACTGGTAAACCTAAGGTCTCTACGAAGATTTGGCTCTGTCGGAATTTTCTTTATTTCAATTGTCTAAAATGACCGGACTAATACGTGGCATATGTGTGCATACTATGTAGAACATGATTCTTACAAGCGCAATATCTAGGAAATAGTGGGTCTTAGAGAAAAAACATAGATACCATTTTTATAGAGAATTTTAAGATCTACAACTTTGCTTTGAGGTACTTTTTCGATAAAACTTACCGTTTTCGAGAAAAATCCAAAAAACCTAAAATTTTGACCTTGGGCCCCGAATAAGTCCCTAAGCTCACATGGGACTGATGGGGACTTTTGACACTTTATTCCTTGTGGTAAACTGGTAAACCTAAGGTCTCTACGAAGATTTGGCTCTGTCGGAATTTTCTTTATTTCAATTGTCTAAAATGACCGGACTAATACGTGGCATATGTGTGCATACTATGTAGAACATGATTCTTACAAGCGCAATATCTAGGAAATAGGGGGGTCTTAGAGAAAAAACATAGATACCATTTTTATAGAGAATTTTAAGATCTACAACTTTGCTCTGAGGTACTTTTTCGATAAAACTTACCGTTTTCGAGAAAAATCCAAAAAACCTAAAATTTTGACCTTGGGCCCCGAATAAGTCCCTAAGCTCACATGGGACTGATGGGGACTTTTGACACTTTATTCCTTGTGGTAAACTGGTAAACTTAAGGTCTCTACGAAGATTTGGCTCTGTCGGAATTTTCTTTATTTCAATTGTCTAAAATGACCGGGACTAATACGTGGCATATGTGTGCATACTATGTAGAACATGATTCTTACAAGCGCAATATCTAGGAAATAAGAGGGTCTTAGAGAAAAAACATAGATACTATTTTTATAGAGAATTTTAAGATCTACAACTTTGCTCTGAAGTACTTTTTCGATTAAAACTTACCGTTTTCGAGGAAAAATCCAAAAACCTAAAATTTATGACCCTGGGCCCCGAATAAGTCCCTAAGCTCACATGGGACTGATGGGGACTTTTGACACTTTATTCCTTGTGGTAAACTGGTAAACCTAAGGTCTCTACGAAGATTTGGCTCTGTCGGAATTTTCTTTATTTCAATTGTCTAAAATGACCGGACTAATACGTGGCGTATGTGTGCATACTATGTAGAACATGATTCTTACAAGCGTAATATCTGGGAAATAGTGGGTCTTAGAGAAAAAATCATAGGGATCATTTTTATAGAGAATTTTAAGATCTACAACTTTGCTCTGAGGTACTTTTTCGATAAAACTTACCGTTTTCGAGAAAAATCCAAAAAACCTAAAATTTTGACCTTGGGCCCCGAATAAGTCCCTAAGCTCACATGGGACTGATGGGGACTTTTGACACTTTATTCCTTGTGGTAAACCTAAGGTCTCTACGAAGATTTGGCTCTGTCGGAATTTTCTTTATTTCAATTGTCTAAAATGACCGGACTAATACGTGGCGTATGTGTGCATACTATGTAGAACATGATTCTTACAAGCGTAATATCTGGGAAATAGTGGGTCTTAGAGAAAAAATCATAGAGATCATTTTTATAGAGAATTTTAAGATCTACAACTTTGCTCTGAGGTACTTTTTCGATAAAACTTACCGTTTTTGAGAAAAATCCAAAAAACCTAAAATTTTGACCTTGGGCCCCGAATAAGTCCCTAAGCTCACATGGGACTGATGGGGACTTTTGACACTTTATTCCTTGTGGTAAACTGGTAAACCTAAGGTCTCTACGAAGATTTGGCTCTGTCGGAATTTTTCTTTATTTCAATTGTCTAAAATGACCGGACTAATACGTGGCATATGTGTGCATACTATGTAGAACATGATTCTTACAAGCGCAATATCTAGGAAATAGTGGGTCTTAGAGAAAAAACATAGATACCCATTTTTATAGAGAATTTTAAGATCTACAACTTTGCTTTGAGGTACTTTTTCGATAAAACTTACCGTTTTCGAGAAAAATCCAAAAAACCTAAAATTTTGACCTTGGGCCCCGAATAAGTCCCTAAGCTCACATGGACTGATGGGGACTTTTGACACTTTATTCCTTGTGGTAAACTGGTAAACCTAAGGTCTCTACGAAGATTTGGCTCTGTCGGAATTTTCTTTATTTCAATTGTCTAAAATGACCGACTAATACGTGGCATATGTGTGCATACTATGTAGAACATGATTCTTACAAGCGCAATATCTGGGAAATAGTGGGTCTTAGAGAAAAAACATAGATACCATTTTTATAGAGAATTTTAAGATCTACAACTTTGCTCTGAGGTACTTTTTCGATAAAACTTACCGTTTTCGAGAAAAATCCAAAAAACCTAAAATTTTGACCTTGGGCCCCGAATAAGTCCCCTAAGCTCACATGGACTGATGGGGACTTTTGACACTTTATTCCTTGTGGTAAACTGGTAAACTTAAGGTCTCTACGAAGATTTGGCTCTGTCGGAATTTTTCTTTATTTCAATTGTCTAAAATGACCGGGACTAATACGTGGCATATGTGTGCATACTATGTAGAACATGATTCTTACAAGCGCAATATCTAGGAAATAGTGGGTCTTAGAGAAAAAACATAGATACTATTTTTATAGAGAATTTTAAGATCTACAACTTTGCTCTGAAGTACTTTTTCGATAAAACTTACCGTTTTCGAGGAAAAATCCAAAAAACCTAAAATTTTGACCCTGGGCCCCGAATAAGTCCCTAAGCTCACATGGGACTGATGGGGACTTTTGACACTTTATTCCTTGTGGTAAACTGGTAAACCTAAGGTCTCTACGAAGATTTGGCTCTGTCGGAATTTTCTTTATTTCAATTGTCTAAAATGACCGGACTAATACGTGGCGTATGTGTGCATACTATGTAGAACATGATTCTTACAAGCGTAATATCTGGGAAATAGTGGGTCTTAGAGAAAAAATCATAGGGATCATTTTTATAGAGAATTTTAAGATCTACAACTTTGCTCTGAGGTACTTTTTCGATAAAACTTACCGTTTTCGAGAAAAATCCAAAAAACCTAAAATTTTGACCTTGGGCCCCCGAATAAGTCCCTAAGCTCACATGGGACTGATGGGGACTTTTGACACTTTATTCCTTGTGGTAAACCTAAGGTCTCTACGAAGATTTGGCTCTGTCGGAATTTTCTTTATTTCAATTGTCTAAAATGACCGGACTAATACGTGGCGTATGTGTGCATACTATGTAGAACATGATTCTTACAAGCGTAATATCTGGGAAATAGTGGGTCTTAGAGAAAAAATCATAGAGATCATTTTTATAGAGAATTTTAAGATCTACAACTTTGCTCTGAGGTACTTTTTCGATAAAACTTACCGTTTTTGAGAAAAATCAAAAAACCTAAAATTTTGACCTTGGGCCCCGAATAAGTCCCTAAGCTCACATGGGACTGATGGGGACTTTTGACACTTTATTCCTTGTGGTAAACTGGTAAACCTAAGGTCTCTACGAAGATTTGGCTCTGTCGGAATTTTCTTTATTTCAATTGTCTAAAATTGACCGGACTAATACGTGGCATATGTGTGCATACTATGTAGAACATGATTCTTACAAGCGCAATATCTAGGAAATAGTGGGTCTTAGAGAAAAAACATAGATACCATTTTTATAGAGAATTTTAAGATCTACAACTTTGCTTTGAGGTACTTTTTCGATAAAACTTACCGTTTTTCGAGAAAAATCCAAAAAACCCTAAAATTTTGACCTTGGGCCCCGAATAAGTCCCTAAGCTCACATGGGACTGATGGGGACTTTTGACACTTTATTCCTTGTGGTAAACTGGTAAACCTAAGGTCTCTACGAAGATTTGGCTCTGTCGGAATTTTCTTTATTTCAATTGTCTAAAATGACCGGACTAATACGTGGCATATGTGTGCATACTATGTAGAACATGATTCTTACAAGCGCAATATCTAGGAAATAGTGGGTCTTAGAGAAAAAACATAGATACCATTTTTATAGAGAATTTTAAGATCTACAACTTTGCTCTGAGGTACTTTTTCGATAAAACTTACCGTTTTCGAGAAAAATCCAAAAAACCTAAAATTTTGACCTTGGGCCCCGAATAAGTCCCTAAGCTCACATGGGACTGATGGGGACTTTTGACACTTTATTCCTTGTGGTAAACTGGTAAACTTAAGGTCTCTACGAAGATTTGGCTCTGTCGGAATTTTCTTTATTTCAATTGTCTAAAATGACCGGACTAATACGTGGCATATGTGTGCATACTATGTAGAACATGATTCTTACAAGCGCAATATCTAGGAAATAGTGGGTCTTAGAGAAAAAACATAGATACCATTTTTATAGAGAATTTTAAGATCTACAACTTTGCTCTGAGGTACTTTTTCGATAAAACTTACCGTTTTCGAGAAAAATCCAAAAAACCTAAAATTTTGACCTTGGGCCCCGAATAAGTCCCTAAGCTCACATGGGACTGATGGGGACTTTTGACACTTTATTCCTTGTGGTAAACTGGTAAACCTAAGGTCTCTACGAAGATTTGGCTCTGTCGGAATTTTCTTTATTTCAATTGTCTAAAATGACCGGACTAATACGTGGCATATGTGTGCATACTATGTAGAACATGATTCTTACAAGCGCAATATCTAGGAAATAGTGGGTCTTAGAGAAAAAATCATAGAGATCATTTTTATAGAGAATTTTAAGATCTACAACTTTGCTCTGAGGTACTTTTTCGATAAAACTTACCGTTTTGAGAAAAATCCAAAAAACCTAAAATTTTGACCTTGGCCCCGAATAAGTCCCTAAGCTCACATGGGACTGATGGGGACTTTTGACACTTTATTCCTTGTGGTAAACTGGTAAACCTAAGGTCTCTACGAAGATTTGGCTCTGTCGGAATTTTCTTTATTTCAATTGTCTAAAATGACCGGACTAATACGTGGCATATGTGTGCATACTATGTAGAACATGATTCTTACAAGCGCAATATCTAGGAAATAGTGGGTCTTAGAGAAAAAACATAGATACCATTTTTATAGAGAATTTTAAGATCTACAACTTTGCTTTGAGGTACTTTTTCGATAAAACTTACCGTTTTCGAGAAAAATCCAAAAAACCTAAAATTTTGACCTTGGGCCCCGAATAAGTCCCTAAGCTCACATGGGACTGATGGGACTTTTGACACTTTATCCTTGTGGTAAACTGGTAAACCTAAGGTCTCTACGAAGATTTGGCTCTGTCGGAATTTTCTTTATTTCAATTGTCTAAAATGACCGGACTAATACGTGGCATATGTGTGCATACTATGTAGAACATGATTCTTACAAGCGCAATATCTAGGAAATAGTGGGTCTTAGAGAAAAAACATAGATACTATTTTTATAGAGAATTTTAAGATCTACAACTTTGCTCTGAAGTACTTTTTTCGATAAAACTTACCGTTTTCGAGAAAAATCCAAAAAACCTAAAATTTTGACCCTGGGCCCCGAATAAGTCCCTAAGCTCACATGGGACTGATGGGGACTTTTGACACTTTATTCCTTGTGGTAAACTGGTAAACCTAAGGTCTCTACGAAGATTTGGCTCTGTCGGAATTTTCTTTATTTCAATTGTCTAAAATGACCGGACTAATACGTGGCGTATGTGTGCATACTATGTAGAACATGATTCTTACAAGCGTAATATCTGGGAAATAGTGGGTCTTAGAGAAAAAATCATAGGGATCATTTTTATAGAGAATTTTAAGATCTACAACTTTGCTCTGAGGTACTTTTTCGATAAAACTTACCGTTTTCGAGAAAAATCCAAAAAACCTAAAATTTTGACCTTGGGCCCCGAATAAGTCCCTAAGCTCACATGGGACTGATGGGGACTTTTGACACTTTATTCCTTGTGGTAAACCTAAGGTCTCTACGAAGATTTGGCTCTGTCGGAATTTTCTTTATTTCAATTGTCTAAAATGACCGGACTAATACGTGGCGTATGTGTGCATACTATGTAGAACATGATTCTTACAAGCGTAATATCTGGGAAATAGTGGGTCTTAGAGAAAAAATCATAGAGATCATTTTTTATAGAGAATTTTAAGATCTACAACTTTGCTCTGAGGTACTTTTTCGATAAAACTTACCCGTTTTTGAGAAAAATCCAAAAAACCTAAAATTTTGACCTTGGCCCCGAATAAGTCCCTAAGCTCACATGGGACTGATGGGGACTTTTGACACTTTATTCCTTGTGGAGTAAACTGGTAAACCTAAGGTCTCTACGAAGATTTGGCTCTGTCGGAATTTTCTTTATTTCAATTGTCTAAAATGACCGGACTAATACGTGGCATATGTGTGCATACTATGTAGAACATGATTCTTACAAGCGCAATATCTAGGAAATAGTGGGTCTTAGAGAAAAAACATAGATACCATTTTTATAGAGAATTTTAAGATCTACAACTTTGCTTTGAGGTACTTTTTCGATAAAACTTACCGTTTTCGAGAAAAATCCAAAAAACCTAAAATTTTGACCTTGGGCCCCGAATAAGTCCCTAAGCTCACATGGGACTGATGGGGACTTTTGACACTTTATTCCTTGTGGTAAACTGGTAAACCTAAGGTCTCTACGAAGATTTGGCTCTGTCGGAATTTTCTTTATTTCAATTGTCTAAAATGACCGGACTAATACGTGGCATATGTGTGCATACTATGTAGAACATGATTCTTACAAGCGCAATATCTAGGAAATAGTGGGTCTTAGAGAAAAAACAAGATACCATTTTTATAGAGAATTTTAAGATCTACAACTTTGCTCTGAGGTACTTTTTCGATAAAACTTACCGTTTTCGAGAAAAATCCAAAAAACCTAAAATTTTGACCTTGGGCCCCGAATAAGTCCCTAAGCTCACATGGGACTGATGGGGACTTTTGACACTTTATTCCTTGTGGTAAACTGGTAAACTTAAGGTCTCTACGAAGATTTGGCTCTGTCGGAATTTTCTTTATTTCAATGTCTAAAATGACCGGACTAATACGTGGCAATATGTGTGCATACTATGTAGAACATGATTCTTACAAGCGCAATATCTAGGAAATAGTGGGTCTTAGAGAAAAAAACATAGATACCATTTTTATAGAGAATTTTAAGATCTACAACTTTGCTCTGAGGTACTTTTTCGATAAAACTTACCGTTTTCGAGAAAAATCCAAAAAACCTAAAATTTTGACCTTGGGCCCCGAATAAGTCCCTAAGCTCACATGGGACTGATGGGGACTTTTGACACTTTATTCCTTGTGGTAAACTGGTAAACTTAAGGTCTCTACGAAGATTTGGCTCTGTCGGAATTTTCTTTATTTCAATTGTCTAAAATGACCGGACTAATACGTGGCATATGTGTGCATACTATGTAGAACATGATTCTTACAAGCGCAATATCTAGGAAATAGTGGGTCTTAGAGAAAAAACATAGATACTATTTTTTATAGAGAATTTTAAGATCTACAACTTTGCTCTGAAGTACTTTTTCGATAAAACTTACCGTTTTCGAGAAAAATCCAAAAAACCTAAAATTTTGACCCTGGGCCCCGAATAAGTCCCTAAGCTCACATGGGACTGATGGGGACTTTTGACACTTTATTCCTTGTGGTAAACTGGTAAACCTAAGGTCTCTACGAAGATTTGGCTCTGTCGGAATTTTCTTTATTTCAATTGTCTAAAATGACCGGACTAATACGTGGCGTATGTGTGCATACTATGTAGAACATGATTCTTACAAGCGTAATATCTGGGAAATAGTGGGTCTTAGAGAAAAAATCATAGGGATCATTTTTATAGAGAATTTTAAGATCTACAACTTTGCTCTGAGGTACTTTTTCGATAAAACTTACCGTTTTCGAGAAAAAATCCAAAAAACCTAAAATTTTTGACCTTGGGCCCCGAATAAGTCCCTAAGCTCACATGGGACTGATGGGGACTTTTGACACTTTATTCCTTGTGGTAAACCTAAGGTCTCTACGAAGATTTGGCTCTGTCGGAATTTTCTTTATTTCAATTGTCTAAAATGACCGGACTAATACGTGGCGTATGTGTGCATACTATGTAGAACATGATTCTTACAAGCGTAATATCTGGGAAATAGTGGGGTCTTAGAGAAAAAATCATAGAGATCATTTTTATAGAGAATTTTAAGATCTACAACTTTGCTCTGAGGTACTTTTTCGATAAAAACTTACCGTTTTTGAGAAAAATCCAAAAAACCTAAAATTTTGACCTTGGGCCCCGAATAAGTCCCTAAGCTCACATGGGGACTGATGGGGACTTTTGACACTTTATTCCTTGTGGTAAACTGGTAAACCTAAGGTCTCTACGAAGATTTGGCTCTGTCGGAATTTTCTTTATTTCAATTGTCTAAAATGACCGGACTAATACGTGGCGTATGTGTGCATACTATGTAGAACATGATTCTTACAAGCGCAATATCTAGGAAATAGTGGGTCTTAGAGAAAAAACATAGATACCATTTTTATAGAGAATTTTAAGATCTACAACTTTGCTTTGAGGTACTTTTTCGATAAAACTTACCGTTTTCGAGAAAAATCCAAAAAACCTAAAAATTTTTGACCTTGGGCCCCGAATAAGTCCCTAAGCTCACATGGGACTGATGGGGACTTTTGACACTTTATTCCTTGTGGTAAACTGGTAAACCTAAGGTCTCTACGAAGATTTGGCTCTGTCGGAATTTTCTTTATTTCAATTGTCTAAAATGACCGGACTAATACGTGGCATATGTGTGCATACTATGTAGAACATGATTCTTACAAGCGCAATATCTAGGAAATAGTGGGTCTTAGAGAAAAAACATAGATACCATTTTTATAGAGAATTTTAAGATCTACAACTTTGCTCTGAGGTACTTTTTCGATAAAACTTACCGTTTTTCGAGAAAAATCCAAAAAACCTAAAATTTTGACCTTGGGCCCCGAATAAGTCCCTAAGCTCACATGGGACTGATGGGGACTTTTGACACTTTATTCCTTGTGGTAAACTGGTAAACTTAAGGTCTCTACGAAGATTTGGCTCTGTCGGAATTTTCTTTATTTCAATTGTCTAAAATGACCGGACTAATACGTGGCATATGTGTGCATACTATGTAGAACATGATTCTTACAAGCGCAATATCTAGGAAATAGTGGGTCTTAGAGAAAAAACATAGATACTATTTTTATAGAGAATTTTAAGATCTACAACTTTGCTCTGAAGTACTTTTTCGATAAAACTTACCGTTTTCGAGAAAAATCCAAAAAACCTAAAATTTTGACCCTGGGCCCCGAATAAGTCCCTAAGCTCACATGGGACTGATGGGGACTTTTGACACTTTATTCCTTGTGGTAAACTGGTAAACCTAAGGTCTCTACGAAGATTTGGCTCTGTCGGAATTTTCTTTATTTCAATTGTCTAAAATGACCGGACTAATACGTGGCGTATGTGTGCATACTATGTAGAACATGATTCTTACAAGCGTAATATCTGGGAAATAGTGGGTCTTAGAGAAAAAATCATAGGGATCATTTTTATAGAGAATTTTAAGATCTACAACTTTGCTCTGAGGTACTTTTTCGATAAAACTTACCGTTTTCGAGAAAAATCCAAAAAACCTAAAATTTTGACCTTGGGCCCCGAATAAGTCCCTAAGCTCACATGGGACTGATGGGGACTTTTGACACTTTATTCCTTGTGGTAAACCTAAGGTCTCTACGAAGATTTGGCTCTGTCGGAATTTTCTTTATTTCAATTGTCTAAAATGACCGGACTAATACGTGGCGTATGTGTGCATACTATGTAGAACATGATTCTTACAAGCGTAATATCTGGGAAATAGTGGGTCTTAGAGAAAAAATCATAGAGATCATTTTTATAGAGAATTTTAAGATCTACAACTTTGCTCTGAGGTACTTTTTCGATAAAACTTACCGTTTTCGAGAAAAATCCAAAAAACCTAAAATTTTGACCTTGGGCCCCGAATAAGTCCCTAAGCTCACATGGGACTGATGGGGACTTTTGACACTTTATTCCTTGTGGTAAACTGGTAAACTTAAGGTCTCTACGAAGATTTGGCTCTGTCGGAATTTTCTTTATTTCAATTGTCTAAAATGACCGGACTAATACGTGGCATATGTGTGCATACTATGTAGAACATGATTCTTACAAGCGCAATATCTAGGAAATAGTGGGTCTTAGAGAAAAAACATAGATACTATTTTTATAGAGAATTTTAAGATCTACAACTTTGCTCTGAAGTACTTTTTCGATAAAACTTACCGTTTTCGAGAAAAAATCCAAAAAACCTAAAATTTTGACCCTGGGCCCCGAATAAGTCCCTAAGCTCACATGGGACTGATGGGGACTTTTGACACTTTATTCCTTGTGGTAAACTGGTAAACCTAAGGTCTCTACGAAGATTTGGCTCTGTCGGAATTTTCTTTATTTCAATTGTCTAAAATGACCGGACTAATACGTGGCGTATGTGTGCATACTATGTAGAACATGATTCTTACAAGCGTAATATCTGGGAAATAGTGGGTCTTAGAGAAAAAATCATAGGGATCATTTTTATAGAGAATTTTAAGATCTACAACTTTGCTCTGAGGTACTTTTTCGATAAAACTTACCGTTTTCGAGAAAAATCCAAAAAACCTAAAATTTTGACCTTGGGCCCCGAATAAGTCCCTAAGCTCACATGGGACTGATGGGGACTTTTGACACTTTATTCCTTGTGGTAAACCTAAGGTCTCTACGAAGATTTGGCTCTGTCGGAATTTTCTTTATTTCAATTGTCTAAAATGACCGGACTAATACGTGGCGTATGTGTGCATACTATGTAGAACATGATTCTTACAAGCGTAATATCTGGGAAATAGTGGGTCTTAGAGAAAAAATCATAGAGATCATTTTTATAGAGAATTTTAAGATCTACAACTTTGCTCTGAGGTACTTTTTCGATAAAACTTACCGTTTTTGAGAAAAATCCAAAAAACCTAAAATTTTGACCTTGGGCCCCGAATAAGTCCCTAAGCTCACATGGGACTGATGGGGACTTTTGACACTTTATTCCTTGTGGTAAACTGGTAAACCTAAGGTCTCTACGAAGATTTGGCTCTGTCGGAATTTTCTTTATTTCAATTGTCTAAAATGACCGGGACTAATACGTGGCATATGTGTGCATACTATGTAGAACATGATTCTTACAAGCGCAATATCTAGGAAATAGTGGGTCTTAGAGAAAAAACATAGATACCATTTTTATAGAGAATTTTAAGATCTACAACTTTGCTTTGAGGTACTTTTTCGATAAAACTTACCGTTTTCGAGAAAAATCCAAAAAACCTAAAATTTTGACCTTGGGCCCGTATAAGTCCCTAAGCTCACATGGGACTGATGGGGACTTTTGACACTTTATTCCTTGTGGTAAACTGGTAAACCTAAGGTCTCTACGAAGATTTGGCTCTGTCGGAATTTTCTTTATTTCAATTGTCTAAAATGACCGGACTAATACGTGGCATATGTGTGCATACTATGTAGAACATGATTCTTACAAGCGCAATATCTAGGAAATAGTGGGTCTTAGAGAAAAAACATAGATACCATTTTTATAGAGAATTTTAAGATCTACAACTTTGCTCTGAGGTACTTTTTCGATAAAACTTACCGTTTTCGAGAAAAATCCAAAAAACCTAAAATTTTGACCTTGGGCCCCGAATAAGTCCCTAAGCTCACATGGGACTGATGGGGACCTTTTGACACTTTATTCCTTGTGGTAAACTGGTAAACTTAAGGTCTCTACGAAGATTTGGCTCTGTCGGAATTTTCTTTATTTCAATTGTCTAAAATGACCGGACTAATACGTGGCATATGTGTGCATACTATGTAGAACATGATTCTTACAAGCGCAATATCTAGGAAATAGTGGGTCTTAGAGAAAAAACATAGATACTATTTTTATAGAGAATTTTAAGATCTACAACTTTGCTCTGAAGTACTTTTTCGATAAAACTTACCGTTTTCGAGAAAAATCCAAAAAACCTAAAATTTTGACCCTGGGCCCCGAATAAGTCCCTAAGCTCACATGGGACTGATGGGGACTTTTGACACTTTATTCCTTGTGGTAAACTGGTAAACCTAAGGTCTCTACGAAGATTTGGCTCTGTCGGAATTTTCTTTATTTCAATTGTCTAAAATGACCGGACTAATACGTGGCGTATGTGTGCATACTATGTAGAACATGATTCTTACAAGCGTAATATCTGGGAAATAGTGGGTCTTAGAGAAAAAATCATAGGGATCATTTTTATAGAGAATTTTAAGATCTACAACATTGCTCTGAGGTACTTTTTCGATAAAACTTACCGTTTTCGAGAAAAATCCAAAAAACCTAAAATTTTGACCTTGGGCCCCGAATAAGTCCCTAAGCTCACATGGGACTGATGGGGACTTTTGACACTTTATTCCTTGTGGTAAACCTAAGGTCTCTACGAAGATTTGGCTCTGTCGGAATTTTCTTTATTTCAATTGTCTAAAATGACCGGACTAATACGTGGCGTATGTGTGCATACTATGTAGAACATGATTCTTACAAGCGTAATATCTGGGAAATAGTGGGTCTTAGAGAAAAAATCATAGAGATCATTTTTATAGAGAATTTTAAGATCTACAACTTTGCTCTGAGGTACTTTTTCGATAAAACTTACCGTTTTTGAGAAAAATCCAAAAAACCTAAAATTTTGACCTTGGGCCCCGAATAAGTCCCTAAGCTCACATGGGACTGATGGGATTTTTGACACTTTATTCCTTGTGGTAAAACTGGTAAACCTAAGGTCTCTACGAAGATTTGGCTCTGTCGGAATTTTCTTTATTTCAATTGTCTAAAATGACCGGACTAATACGTGGCATATGTGTGCATACTATGTAGAACATGATTCTTACAAGCGCAATATCTAGGAAATAGTGGGTCTTAGAGAAAAAACATAGATACCATTTTTATAGAGAATTTTAAGATCTACAACTTTGCTTTGAGGTACTTTTTCGATAAAACTTACCGTTTTCGAGAAAAATCCAAAAAACCTAAAATTTTGACCTTGGGCCCCGAATAAGTCCCTAAGCTCACATGGGACTGATGGGGACTTTTGACACTTTATTCCTTGTGGTAACTGGTAAACCTAAGGTCTCTACGAAGATTTGGCTCTGTCGGAATTTTCTTTATTTCAATTGTCTAAAATGACCGGACTAATACGTGGCATATGTGTGCATACTATGTAGAACATGATTCTTACAAGCGCAATATCTAGGAAATAGTGGGTCTTAGAGAAAAAACATAGATACCATTTTTATAGAGAATTTTAAGATCTACAACTTTGCTCTGAAGTACTTTTTCGATAAAACTTACCGTTTTCGAGAAAAATCCAAAAAACCTAAAATTTTGACCCTGGGCCCCGAATAAGTCCCTAAGCTCACATGGGACTGATGGGGACTTTTGACACTTTATTCCTTGTGGTAAACTGGTAAACCTAAGGTCTCTACGAAGATTTGGCTCTGTCGGAATTTTCTTTATTTCAATTGTCTAAAATGACCGGACTAATACGTGGCGTATGTGTGCATACTATGTAGAACATGATTCTTACAAGCGTAATATCTGGGAAATAGTGGGTCTTAGAGAAAAAAATCATAGGGATCATTTTTATAGAGAATTTTAAGATCTACAACTTTGCTCTGAGGTACTTTTTCGATAAAACTTACCGTTTTCGAGAAAAATCCAAAAACCTAAAATTTTGACCTTGGGCCCCGAATAAGTCCCTAAGCTCACATGGGACTGATGGGGACTTTTGACACTTTATTCCTTGTGGTAAACCTAAGGTCTCTACGAAGATTTGGCTCTGTCGGAATTTTCTTTATTTCAATTGTCTAAAATGACCGGACTAATACGTGGCGTATGTGTGCATACTATGTAGAACATGATTCTTACAAGCGTAATATCTGGGAAATAGTGGGTCTTAGAGAAAAAATCATAGAGATCATTTTTATAGAGAATTTTAAGATCTACAACTTTGCTCTGAGGTACTTTTTCGATAAAACTTACCGTTTTCGAGAAAAATCCAAAAAACCTAAAATTTTGACCTTGGGCCCCGAATAAGTCCCTAAGCTCACATGGGACTGATGGGGACTTTTGACACTTTATTCCTTGTGGTAAACTGGTAAACCTAAGGTCTCTACGAAGATTTGGCTCTGTCGGAATTTTCTTTATTTCAATTGTCTAAAATGACCGGACTAATACGTGGCATATGTGTGCATACTATGTAGAACATGATTCTTACAAGCGCAATATCTAGGAAATAGTGGGGTCTTAGAGAAAAAACATAGATACCATTTTTATAGAGAATTTTAAGATCTACAACTTTGCTTTGAGGTACTTTTTCGATAAAACTTACCGTTTTCGAGAAAAATC
>OX155902.1:26659259-26764708 GCA_944588485.1 Phosphuga atrata | reverse complement strand
TACGTGGCATATGTGTGCATACTATGTAGAACATGATTCTTACAAGCGCAATATCTAGGAAATAGTGGGTCTTAGAGAAAAAAACATAGATACCATTTTTATAGAGAATTTTAAGATCTACAACTTTGCTCTGAGGTACTTTTTCGATAAAACTTACCGTTTTCGAGAAAAATCCAAAAAACCTAAAATTTTGACCTTGGGCCCCGAATAAGTCCCTAAGCTCACATGGGACTGATGGGGACTTTTGACACTTTATTCCTTGTGGTAAACTGGTAAACCTAAGGTCTCTACGAAGATTTGGCTCTGTCGGAATTTTCTTTATTTCAATTGTCTAAAATGACCGGACTAATACGTGGCGTATGTGTGCATACTATGTAGAACATGATTCTTACAAGCGTAATATCTGGGAAATAGTGGGTCTTAGAGAAAAAATCATAGAGATCATTTTTATAGAGAATTTTAAGATCTACAACTTTGCTCTGAGGTACTTTTTTGATAAAACTTACCGTTTTCGAGAAAAATCCAAAAAACCTAAAATTTTGACCTTGGGCCCCGAATAAGTCCCTAAGCTCACATGGGACTGATGGGGACTTTTGACACTTTATTCCTTGTGGTAAACCTAAGGTCTCTACGAAGATTTGGCTCTGTCGGAACTTTCTTTATTTCAATTGTCTAAAATGACCGGACTAATACGTGGCGTATGTGTGCATACTATGTAGAACATGATTCTTACAAGCGTAATATCTGGGAAATAGTGGGTCTTAGAGAAAAAATCATAAAAATGATTTTTATAGAGAATTTTAAGATCTACAACTTTGCTCTAAGGTACTTTTTCGATAAAACTTACCGTTTTTGAGAAAAATCCAAAAAACCTAAAATTTTGACCTTGGGCCCCGAATAAGTCCCTAAGCTCACATGGGACTGATGGGGACTTTTGACACTTTATTCCTTGTGGTAAACTGGTAAACCTAAGGTCTCTACGAAGATTTGGCTCTGTCGGAATTTTCTTTATTTCAATTGTCTAAAATGACCGGACTAATACGTGGCATGTGTGTGCATACTATGTAGAACATGATTCTTACAAGCGCAATATCTAGGAAATAGTGGGTCTTAGAGAAAAAACATACATACCATTTTTATAGAGAATTTTAAGATCTACAACTTTGCTCTGAGGTACTTTTTCGATAAAACTTACCGTTTTCGAGAAAAATCCAAAAAACCTAAAATTTTGACCTTGGGCCCCGAATAAGTCCCTAAGCTCACATGGGACTGATGGGGACTTTTGACACTTTATTCCTTGTGGTAAACTGGTAAACCTAAGGTCTCTACGAAGATTTGGCTCTGTCGGAATTTTCTTTATTTCAATTGTCTAAAATGACCGGACTAATACGTGGCGTATGTGTGCATACTATGTAGAACATGATTCTTACAAGCGTAATATCTGGGAAATAGTGGGTCTTAGAGAAAAAATCATAGAGATCATTTTTATAGAGAATTTTAAGATCTACAACTTTGCTCTGAGGTACTTTTTCGATAAAACTTACCGTTTTCGAGAAAAATCCAAAAAACCTAAAATTTTGACCTTGGGCCCCGAATAAGTCCCTAAGCTCACATGGGACTGATGGGGACTTTTGACACTTTATTCCTTGTGGTAAACCTAAGGTCTCTACGAAGATTTGGCTCTGTCGGAATTTTCTTTATTTCAATTGTCTAAAATGACCGGACTAATACGTGGCGTATGTGTGCATACTATGTAGAACATGATTCTTACAAGCGTAATATCTGAGAAATAGTGGGTCTTAGAGAAAAAATCATAGAGATCATTTTTATAGAGAATTTTAAGATCTACAACTTTGCTCTGAAGTACTTTTTCGATAAATCTTACCGTTTTTGAGAAAAATCCAAAAAACCTAAAATTTTGACCTTGGGCCCCGAATAAGTCCCTAAGCTCACATGGGACTGATGGGGACTTTTGACACTTTATTCCTTGTGGTAAACTGGTAAACCTAAGGTCTCTACGAAGATTTGGCTCTGTCGGAATTTTCTTTATTTCAATTGTCTAAAATGACCGGACTAATACGTGGCATATGTGTGCATACTATGTAGAACATGATTCTTACAAGCGCAATATCTAGGAAATAGTGGGTCTTAGAGAAAAAACATAGATACCATTTTTATAGAGAATTTTAAGATCTACAACTTTGCTCTGAGGTACTTTTTCGATAAAACTTACCGTTTTCGAGAAAAATCCAAAAAACTATGTAGATGCATACTATGTAGAACATGATTCTTACAAGCGTAATATCTGGGAAATAGTGGGTCTTAGAGAAAAAATCATAGGGATCATTTTTATAGAGAATTTTAAGATCTACAACTTTGCTCTGAGGTACTTTTTCGATAAAACTTACCGTTTTCGAGAAAAATCCAAAAAACTATGTAGATGCATACTATGTAGAACATGATTCTTACAAGCGTAATATCTGGGAAATAGTGGGTCTTAGAGAAAAAATCATAGGGATCATTTTTATAGAGAATTTTAAGATCTACAACTTTGCTCTGAGGTACTTTTTCGATAAAACTTACCGTTTTCGAGAAAAATCCAAAAAACCTAAAATTTTGACCTTGGGCCCCGAATAAGTCCCTAAGCTCACATGGGACTGATGGGGACTTTTGACACTTTATTCCTTGTGGTAAACCTAAGGTCTCTACGAAGATTTGGCTCTGTCGGAATTTTCTTTATTTCAATTGTCTAAAATGACCGGACTAATACGTGGCGTATGTGTGCATACTATGTAGAACATGATTCTTACAAGCGTAATATCTGGGAAATAGTGGGTCTTAGAGAAAAAATCATAGAGATCATTTTTATAGAGAATTTTAAGATCTACAACTTTGCTCTGAGGTACTTTTTCGATAAAACTTACCGTTTTTGAGAAAAATCCAAAAAACCTAAAATTTTGACCTTGGGCCCCGAATAAGTCCCTAAGCTCACATGGGACTGATAGGGACTTTTGACACTTTATTCCTTGTGGTAAACTGGTAAACCTAAGGTCTCTACGAAGATTTGGCTCTGTCGGAATTTTCTTTATTTCAATTGTCTAAAATGACCGGACTAATACGTGGCATATGTGTGCATACTATGTAGAACATGATTCTTACAAGCGCAATATCTAGGAAATAGTGGGTCTTAGAGAAAAAACATAGATACCATTTTTATAGAGAATTTTAAGATCTACAACTTTGCTCTGAGGTACTTTTTCGATAAAACTTACCGTTTTCGAGAAAAATCCAAAAAACCTAAAATTTTGACCTTGGGCCCCGAATAAGTCCCTAAGCTCACATGGGACTGATGGGGACTTTTGACACTTTATTCCTTGTGGTAAACTGGTAAACCTAAGGTCTCTACGAAGATTTGGCTCTGTCGGAATTTTCTTTATTTCAATTGTCTAAAATGACCGGACTAATACGTGGCGTATGTGTGCATACTATGTAGAACATGATTCTTACAAGCGTAATATCTGGGAAATAGTGGGTCTTAGAGAAAAAATCATAGAGATCATTTTTATAGAGAATTTTAAGATCTACAACTTTGCTCTGAGGTACTTTTTCGATAAAACTTACCGTTTTCGAGAAAAATCCAAAAAACCTAAAATTTTGACCTTGGGCCCCGAATAAGTCCCTAAGCTCACATGGGACTGATGGGGACTTTTGACACTTTATTCCTTGTGGTAAACCTAAGGTCTCTACGAAGATTTGGCTCTGTCGGAACTTTCTTTATTTCAATTGTCTAAAATGACCGGACTAATACGTGGCGTATGTGTGCATACTATGTAGAACATGATTCTTACAAGCGTAATATCTGGGAAATAGTGGGTCTTAGAGAAAAAATCATAAAAATGATTTTTATAGAGAATTTTAAGATCTACAACTTTGCTCTAAGGTACTTTTTCGATAAAACTTACCGTTTTTGAGAAAAATCCAAAAAACCTAAAATTTTGACCTTGGGCCCCGAATAAGTCCCTAAGCTCACATGGGACTGATGGGGACTTTTGACACTTTATTCCTTGTGGTAAACTGGTAAACCTAAGGTCTCTACGAAGATTTGGCTCTGTCGGAATTTTCTTTATTTCAATTGTCTAAAATGACCGGACTAATACGTGGCATATGTGTGCATACTATGTAGAACATGATTCTTACAAGCGCAATATCTAGGAAATAGTGGGTCTTAGAGAAAAAATCATAAAGATCATTTTTATAGAGAATTTTAAGATCTACAACTTTGCTCTGAGGTACTTTTTCGATAAAACTTACCGTTTTCGAGAAAAATCCAAAAAACCTAAAATTTTGACCTTGGGCCCCGAATAAGTTCCTAAGCTCACATGGGACTGATGGGGACTTTTGACACTTTATTCCTTGTGGTAAACTGGTAAACCTAAGGTCTCTACGTAGATTTGGCTCTGTCGGAATTTTCTTTATTTCAATTGTCTAAAATGACCGGACTAATACGTGGCGTATGTGTGCATACTATGTAGAACATGATTCTTACAAGCGTAATATCTGGGAAATAGTGGGTCTTAGAGAAAAAATCATAGAGATCATTTTTATAGAGAATTTTAAGATCTACAACTTTGCTCTGAGGTACTTTTTCGATAAAACTTACCGTTTTCGAGAAAAATCCAAAAAACCTAAAATTTTGACCTTGGGCCCCGAATAAGTCCCTAAGCTCACATGGGACTGATGGGGACTTTTGACACTTTATTCCTTGTGGTAAACCTAAGGTCTCTACGAAGATTTGGCTCTGTCGGAACTTTCTTTATTTCAATTGTCTAAAATGACCGGACTAATACGTGGCGTATGTGTGCATACTATGTAGAACATGATTCTTACAAGCGTAATATCTGGGAAATAGTGGGTCTTAGAGAAAAAATCATAGAAATGATTTTTATAGAGAATTTTAAGATCTACAACTTTGCTCTAAGGTACTTTTTCGATAAAACTTACCGTTTTTGAGAAAAATCCAAAAAACCTAAAATTTTGACCTTGGGCCCCGAATAAGTCCCTAAGCTCACATGGGACTGATGGGGACTTTTGACACTTTATTCCTTGTGGTAAACTGGTAAACCTAAGGTCTCTACGAAGATTTGGCTCTGTCGGAATTTTCTTTATTTCAATTGTCTAAAATGACCGGACTAATACGTGGCATATGTGTGCATACTATGTAGAACATGATTCTTACAAGCGCAATATCTAGGAAATAGTGGGTCTTAGAGAAAAAATCATAGAGATCATTTTTATAGAGAATTTTAAGATCTACAACTTTGCTCTGAGGTACTTTTTCGATAAAACTTACCGTTTTCGAGAAAAATCCAAAAAACCTAAAATTTTGACCTTGGGCCCCGAATAAGTCCCTAAGCTCACATGGGACTGATGGGGACTTTTGACACTTTATTCCTTGTGGTAAACTGGTAAACCTAAGGTCTCTACGAAGATTTGGCTCTGTCGGAATTTTCTTTATTTCAATTGTCTAAAATGACCGGACTAATACGTGGCGTATGTGTGCATACTATGTAGAACATGATTCTTACAAGCGTAATATCTGGGAAATAGTGGGTCTTAGAGAAAAAATCATAGAGATCATTTTTATAGAGAATTTTAAGATCTACAACTTTGCTCTGAGGTACTTTTTCGATAAAACTTACCGTTTTCGAGAAAAATCCAAAAAACCTAAAATTTTGACCTTGGGCCCCGAATAAGTCCCTAAGCTCACATGGGACTGATGGGGACTTTTGACACTTTATTCCTTGTGGTAAACCTAAGGTCTCTACGAAGATTTGGCTCTGTCGGAACTTTCTTTATTTCAATTGTCTAAAATGACCGGACTAATACGTGGCGTATGTGTGCATACTATGTAGAACATGATTCTTACAAGCGTAATATCTGGGAAATAGTGGGTCTTAGAGAAAAAATCATAGAAATGATTTTTATAGAGAATTTTAAGATCTACAACTTTGCTCTAAGGTACTTTTTCGATAAAACTTACCGTTTTTGAGAAAAATCCAAAAAACCTAAAATTTTGACCTTGGGCCCCGAATAAGTCCCTAAGCTCACATGGGACTGATGGGGACTTTTGACACTTTATTCCTTGTGGTAAACTGGTAAACCTAAGGTCTCTACGAAGATTTGGCTCTGTCGGAATTTTCTTTATTTCAATTGTCTAAAATGACCGGACTAATACGTGGCATATGTGTGCATACTATGTAGAACATGATTCTTACAAGCGCAATATCTAGGAAATAGTGGGTCTTAGAGAAAAAATCATAGAGATCATTTTTATAGAGAATTTTAAGATCTACAACTTTGCTCTGAGGTACTTTTTCGATAAAACTTACCGTTTTCGAGAAAAATCCAAAAAACCTAAAATTTTGACCTTGGGCCCCGAATAAGTCCCTAAGCTCACATGGGACTGATGGGGACTTTTGACACTTTATTCCTTGTGGTAAACTGGTAAACCTAAGGTCTCTACGAAGATTTGGCTCTGTCGGAATTTTCTTTATTTCAATTGTCTAAAATGACCGGACTAATACGTGGCGTATGTGTGCATACTATGTAGAACATGATTCTTACAAGCGTAATATCTGGGAAATAGTGGGTCTTAGAGAAAAAATCATAGAGATCATTTTTATAGAGAATTTTAAGATCTACAACTTTGCTCTGAGGTACTTTTTCGATAAAACTTACCGTTTTCGAGAAAAATCCAAAAAACCTAAAATTTTGACCTTGGGCCCCGAATAAGTCCCTAAGCTCACATGGGACTGATGGGGACTTTTGACACTTTATTCCTTGTGGTAAACCTTAGGTCTCTACGAAGATTTGGCTCTGTCGGAATTTTCTTTATTTCAATTGTCTAAAATGACCGGACTAATACGTGGCGTATGTGTGCATACTATGTAGAACATGATTCTTACAAGCGTAATATCTGGGAAATAGTGGGTCTTAGAGAAAAAATCATAGAGATCATTTTTATAGAGAATTTTAAGATCTACAACTTTGCTTTGAGGTACTTTTTCGATAAAACTTACCGTTTTTGAGAAAAATCCAAAAAACCTAAAATTTTGACCTTGGGCCCCGAATAAGTCCCTAAGCTCACATGGGACTGATGGGGACTTTTGACACTTTATTCCTTGTGGTAAACTGGTAAACCTAAGGTCTCTACGAAGATTTGGCTCTGTCGGAATTTTCTTTATTTCAATTGTCTAAAATGACCGGACTAATACGTGGCATATGTGTGCATACTATGTAGAACATGATTCTTACAAGCGCAATATCTAGGAAATAGTGGGTCTTAGAGAAAAAACATAGATACCATTTTTATAGAGAATTTTAAGATCTACAACTTTGCTCTGAGGTACTTTTTCGATAAAACTTACCGTTTTCGCGAAAAATCCAAAAAACCTAAAATTTTGACCTTGGGCCCCGAATAAGTCCCTAAGCTCACATGGGACTGATGGGGACTTTTGACACTTTATTCCTTGTGGTAAACTGGTAAACCTAAGGTCTCTACGAAGATTTGGCTCTGTCGGAATTTTCTTTATTTCAATTGTCTAAAATGACCGGACTAATACGTGGCATGTGTGTGCATACTATGTAGAACATGATTCTTACAAGCGCAATATCTAGGAAATAGTGGGTCTTGGAGAAAAAACATACATACCATTTTTATAGAGAATTTTAAGATCTACAACTTTGCTCTGAGGTACTTTTTCGATAAAACTTACCGTTTTCGAGAAAAATCCAAAAAACCTAAAATTTTGACCTTGGGCCCCGAATAAGTCCCTAAGCTCACATGGGACTGATGGGGACTTTTGACACTTTATTCCTTGTGGTAAACTGGTAAACCTAAGGTCTCTACGAAGATTTGGCTCTGTCGGAATTTTCTTTATTTCAATTGTCTAAAATGACCGGACTAATACGTGGCGTATGTGTGCATACTATGTAGAACATGATTCTTACAAGCGTAATATCTGGGAAATAGTGGGTCTTAGAGAAAAAATCATAGAGATCATTTTTATAGAGAATTTTAAGATCTACAACTTTGCTCTGAGGTACTTTTTCGATAAAACTTACCGTTTTCGAGAAAAATCCAAAAAACCTAAAATTTTGACCTTGGGCCCCGAATAAGTCCCTAAGCTCACATGGGACTGATGGGGACTTTTGACACTTTATTCCTTGTGGTAAACCTAAGGTCTCTACGAAGATTTGGCTCTGTCGGAATTTTCTTTATTTCAATTGTCTAAAATGACCGGACTAATACGTGGCGTATGTGTGCATACTATGTAGAACATGATTCTTACAAGCGTAATATCTGGGAAATAGTGGGTCTTAGGGAAAAAATCATAGAGATCATTTTTATAGAGAATTTTAAGATCTACAACTTTGCTCTGAGGTACTTTTTCGATAAAACTTACCGTTTTTGAGAAAAATCCAAAAAACCTAAAATTTTGACCTTGGGCCCCGAATAAGTCCCTAAGCTCACATGGGACTGATGGGGACTTTTGACACTTTATTCCTTGTGGTAAACCTAAGGTCTCTACGAAGATTTGGCTCTGTCGGAATTTTCTTTATTTCAATTGTCTAAAATGACCGGACTAATACGTGGCGTATGTGTGCATACTATGTAGAACATGATTCTTACAAGCGTAATATCTGGGAAATAGTGGGTCTTAGAGAAAAAATCATAGAGATCATTTTTATAGAGAATTTTAAGATCTACAACTTTGCTCTGAGGTACTTTTTCGATAAAACTTACCGTTTTCGAGAAAATTCCAAAAAACCTAAAATTTTGACCTTGGGCCCCGAATAAGTCCCTAAGCTCACATGGGACTGATGGGGACTTTTGACACTTTATTCCTTGTGGTAAACCTAAGGTCTCTACGAAGATTTGGCTCTGTCGGAATTTTCTTTATTTCAATTGTCTAAAATGACCGGACTAATACGTGGCGTATGTGTGCATACTATGTAGAACATGATTCTTACAAGCGTAATATCTGGGAAATAGTGGGTCTTAGAGAAAAAATCATAGAGATCATTTTTATAGAGAATTTTAAGATCTACAACTTTGCTCTGAGGTACTTTTTCGATAAAACTTACCGTTTTTGAGAAAAATCCAAAAAACCTAAAATTTTGACCTTGGGCCCCGAATAAGTCCCTAAGCTCACATGGGACTGATGGGGACTTTTGACACTTTATTCCTTGTGGTAAACCTAAGGTCTCTACGAAGATTTGGCTCTGTCGGAATTTTCTTTATTTCAATTGTCTAAAATGACCGGACTAATACGTGGCGTATGTGTGCATACTATGTAGAACATGATTCTTACAAGCGTAATATCTGGGAAATAGTGGGTCTTAGAGAAAAAATCATAGAGATCATTTTTATAGAGAATTTTAAGATCTACAACTTTGCTCTGAGGTACTTTTTCGATAAAACTTACCGTTTTCGAGAAAAATCCAAAAAACCTAAAATTTTGACCTTGGGCCCCGAATAAGTCCCTAAGCTCACATGGGACTGATGGGGACTTTTGACACTTTATTCCTTGTGGTAAACCTAAGGTCTCTACGAAGATTTGGCTCTGTCGGAATTTTCTTTATTTCAATTGTCTAAAATGACCGGACTAATACGTGGCGTATGTGTGCATACTATGTAGAACATGATTCTTACAAGCGTAATATCTGGGAAATAGTGGGTCTTAGAGAAAAATCATAGAGATCATTTTTATAGAGAATTTTAAGATCTACAACTTTGCTCTGAGGTACTTTTTCGATAAAACTTACCGTTTTTGAGAAAAATCCAAAAAACCTAAAATTTTGACCTTGGGCCCCGAATAAGTCCCTAAGCTCACATGGGACTGATGGGGACTTTTGACACTTTATTCCTTGTGGTACTCTCACGTGGAAGTCACCTTGTCGCGGTGTGAGGGCTTAGTTTCGCGTACCGTCGGACGTCACGACTGGAATAACCCCGGTTGGGGCGCTCGGCGGAGGGCGAACAACCAAGAACTTCCAAACCCTTAATCCCAAGGTGTCATGCGACCCGTGCCGAAGGGACTGGTTGATGGCCAAGGGCAACCGGCCATCGCTTACGGAGCCCCTCTGACACCTGGCGACCTCAGAGGGTATCCAGCCTTACCACTATCAAGCGGGGCTCTGATGTGGCGGACCTTTAGTTCCCTTGCGACTCGTGGGATTCGAATGGAGAAAAAACAAAAACAAAAACAAAAATTCAATCCGTGTGTGCGGGACATAACCGCCACACAATTGGCGGATCAGATGGAGCATGAGCCCCACGATCCGAGTGAGCGCACCAGTCTAGAGAGACCAACTCCCAGACTGTCGCCAAAAAGCAAAGGCAAGATGGTCAGTAACATCGTTACTACCACCAAGCCAGCAAGCCAAGGGAGACCCGCTTACAAAATGGCTTCTAAAAGTCAGGGCAAGGTGACCGGTAACACCGTTACTCCCACCAAGCCCGCGACTAAGCAAGAGGAGACAAAGCCCAAGGCAGGTAAGAAGAAGACGAGATGGGCACATCCCTTGCCACCCCTAGGTAGTCCAGGCGGACTCGATGACCCACTGAGAAAGGGCCTCAGCGGTGCCGGGGTGAGATGGTATCTGCGCTTCTTAGCAAACGGGCTACAACCCGAGGAAGCTAAGAAGAGAGCAGTACAGAAAAAGGTGGGAACTACACCACAAACACAAGGAGCTGCCAAAAGAGGGGCTGATTCTATCACGCCCCAAAACAAAGCAGCTAAAAGACAGAAGGGGAATATCCAAAGTGGGGCAACGGGAGTGGTCAGCTACCCCAGCTGCCCTCCCAAGACTTCTGGGCCGAGCACCAGCTACGCCACCGCCGTCAAGGTGGTGAGGGTTGGTGTTATGTCCAGAGACTACCCAAGGAATCCCCTGAGTAAGAAGGACATGCCTGCTCTTGAGCAAGCAATTATGAAAGAGACAGTCGTAGACTGGTCTCATGAGATACAGTTTGAAGGCATACACTTCAAACCAGGACTAGTCATTGTCGACTGTGCGAACGAACAGACGGCAAAATGGCTGATGACAAGAGCACCCATCCTAAGACATTGGGAAGGGGGGGCTCTGGTGGCGAAATTGGGCGATGATATCCCCAAGCCACATGTCATCACCATGTTCCTACCTAGGAGCGGGGACCAAACCCCGGAGGCCTCCATCAACTACCTTAGGGCCCAAAACAAAGGACTTAACATTTCCGAATGGAAGGTCCTTGGGTGCCGGGAGGAAAGTGGGGGTCAACTCCTAACGGTGGGAATTGACGAAGAGTCCGCTGGAGCCATAGCGAAGGCCAACCATAGCCTCTACTTTAGGTTCGGGCGGATCAAAGTCCATGGGCGGAAGAACGACGCCACACAAAAAGCGGATGTAGAGGTAGCGACAGCCACAGCGGCCCCTCCCTCGGAAGTTACGACCGCAACAACGGCCACTTCAGAGGTGGAAGGAATAGCGGTGGCGGCAGCTCCCTCTGCTGAACCTTTAACGACAAACGCTGTGAACGAGGAAGTCAGCCCGGACTACCGGGAAGACGACCTCGACCTCACACTCGTAGACATGAGCAGTCAAGCTATGTCTACAGAGGAAGAGGTAGAAGTTGTTCTGGTGGAGACAGAGAAGGACTTGCCGCCTCCTGTCATAAACCAAGAATGACCAGCAGGCGCACCAAAGTAGCCCAGGTGAACATCCACCATGCCAGAGCAGCCTCGGCTGTGATGGCTAGGATGTTCACCAAACAACACCTAGGGCTAGCGCTACTGCAAGAACCCTGGACCTACGGAGGTAACATCAAAGGCCTCAGCAACAGGGAATGTAAGTTGGTATGGGACAGCCGTGAGGCTTCCCCTAGAACTTGCATTATGGTAAGAAAGGACATTAATTACTTATGTCTTTCAGAATACTTAACGCGGGACTTAGTTCCTATACAGGTCCTCATCAAGACCGAGGGCCTCCACCGCGAAGTAGTGATCGCATCAGCATACTTCCCTGGCGATGGTAATAACATACCACCCATGGAGGTACAAAGGCTGGTCGAGCACTGTATTAGGAGAAGGCTGCCACTCATCTTGGGATGTGACGCGAACGCCCACAACGAGATGTGGGGCAGCACGGACACTAATAAGAGAGGTGAGTACCTTTTAGAATACCTCATTAAAGAGAACTTAATTGTGTACAACGTCGGGAACACACCAACTTTTGTCACTAAGGCCAGAAATGAGGTACTGGATATTACGGTAGGTAGCGCTAACGTAAGTAAACTAATTAAAAAGTGGAGGGTTTCAAGTGAACCCTCAATGTCAGATCATAGGATCATAGAGTTTGAGCTGGAAGGAGCGAGTGAGGAAAGTACCCCCATTCGAAACCCCAGACAAACTGTGTGGCCTATGTTTAGTTCACAACTAAAAGAAAACCTAGAGCAGGTGACAGTGCGGGGTGGTATCAAACACTACACCGTGCTGGAGCAGGCTGTAGGAGAATTAAATGTAGCAATCACCACGGCATTTGAATCCAGCTGCCCGGTAAAAACCGTGAAGGAGCATAAGGACGAAAAATGGTGGAACAAAAATTTGTCTACATTAAGAGCAAAAGTACGTAGGCTTTTCAACAAAGCCAAGCAATACGGAAATTGGCTAGAATACTCTGAGGTGCTTACCACCTACAATAAAGAGATCAGAAGGGCAAAAAGGGAAAACTTTAGAACCTTCTGTGAAAACATAGAATCCACGCCGGTGGCAGCTAGACTGCACAAAGCACTAGCGAAGGATAGAGTGGAAATGACAACCACTCTCAAGAAACCGGATGGGACCTTCACGGAGGATGAAGAGCAAAGAGCTCTCCTCCTACTAGAAACCCATTTTCCGGGATGCAGAAGATACAGGGAGACCGAGGGCTTGATGCAACCACGGAAACCAAGTCGGGCCGACTGGAAGAGGGCAGCGTCCATCTGTACGGAAAACCGAATCAGATGGGCTATCGGCACTTTCCAGCCTTTTAAGGCCCCAGGTGTGGACGGACTAGTTCCTGCCTTCCTACAAAAGGGAGAGAGAGAACTAATGCCGTATCTTCTAAATATTTTTAGAAGTAGTTTAGCGCTCGGATATATACCGGAGCTATGGAGAAGGGCTAAGGTGGTATTTATACCGAAGGTGGGAAAGAAAGACACCACTCAACCGAAGTCTTTTAGACCCATTAGTCTAACATCTTTTATGTTAAAGACAATGGAGAAGGTGATTGATAATTACCTTAGGACTATGGTGCTGGTAGGTACACCACTACACAAGAGTCAGCATGCTTACAGAGCAGGGAAATCCACAGAAACCGCCCTGTATCAGCTGACAAATGAAATAGAAGCAGCACTAGAGACAAAGGAAGTAGCGATATGTGCCTTCTTGGATATAGAGGGAGCTTTTGACAACACCTCACACGAGGCTGTCAAGGCGGCCCTCGAGAGAAGGAGTATCGACAGCACTATCTCAAAGTGGATGGGAGAAATGCTGAGAACTAGAGTGGCGGAGACACAAGTGGGAAGAGATACCATTAAGATTTCCACAACTCGAGGGTGCCCACAGGGAGGTGTACTATCGCCGCTGATGTGGAGCCTGGTAGTTGATGAACTACTGGTTAGGCTAAACAACCTAGACATCAAATGTCAAGGTTACGCCGATGACATAGTCATAATGGCCAGAGGAAAATTTGAGGGAACGCTCTGTGAAATTGTTCAGAGAGGCCTCAAAGTAACTAGTAAGTGGTGTCAACCAGTGGGATTGAGGCTCAACCCGAGCAAAACCACGGTGATACCATTTACTAGAAGGAGAAAACTAAACTGCCTGCATCCCATACTCATAGATGGGAAGGCAGTAGAATACCAACAGGAGATAAGGTATCTGGGTATCACACTAGATAGCAAACTCCTCTGGAATAGACACGCTGAGACAGTGGTAGGTAAAGCCAAACGCGCCCTAATGGTGTGCAGAAATTTAGCAGGAAAAACGTGGGGTTGTAACCCCACTATCCTGCGATGGATGTACACCATGATAGTGAGACCTGCAATCACTTATGGGGCGGTTGCGTGGGGAAGTAGAATCAAGCTGGCCTCTATGAGGAAACAGCTAGAGAAGACTCAAAGACTGGCGTGTGTCTGCATCACGGGAGCGATGAGGTCGTGTCCGACAGCAGCATTGGAGCTGCTGCTGGATCTGACTCCGCTACACCTTGTGGTGGAGAGCGCCGCCAGATCGGCGATCGTAAGGTTCAGCAAGGAAGGAATGGGCAGAGGTACAATAATCGGGAGCAGAGACCGAAACAGCCTCGCTACCAAGATCCCCTGGCTGGAAGTACCAAAAGACGAAATGGTATGCAAATACCACTTCGAGAAAAACTACACAGCAATGTGTAGTAGTAAAGCCGATTGGTGCGACGAATCCTCAGCATACCACATAGAGCAAAATGCCATCAAGTGGTATACAGATGGTTCGAAGACAAAGGAAGGAACTGGTGCAGGAGTGTTTGGACCTCGTACCAGATACTCCGAATCCATGGGAACATCCCCAAGTATCTTCCAAGCGGAGGTACACGCAATCGAAAGATGTGCACAGTTTAACCTCGACAGGAAGTACCGCAAAAAACGAATTGCTATCCTGTCAGATAGCCAAGCAGCCATCAAGGCCATTAGCTCATACACCATCAGATCCAAACTGGTATGGGACTGTGTGGGGAAGCTGAACAAACTTGGCAGGGATAATAAAGTAACGCTATACTGGGTACCAGGACACACTGGTATAGACGGAAACGAAGAAGCCGATCACCTAGCAAACAAGGGATCCAGTAGCCCCTTTATAGGTCCGGAACCCTTTTGCGGTATGAGCGTGAACACCATCCGCAAAAGTTTAGATGAAGAAATAAGAGAAAAATGGATGAAAACCTGGGAAGAACTTCCAGGGCTAAGGCAATCCAAAGTGATGCTGGGATCTTTCAACCAGAAGAGAACTAAAGCTTGCCTGAAACTAAGCAGGAACAAGCTCAGAATTCTGACAGGAGCCCTGACGGGACACTGCAGACTTAGGAAACATCTCAAGGCCCTAGAATTTTAAGATCTACAACTTTGCTCTGAGGTACTTTTTCGATAAAACTTACCGTTTTCGCGAAAAATCCAAAAAACCTAAAATTTTGACCTTGGGCCCCGAATAAGTCCCTAAGCTCACATGGGACTGATGGGGACTTTTGACACTTTATTCCTTGTGGTAAACTGGTAAACCTAAGGTCTCTACGAAGATTTGGCTCTGTCGGAATTTTCTTTATTTCAATTGTCTAAAATGACCGGACTAATACGTGGCATGTGTGTGCATACTATGTAGAACATGATTCTTACAAGCGCAATATCTAGGAAATAGTGGGTCTTAGAGAAAAAACATACATACCATTTTTATAGAGAATTTTAAGATCTACAACTTTGCTCTGAGGTACTTTTTCGATAAAACTTACCGTTTTCGAGAAAAATCCAAAAAACCTAAAATTTTGACCTTGGGCCCCGAATAAGTCCCTAAGCTCACATGGGACTGATGGGGACTTTTGACACTTTATTCCTTGTGGTAAACTGGTAAACCTAAGGTCTCTACGAAGATTTGGCTCTGTCGGAATTTTCTTTATTTCAATTGTCTAAAATGACCGGACTAATACGTGGCGTATGTGTGCATACTATGTAGAACATGATTCTTACAAGCGTAATATCTGGGAAATAGTGGGTCTTAGAGAAAAAATCATAGAGATCATTTTTATAGAGAATTTTAAGATCTACAACTTTGCTCTGAGGTACTTTTTCGATAAAACTTACCGTTTTTGAGAAAAATCCAAAAAACCTAAAATTTTGACCTTGGGCCCCGAATAAGTCCCTAAGCTCACATGGGACTGATGGGGACTTTTGACACTTTATTCCTTGTGGTAAACTGGTAAACCTAAGGTCTCTACGAAGATTTGGCTCTGTCGGAATTTTCTTTATTTCAATTGTCTAAAATGACCGGACTAATACGTGGCATATGTGTGCATACTATGTAGAACATGATTCTTACAAGCGCAATATCTAGGAAATAGTGGGTCTTAGAGAAAAAACATAGATACCATTTTTATAGAGAATTTTAAGATCTACAACTTTGCTTTGAGGTACTTTTTCGATAAAACTAACCGTTTTCGAGAAAAATCCAAAAAACCTAAAATTTTGACCTTGGGCCCCGAATAAGTCCCTAAGCTCACATGGGACTGATGGGGACTTTTGACACTTTATTCCTTGTGGTAAACTGGTAAACCTAAGGTCTCTACGAAGATTTGGCTCTGTCGGAATTTTCTTTATTTCAATTGTCTAAAATGACCGGACTAATACGTGGCATATGTGTGCATACTATGTAGAACATGATTCTTACAAGCGCAATATCTAGGAAATAGTGGGTCTTAGAGAAAAAACATAGACACTATTTTTATAGAGAATTTTAAGATCTACAACTTTGCTCTGAAGTACTTTTTCGATAAAACTTACCGTTTTCGAGAAAAATCCAAAAAACCTAAAATTTTGACCTTGGGCCCCGAATAAGTCCCTAAGCTCACATGGGACTGATGGGGACTTTTGACACTTTATTCCTTGTGGTAAACTGGTAAACCTAAGGTCTCTACGAAGATTTGGCTTTGTCGGAATTTTCTTTATTTCAATTGTCTAAAATGACCGGACTAATACGTGGCGTATGTGTGCATACTATGTAGAACATGATTCTTACAAGCGTAATATCTGGGAAATAGTGGGTCTTAGAGAAAAAATCATAGGGATCATTTTTATAGAGAATTTTAAGATCTACAACTTTGCTCTGAGGTACTTTTTCGATAAAACTTACCGTTTTCGAGAAAAATCCAAAAAACCTAAAATTTTGACCTTGGGCCCCGAATAAGTCCCTAAGCTCACATGGGACTGATGGGGACTTTTGACACTTTATTCCTTGTGGTAAACCTAAGGTCTCTACGAAGATTTGGCTCTGTCGGAATTTTCTTTATTTCAATTGTCTAAAATGACCGGACTAATACGTGGCGTATGTGTGCATACTATGTAGAACATGATTCTTACAAGCGTAATATCTGGGAAATAGTGGGTCTTAGAGAAAAAATCATAGAGATCATTTTTATAGAGAATTTTAAGATCTACAACTTTGCTCTGAGGTACTTTTTCGATAAAACTTACCGTTTTTGAGAAAAATCCAAAAAACCTAAAATTTTGACCTTGGGCCCCGAATAAGTCCCTAAGCTCACATGGGACTGATGGGGACTTTTGACACTTTATTCCTTGTGGTAAACTGGTAAACCTAAGGTCTCTACGAAGATTTGGCTCTGTCGGAATTTTCTTTATTTCAATTGTCTAAAATGACCGGACTAATACGTGGCATATGTGTGCATACTATGTAGAACATGATTCTTACAAGCGCAATATCTAGGAAATAGTGGGTCTTAGAGAAAAAACATAGATACCATTTTTATAGAGAATTTTAAGATCTACAACTTTGCTTTGAGGTACTTTTTCGATAAAACTAACCGTTTTCGAGAAAAATCCAAAAAACCTAAAATTTTGACCTTGGGCCCCGAATAAGTCCCTAAGCTCACATGGGACTGATGGGGACTTTTGACACTTTATTCCTTGTGGTAAACTGGTAAACCTAAGGTCTCTACGAAGATTTGGCTCTGTCGGAATTTTCTTTATTTCAATTGTCTAAAATGACCGGACTAATACGTGGCGTATGTGTGCATACTATGTAGAACATGATTCTTACAAGCGTAATATCTGGGAAATAGTGGGTCTTAGAGAAAAAATCATAGAGATCATTTTTATAGAGAATTTTAAGATCTACAACTTTGCTCTGAGGTACTTTTTCGATAAAACTTACCGTTTTCGAGAAAAATCCAAAAAACCTAAAATTTTGACCTTGGGCCCCGAATAAGTCCCTAAGCTCACATGGGACTGATGGGGACTTTTGACACTTTATTCCTTGTGGTAAACCTAAGGTCTCTACGAAGATTTGGCTCTGTCGGAATTTTCTTTATTTCAATTGTCTAAAATGACCGGACTAATACGTGGCGTATGTGTGCATACTATGTAGAACATGATTCTTACAAGCGTAATATCTGGGAAATAGTGGGTCTTAGAGAAAAAATCATAGAGATCATTTTTATAGAGAATTTTAAGATCTACAACTTTGCTCTGAGGTACTTTTTCGATAAAACTTACCGTTTTTGAGAAAAATCCAAAAAACCTAAAATTTTGACCTTGGGCCCCGAATAAGTCCCTAAGCTCACATGGGACTGATGGGGACTTTTGACACTTTATTCCTTGTGGTAAACTGGTAAACCTAAGGTCTCTACGAAGATTTGGCTCTGTCGGAATTTTCTTTATTTCAATTGTCTAAAATGACCGGACTAATACGTGGCATATGTGTGCATACTATGTAGAACATGATTCTTACAAGCGCAATATCTAGGAAATAGTGGGTCTTAGAGAAAAAACATAGATACCATTTTTATAGAGAATTTTAAGATCTACAACTTTGCTTTGAGGTACTTTTTCGATAAAACTAACCGTTTTCGAGAAAAATCCAAAAAACCTAAAATTTTGACCTTGGGCCCCGAATAAGTCCCTAAGCTCACATGGGACTGATGGGGACTTTTGACACTTTATTCCTTGTGGTAAACTGGTAAACCTAAGGTCTCTACGAAGATTTGGCTCTGTCGGAATTTTCTTTATTTCAATTGTCTAAAATGACCGGACTAATACGTGGCGTATGTGTGCATACTATGTAGAACATGATTCTTACAAGCGTAATATCTGGGAAATAGTGGGTCTTAGAGAAAAAATCATAGAGATCATTTTTATAGAGAATTTTAAGATCTACAACTTTGCTCTGAGGTACTTTTTCGATAAAACTTACCGTTTTCGAGAAAAATCCAAAAAACCTAAAATTTTGACCTTGGGCCCCGAATAAGTCCCTAAGCTCACATGGGACTGATGAGGACTTTTGACACTTTATTCCTTGTGGTAAACCTAAGGTCTCTACAAAGATTTGGCTCTGTCGGAATTTTCTTTATTTCAATTGTCTAAAATGACCGGACTAATACGTGGCGTATGTGTGCATACTATGTAGAACATGATTCTTACAAGCGTAATATCTGGGAAATAGTGGGTCTTAGAGAAAAAATCATAGAGATCATTTTTATAGAGAATTTTAAGATCTACAACTTTGCTCTGAGGTACTTTTTCGATAAAACTTACCGTTTTTGAGAAAAATCCAAAAAACCTAAAATTTTGACCTTGGGCCCCGAATAAGTCCCTAAGCTCACATGGGACTGATGGGGACTTTTGACACTTTATTCCTTGTGGTAAACTGGTAAACCTAAGGTCTCTACGAAGATTTGGCTCTGTCGGAATTTTCTTTATTTCAATTGTCTAAAATGACCGGACTAATACGTGGCATATGTGTGCATACTATGTAGAACATGATTCTTACAAGCGCAATATCTAGGAAATAGTGGGTCTTAGAGAAAAAACATAGATACCATTTTTATAGAGAATTTTAAGATCTACAACTTTGCTTTGAGGTACTTTTTCGATAAAACTAACCGTTTTCGAGAAAAATCCAAAAAACCTAAAATTTTGACCTTGGGCCCCGAATAAGTCCCTAAGCTCACATGGGACTGATGGGGACTTTTGACACTTTATTCCTTGTGGTAAACTGGTAAACCTAAGGTCTCTACGAAGATTTGGCTCTGTCGGAATTTTCTTTATTTCAATTGTCTAAAATGACCGGACTAATACGTGGCGTATGTGTGCATACTATGTAGAACATGATTCTTACAAGCGTAATATCTGGGAAATAGTGGGTCTTAGAGAAAAAATCATAGAGATCATTTTTATAGAGAATTTTAAGATCTACAACTTTGCTCTGAGGTACTTTTTCGATAAAACTTACCGTTTTCGAGAAAAATCCAAAAAACCTAAAATTTTGACCTTGGGCCCCGAATAAGTCCCTAAGCTCACATGGGACTGATGGGGACTTTTGACACTTTATTCCTTGTGGTAAACCTAAGGTCTCTACGAAGATTTGGCTCTGTCGGAATTTTCTTTATTTCAATTGTCTAAAATGACCGGACTAATACGTGGCGTATGTGTGCATACTATGTAGAACATGATTCTTACAAGCGTAATATCTGGGAAATAGTGGGTCTTAGAGAAAAAATCATAGAGATCATTTTTATAGAGAATTTTAAGATCTACAACTTTGCTCTGAGGTACTTTTTCGATAAAACTTACCGTTTTTGAGAAAAATCCAAAAAACCTAAAATTTTGACCTTGGGCCCCGAATAAGTCCCTAAGCTCACATGGGACTGATGGGGACTTTTGACACTTTATTCCTTGTGGTAAACTGGTAAACCTAAGGTCTCTACGAAGATTTGGCTCTGTCGGAATTTTCTTTATTTCAATTGTCTAAAATGACCGGACTAATACGTGGCATATGTGTGCATACTATGTAGAACATGATTCTTACAAGCGCAATATCTAGGAAATAGTGGGTCTTAGAGAAAAAACATAGATACCATTTTTATAGAGAATTTTAAGATCTACAACTTTGCTTTGAGGTACTTTTTCGATAAAACTAACCGTTTTCGA
The DNA here is from genome assembly GCA_944588485.1 of Phosphuga atrata. Lineage (NCBI taxonomy): Eukaryota > Metazoa > Arthropoda > Insecta > Coleoptera > Silphidae > Phosphuga > Phosphuga atrata. The sequence goes on along the minus strand of OX155902.1, from coordinate 26,743,944 downwards.
GAAAAATCCAAAAAACCTAAAATTTTGACCTTGGGCCCCGAATAAGTCCCTAAGCTCACATGGGACTGATGGGGACTTTTGACACTTTATTCCTTGTGGTAAACTGGTAAACCTAAGGTCTCTACGAAGATTTGGCTCTGTCGGAATTTTCTTTATTTCAATTGTCTAAAATGACCGGACTAATACGTGGCGTATGTGTGCATACTATGTAGAACATGATTCTTACAAGCGTAATATCTGGGAAATAGTGGGTCTTAGAGAAAAAATCATAGAGATCATTTTTATAGAGAATTTTAAGATCTACAACTTTGCTCTGAAGTACTTTTTCGATAAAACTTACCGTTTTCGAGAAAAATCCAAAAAACCTAAAATTTTGACCTTGGGCCCCGAATAAGTCCCTAAGCTCACATGGGACTGATGGGGACTTTTGACACTTTATTCCTTGTGGTAAACCTAAGGTCTCTACGAAGATTTGGCTCTGTCGGAATTTTCTTTATTTCAATTGTCTAAAATGACCGGACTAATACGTGGCGTATGTGTGCATACTATGTAGAACATGATTCTTACAAGCGTAATATCTGGGAAATAGTGGGTCTTAGAGAAAAAATCATAGAGATCATTTTTATAGAGAATTTTAAGATCTACAACTTTGCTCTGAGGTACTTTTTCGATAAAACTTACCGTTTTTGAGAAAAATCCAAAAAACCTAAAATTTTGACCTTGGGCCCCGAATAAGTCCCTAAGCTCACATGGGACTGATAGGGACTTTTGACACTTTATTCCTTGTGGTAAACTGGTAAACCTAAGGTCTCTACGAAGATTTGGCTCTGTCGGAATTTTCTTTATTTCAATTGTCTAAAATGACCGGACTAATACGTGGCATATGTGTGCATACTATGTAGAACATGATTCTTACAAGCGCAATATCTAGGAAATAGTGGGTCTTAGAGAAAAAACATAGATACCATTTTTATAGAGAATTTTAAGATCTACAACTTTGCTTTGAGGTACTTTTTCGATAAAACTAACCGTTTTCGAGAAAAATCCAAAAAACCTAAAATTTTGACCTTGGGCCCCGAATAAGTCCCTAAGCTCACATGGGACTGATGGGGACTTTTGACACTTTATTCCTTGTGGTAAACTGGTAAACCTAAGGTCTCTACGAAGATTTGGCTCTGTCGGCATTTTCTTTATTTCAATTGTCTAAAATGACCGGACTAATACGTGGCGTATGTGTGCATACTATGTAGAACATGATTCTTACAAGCGTAATATCTGGGAAATAGTGGGTCTTAGAGAAAAAATCATAGAGATCATTTTTATAGAGAATTTTAAGATCTACAACTTTGCTCTGAGGTACTTTTTCGATAAAACTTACCGTTTTCGAGAAAAATCCAAAAAACCTAAAATTTTGACCTTGGGCCCCGAATAAGTCCCTAAGCTCACATGGGACTGATGAGGACTTTTGACACTTTATTCCTTGTGGTAAACCTAAGGTCTCTACAAAGATTTGGCTCTGTCGGAATTTTCTTTATTTCAATTGTCTAAAATGACCGGACTAATACGTGGCGTATGTGTGCATACTATGTAGAACATGATTCTTACAAGCGTAATATCTGGGAAATAGTGGGTCTTAGAGAAAAAATCATAGAGATCATTTTTATAGAGAATTTTAAGATCTACAACTTTGCTCTGAGGTACTTTTTCGATAAAACTTACCGTTTTTGAGAAAAATCCAAAAAACCTAAAATTTTGACCTTGGGCCCCGAATAAGTCCCTAAGCTCACATGGGACTGATGGGGACTTTTGACACTTTATTCCTTGTGGTAAACTGGTAAACCTAAGGTCTCTACGAAGATTTGGCTCTGTCGGAATTTTCTTTATTTCAATTGTCTAAAATGACCGGACTAATACGTGGCATATGTGTGCATACTATGTAGAACATGATTCTTACAAGCGCAATATCTAGGAAATAGTGGGTCTTAGAGAAAAAACATAGATACCATTTTTATAGAGAATTTTAAGATCTACAACTTTGCTCTGAGGTACTTTTTCGATAAAACTTACCGTTTTCGAGAAAAATCCAAAAAACCTAAAATTTTGACCTTGGGCAACGAATAAGTCCCTAAGCTCACATGGGACTGATGGGGACTTTTGACACTTTATTCCTTGTGGTAAACTGGTAAACCTAAGGTCTCTACGAAGATTTGGCTCTGTCGGAATTTTCTTTATTTCAATTGTCTAAAATGACCGGACTAATACGTGGCATGTGTGTGCATACTATGTAGAACATGATTCTTACAAGCGCAATATCTAGGAAATAGTGGGTCTTAGAGAAAAAACATACATACCATTTTTATAGAGAATTTTAAGATCTACAACTTTGCTCTGAGGTACTTTTTCGATAAAATTTACCGTTTTCGAGAAAAATCCAAAAAACCTAAAATTTTGACCTTGGGCCCCGAATAAGTCCCTAAGCTCACATGGGACTGATGGGGACTTTTGACACTTTATTCCTTGTGGTAAACTGGTAAACCTAAGGTCTCTACGAAGATTTGGCTCTGTCGGAATTTTCTTTATTTCAATTGTCTAAAATGACCGGACTAATACGTGGCGTATGTGTGCATACTATGTAGAACATGATTCTTACAAGCGTAATATCTGGGAAATAGTGGGTCTTAGAGAAAAAATCATACAGATAATTTTTATAGAGAATTTTAAGATCTACAACTTTGCTCTGAGGTACTTTTTCGATAAAACTTACCGTTTTCGAGAAAAATCCAAAAAACCTAAAATTTTGACCTTGGGCCCCGAATAAGTCCCTAAGCTCACATGGGACTGATGGGGACTTTTGACACTTTATTCCTTGTGGTAAACCTAAGGTCTCTACGAAGATTTGGCTCTGTCGGAAGTTTCTTTATTTCAATTGTCTAAAATGACCGGACTAATACGTGGCGTATGTGTGCATACTATGTAGAACATGATTCTTACAAGCGTAATATCTGGGAAATAGTGGGTCTTAGAGAAAAAATCATAGAGATCATTTTTATAGAGAATTTTAAGATCTACAACTTTGCTCTGAGGTACTTTTTCGATAAAACTTACCGTTTTCGAGAAAAATCCAAAAAACCTAAAATTTTGACCTTGGGCCCCGAATAAGTCCCTAAGCTCACATGGGACTGATGGGGACTTTTGACACTTTATTCCTTGTGGTAAACTGGTAAACCTAAGGTCTCTACGAAGATTTGGCTCTGTCGGAATTTTCTTTATTTCAATTGTCTAAAATGACCGGACTAATACGTGGCATATGTGTGCATACTATGTAGAACATGATTCTTACAAGCGCAATATCTAGGAAATAGTGGGTCTTAGAGAAAAAACATAGATACTATTTTTATAGAGAATTTTAAGATCTACAACTTTGCCCTGAAGTACTTTTTCGATAAAACTTACCGTTTTCGAGAAAAATCCAAAAAACCTAAAATTTTGACCTTTGGCCCCGAATAAGTCCCTAAGCTCACATGGGACTGATGGGGACTTTTGACACTTTATTCCTTGTGGTAAACTGGTAAACCTAAGGTCTCTACGAAGATTTGGCTCTGTCGGAATTTTCTTTATTTCAATTGTCTAAAATGACCGGACTAATACGTGGCATGTGTGTGCATACTATGTAGAACATGATTCTTACAAGCGCAATATCTAGGAAATAGTGGGTCTTAGAGAAAAAACATACATACCATTTTTATAGAGAATTTTAAGATCTACAACTTTGCTCTGAGGTACTTTTTCGATAAAATTTACCGTTTTCGAGAAAAATCCAAAAAACCTAAAATTTTGACCTTGGGCCCCGAATAAGTCCCTAAGCTCACATGGGACTGATGGGGACTTTTGACACTTTATTCCTTGTGGTAAACTGGTAAACCTAAGGTCTCTACGAAGATTTGGCTCTGTCGGAATTTTCTTTATTTCAATTGTCTAAAATGACCGGACTAATACGTGGCGTATGTGTGCATACTATGTAGAACATGATTCTTACAAGCGTAATATCTGGGAAATAGTGGGTCTTAGAGAAAAAATCATAGAGATCATTTTTATAGAGAATTTTAAGATCTACAACTTTGCTCTGAGGTACTTTTTCGATAAAACTTACCGTTTTTGAGAAAAATCCAAAAAACCTAAAATTTTGACCTTGGGCCCCGAATAAGTCCCTAAGCTCACATGGGACTGATAGGGACTTTTGACACTTTATTCCTTGTGGTAAACTGGTAAACCTAAGGTCTCTACGAAGATTTGGCTCTGTCGGAATTTTCTTTATTTCAATTGTCTAAAATGACCGGACTAATACGTGGCATATGTGTGCATACTATGTAGAACATGATTCTTACAAGCGCAATATCTAGGAAATAGTGGGTCTTAGAGAAAAAACATAGATACCATTTTTATAGAGAATTTTAAGATCTACAACTTTGCTTTGAGGTACTTTTTCGATAAAACTAACCGTTTTCGAGAAAAATCCAAAAAACCTAAAATTTTGACCTTGGGCCCCGAATAAGTCCCTAAGCTCACATGGGACTGATGGGGACTTTTGACACTTTATTCCTTGTGGTAAACTGGTAAACCTAAGGTCTCTACGAAGATTTGGCTCTGTCGGCATTTTCTTTATTTCAATTGTCTAAAATGACCGGACTAATACGTGGCGTATGTGTGCATACTATGTAGAACATGATTCTTACAAGCGTAATATCTGGGAAATAGTGGGTCTTAGAGAAAAAATCATAGAGATCATTTTTATAGAGAATTTTAAGATCTACAACTTTGCTCTGAGGTACTTTTTCGATAAAACTTACCGTTTTCGAGAAAAATCCAAAAAACCTAAAATTTTGACCTTGGGCCCCGAATAAGTCCCTAAGCTCACATGGGACTGATGAGGACTTTTGACACTTTATTCCTTGTGGTAAACCTAAGGTCTCTACAAAGATTTGGCTCTGTCGGAATTTTCTTTATTTCAATTGTCTAAAATGACCGGACTAATACGTGGCATATGTGTGCATACTATGTAGAACATGATTCTTACAAGCGCAATATCTGGGAAATAGTGGGTCTTAGAGAAAAAATCATAGAGATCATTTTTATAGAGAATTTTAAGATCTACAACTTTGCTCTGAGGTACTTTTTCGATAAAACTTACCGTTTTTGAGAAAAATCCAAAAAACCTAAAATTTTGACCTTGGGCCCCGAATAAGTCCCTAAGCTCACATGGGACTGATGGGGACTTTTGACACTTTATTCCTTGTGGTAAACTGGTAAACCTAAGGTCTCTACGAAGATTTGGCTCTGTCGGAATTTTCTTTATTTCAATTGTCTAAAATGACCGGACTAATACGTGGCATATGTGTGCATACTATGTAGAACATGATTCTTACAAGCGCAATATCTAGGAAATAGTGGGTCTTAGAGAAAAAACATAGATACCATTTTTATAGAGAATTTTAAGATCTACAACTTTGCTCTGAGGTACTTTTTCGATAAAACTTACCGTTTTCGAGAAAAATCCAAAAAACCTAAAATTTTGACCTTGGGCAACGAATAAGTCCCTAAGCTCACATGGGACTGATGGGGACTTTTGACACTTTATTCCTTGTGGTAAACTGGTAAACCTAAGGTCTCTACGAAGATTTGGCTCTGTCGGAATTTTCTTTATTTCAATTGTCTAAAATGACCGGACTAATACGTGGCATGTGTGTGCATACTATGTAGAACAAGATTCTTACAAGCGCAATATCTAGGAAATAGTGGGTCTTAGAGAAAAAACATACATACCATTTTTATAGAGAATTTTAAGATCTACAACTTTGCTCTGAGGTACTTTTTCGATAAAATTTACCGTTTTCGAGAAAAATCCAAAAAACCTAAAATTTTGACCTTGGGCCCCGAATAAGTCCCTAAGCTCACATGGGACTGATGGGGACTTTTGACACTTTATTCCTTGTGGTAAACTGGTAAACCTAAGGTCTCTACGAAGATTTGGCTCTGTCGGAATTTTCTTTATTTCAATTGTCTAAAATGACCGGACTAATACGTGGCGTATGTGTGCATACTATGTAGAACATGATTCTTACAAGCGTAATATCTGGGAAATAGTGGGTCTTAGAGAAAAAATCATACAGATAATTTTTATAGAGAATTTTAAGATCTACAACTTTGCTCTGAGGTACTTTTTCGATAAAACTTACCGTTTTCGAGAAAAATCCAAAAAACCTAAAATTTTGACCTTGGGCCCCGAATAAGTCCCTAAGCTCACATGGGACTGATGGGGACTTTTGACACTTTATTCCTTGTGGTAAACCTAAGGTCTCTACGAAGATTTGGCTCTGTCGGAAGTTTCTTTATTTCAATTGTCTAAAATGACCGGACTAATACGTGGCGTATGTGTGCATACTATGTAGAACATGATTCTTACAAGCGTAATATCTGGGAAATAGTGGGTCTTAGAGAAAAAATCATAGAGATCATTTTTATAGAGAATTTTAAGATCTACAACTTTGCTCTGAGGTACTTTTTCGATAAAACTTACCGTTTTCGAGAAAAATCCAAAAAACCTAAAATTTTGACCTTGGGCCCCGAATAAGTCCCTAAGCTCACATGGGACTGATGGGGACTTTTGACACTTTATTCCTTGTGGTAAACTGGTAAACCTAAGGTCTCTACGAAGATTTGGCTCTGTCGGAATTTTCTTTATTTCAATTGTCTAAAATGACCGGACTAATACGTGGCATATGTGTGCATACTATGTAGAACATGATTCTTACAAGCGCAATATCTAGGAAATAGTGGGTCTTAGAGAAAAAACATAGATACTATTTTTATAGAGAATTTTAAGATCTACAACTTTGCCCTGAAGTACTTTTTCGATAAAACTTACCGTTTTCGAGAAAAATCCAAAAAACCTAAAATTTTGACCTTTGGCCCCGAATAAGTCCCTAAGCTCACATGGGACTGATGGGGACTTTTGACACTTTATTCCTTGTGGTAAACTGGTAAACCTAAGGTCTCTACGAAGATTTGGCTCTGTCGGAATTTTCTTTATTTCAATTGTCTAAAATGACCGGACTAATACGTGGCATGTGTGTGCATACTATGTAGAACATGATTCTTACAAGCGCAATATCTAGGAAATAGTGGGTCTTAGAGAAAAAACATACATACCATTTTTATAGAGAATTTTAAGATCTACAACTTTGCTCTGAGGTACTTTTTCGATAAAATTTACCGTTTTCGAGAAAAATCCAAAAAACCTAAAATTTTGACCTTGGGCCCCGAATAAGTCCCTAAGCTCACATGGGACTGATGGGGACTTTTGACACTTTATTCCTTGTGGTAAACTGGTAAACCTAAGGTCTCTACGAAGATTTGGCTCTGTCGGAATTTTCTTTATTTCAATTGTCTAAAATGACCGGACTAATACGTGGCGTATGTGTGCATACTATGTAGAACATGATTCTTACAAGCGTAATATCTGGGAAATAGTGGGTCTTAGAGAAAAAATCATACAGATAATTTTTATAGAGAATTTTAAGATCTACAACTTTGCTCTGAGGTACTTTTTCGATAAAACTTACCGTTTTCGAGAAAAATCCAAAAAACCTAAAATTTTGACCTTGGGCCCCGAATAAGTCCCTAAGCTCACATGGGACTGATGGGGACTTTTGACACTTTATTCCTTGTGGTAAACCTAAGGTCTCTACGAAGATTTGGCTCTGTCGGAAGTTTCTTTATTTCAATTGTCTAAAATGACCGGACTAATACGTGGCGTATGTGTGCATACTATGTAGAACATGATTCTTACAAGCGTAATATCTGGGAAATAGTGGGTCTTAGAGAAAAAATCATAGAGATCATTTTTATAGAGAATTTTAAGATCTACAACTTTGCTCTGAGGTACTTTTTCGATAAAACTTACCGTTTTCGAGAAAAATCCAAAAAACCTAAAATTTTGACCTTGGGCCCCGAATAAGTCCCTAAGCTCACATGGGACTGATGGGGACTTTTGACACTTTATTCCTTGTGGTAAACTGGTAAACCTAAGGTCTCTACGAAGATTTGGCTCTGTCGGAATTTTCTTTATTTCAATTGTCTAAAATGACCGGACTAATACGTGGCATATGTGTGCATACTATGTAGAACATGATTCTTACAAGCGCAATATCTAGGAAATAGTGGGTCTTAGAGAAAAAACATAGATACTATTTTTATAGAGAATTTTAAGATCTACAACTTTGCCCTGAAGTACTTTTTCGATAAAACTTACCGTTTTCGAGAAAAATCCAAAAAACCTAAAATTTTGACCTTGGGCCCCGAATAAGTCCCTAAGCTCACATGGGACTGATGGGGACTTTTGACACTTTATTCCTTGTGGTAAACTGGTAAACCTAAGGTCTCTACGAAGATTTGGCTTTGTCGGAATTTTCTTTATTTCAATTGTCTAAAATGACCGGACTAATACGTGGCGTATGTGTGCATACTATGTAGAACATGATTCTTACAAGCGTAATATCTGGGAAATAGTGGGTCTTAGAGAAAAAATCATAGGGATCATTTTTATAGAGAATTTTAAGATCTACAACTTTGCTCTGAGGTACTTTTTCGATAAAACTTACCGTTTTCGAGAAAAATCCAAAAAACCTAAAATTTTGACCTTGGGCCCCGAATAAGTCCCTAAGCTCACATGGGACTGATGGGGACTTTTGACACTTTATTCCTTGTGGTAAACTGGTAAACCTAAGGTCTCTACGAAGATTTGGCTCTGTCGGAATTTTCTTTATTTCAATTGTCTAAAATGACCGGACTAATACGTGGCATATGTGTGCATACTATGTAGAACATGATTCTTACAAGCGCAATATCTAGGAAATAGTGGGTCTTAGAGAAAAAACATAGATACTATTTTTATAGAGAATTTTAAGATCTACAACTTTGCTCTGAAGTACTTTTTCGATAAAACTTACCGTTTTCGAGAAAAATCCAAAAAACCTAAAATTTTGACCTTGGGCCCCGAATAAGTCCCTAAGCTCACATGGGACTGATGGGGACTTTTGACACTTTATTCCTTGTGGTAAACTGGTAAACCTAAGGTCTCTACGAAGATTTGGCTTTGTCGGAATTTTCTTTATTTCAATTGTCTAAAATGACCGGACTAATACGTGGCGTATGTGTGCATACTATGTAGAACATGATTCTTACAAGCGTAATATCTGGGAAATAGTGGGTCTTAGAGAAAAAATCATAGGGATCATTTTTATAGAGAATTTTAAGATCTACAACTTTGCTCTGAGGTACTTTTTCGATAAAACTTACCGTTTTCGAGAAAAATCCAAAAAACCTAAAATTTTGACCTTGGGCCCCGAATAAGTCCCTAAGCTCACATGGGACTGATGGGGACTTTTGACACTTTATTCCTTGTGGTAAACCTAAGGTCTCTACGAAGATTTGGCTCTGTCGGAATTTTCTTTATTTCAATTGTCTAAAATGACCGGACTAATACGTGGCGTATGTGTGCATACTATGTAGAACATGATTCTTACAAGCGTAATATCTGGGAAATAGTGGGTCTTAGAGAAAAAATCATAGAGATCATTTTTATAGAGAATTTTAAGATCTACAACTTTGCTCTGAGGTACTTTTTCGATAAAACTTACCGTTTTTGAGAAAAATCCAAAAAACCTAAAATTTTGACCTTGGGCCCCGAATAAGTCCCTAAGCTCACATGGGACTGATGGGGACTTTTGACACTTTATTCCTTGTGGTAAACTGGTAAACCTAAGGTCTCTACGAAGATTTGGCTCTGTCGGAATTTTCTTTATTTCAATTGTCTAAAATGACCGGACTAATACGTGGCATATGTGTGCATACTATGTAGAACATGATTCTTACAAGCGCAATATCTAGGAAATAGTGGGTCTTAGAGAAAAAACATAGATACCATTTTTATAGAGAATTTTAAGATCTACAACTTTGCTTTGAGGTACTTTTTCGATAAAACTTACCGTTTTCGAGAAAAATCCAAAAAACCTAAAATTTTGACCTTGGGCCCCGAATAAGTCCCTAAGCTCACATGGGACTGATGGGGACTTTTGACACTTTATTCCTTGTGGTAAACTGGTGAACCTAAGGTCTCTACGAAGATTTGGCTCTGTCGGAATTTTCTTTATTTCAATTGTCTAAAATGACCGGACTAATACGTGGCGTATGTGTGCATACTATGTAGAACATGATTCTTACAAGCGTAATATCTGGGAAATAGTGGGTCTTAGAGAAAAAATCATAGAGATCATTTTTATAGAGAATTTTAAGATCTACAACTTTGCTCTGAGGTACTTTTTCGATAAAACTTACCGTTTTCGAGAAAAATCCAAAAAACCTAAAATTTTGACCTTGGGCCCCGAATAAGTCCCTAAGCTCACATGGGACTGATGGGGACTTTTGACACTTTATTCCTTGTGGTAAACCTAAGGTCTCTACGAAGATTTGGCTCTGTCGGAATTTTCTTTATTTCAATTGTCTAAAATGACCGGACTAATACGTGGCGTATGTGTGCATACTATGTAGAACATGATTCTTACAAGCGTAATATCTGGGAAATAGTGGGTCTTAGAGAAAAAATCATAGAGATCATTTTTATAGAGAATTTTAAGATCTACAACTTTGCTCTGAAGTACTTTTTCGATAAAACTTACCGTTTTTGAGAAAAATCCAAAAAACCTAAAATTTTGACCTTGGGCCCCGAATAAGTCCCTAAGCTCACATGGGACTGATGGGGACTTTTGACACTTTATTCCTTGTGGTAAACTGGTAAACCTAAGGTCTCTACGAAGATTTGGCTCTGTCGGAATTTTCTTTATTTCAATTGTCTAAAATGACCGGACTAATACGTGGCATATGTGTGCATACTATGTAGAACATGATTCTTACAAGCGCAATATCTAGGAAATAGTGGGTCTTAGAGAAAAAACATAGATACCATTTTTATAGAGAATTTTAAGATCTACAACTTTGCTCTGAGGTACTTTTTCGATAAAACTTACCGTTTTCGAGAAAAATCCAAAAAACCTAAAATTTTGACCTTGGGCAACGAATAAGTCCCTAAGCTCACATGGGACTGATGGGGACTTTTGACACTTTATTCCTTGTGGTAAACTGGTAAACCTAAGGTCTCTACGAAGATTTGGCTCTGTCGGAATTTTCTTTATTTCAATTGTCTAAAATGACCGGACTAATACGTGGCATGTGTGTGCATACTATGTAGAACATGATTCTTACAAGCGCAATATCTAGGAAATAGTGGGTCTTAGAGAAAAAACATACATACCATTTTTATAGAGAATTTTAAGATCTACAACTTTGCTCTGAGGTACTTTTTCGATAAAATTTACCGTTTTCGAGAAAAATCCAAAAAACCTAAAATTTTGACCTTGGGCCCCGAATAAGTCCCTAAGCTCACATGGGACTGATGGGGACTTTTGACACTTTATTCCTTGTGGTAAACTGGTAAACCTAAGGTCTCTACGAAGATTTGGCTCTGTCGGAATTTTCTTTATTTCAATTGTCTAAAATGACCGGACTAATACGTGGCGTATGTGTGCATACTATGTAGAACATGATTCTTACAAGCGTAATATCTGGGAAATAGTGGGTCTTAGAGAAAAAATCATACAGATAATTTTTATAGAGAATTTTAAGATCTACAACTTTGCTCTGAGGTACTTTTTCGATAAAACTTACCGTTTTCGAGAAAAATCCAAAAAACCTAAAATTTTGACCTTGGGCCCCGAATAAGTCCCTAAGCTCACATGGGACTGATGGGGACTTTTGACACTTTATTCCTTGTGGTAAACCTAAGGTCTCTACGAAGATTTGGCTCTGTCGGAAGTTTCTTTATTTCAATTGTCTAAAATGACCGGACTAATACGTGGCGTATGTGTGCATACTATGTAGAACATGATTCTTACAAGCGTAATATCTGGGAAATAGTGGGTCTTAGAGAAAAAATCATAGAGATCATTTTTATAGAGAATTTTAAGATCTACAACTTTGCTCTGAGGTACTTTTTCGATAAAACTTACCGTTTTCGAGAAAAATCCAAAAAACCTAAAATTTTGACCTTGGGCCCCGAATAAGTCCCTAAGCTCACATGGGACTGATGGGGACTTTTGACACTTTATTCCTTGTGGTAAACTGGTAAACCTAAGGTCTCTACGAAGATTTGGCTTTGTCGGAATTTTCTTTATTTCAATTGTCTAAAATGACCGGACTAATACGTGGCGTATGTGTGCATACTATGTAGAACATGATTCTTACAAGCGTAATATCTGGGAAATAGTGTATCTTAGAGAAAAAATCATAGGGATCATTTTTATAGAGAATTGTAAGATCTACAACTTTGCTCTGAGGTACTTTTTCGATAAAACTTACCGTTTTCGAGAAAAATCCAAAAAACCTAAAATTTTGACCTTGGGCCCCGAATAAGTCCCTAAGCTCACATGGGACTGATGGGGACTTTTGACACTTTATTCCTTGTGGTAAACCTAAGGTCTCTACGAAGATTTGGCTCTGTCGGAATTTTCTTTATTTCAATTGTCTAAAATGACCGGACTAATACGTGGCGTATGTGTGCATACTATGTAGAACATGATTCTTACAAGCGTAATATCTGGGAAATAGTGGGTCTTAGAGAAAAAATCATAGAGATCATTTTTATAGAGAATTTTAAGATCTACAACTTTGCTCTGAGGTACTTTTTCGATAAAACTTACCGTTTTTGAGAAAAATCCAAAAAACCTAAAATTTTGACCTTGGGCCCCGAATAAGTCCCTAAGCTCACATGGGACTGATGGGGACTTTTGACACTTTATTCCTTGTGGTAAACCTAAGGTCTCTACGAAGATTTGGCTCTGTCGGAATTTTCTTTATTTCAATTGTCTAAAATGACCGGACTAATACGTGGCATATGTGTGCATACTATGTAGAACATGATTCTTACAAGCGCAATATCTAGGAAATAGTGGGTCTTAGAGAAAAAACATAGATACCATTTTTATAGAGAATTTTAAGATCTACAACTTTGCTTTGAGGTACTTTTTCGATAAAACTTACCGTTTTCGAGAAAAATCCAAAAAACCTAAAATTTTGACCTTGGGCCCCGAATAAGTCCCTAAGCTCACATGGGACTGATGGGGACTTTTGACACTTTATTCCTTGTGGTAAACTGGTAAACCTAAGGTCTCTACGAAGATTTGGCTCTGTCGGAATTTTCTTTATTTCAATTGTCTAAAATGACCGGACTAATACGTGGCGTATGTGTGCATACTATGTAGAACATGATTCTTACAAGCGTAATATCTGGGAAATAGTGGGTCTTAGAGAAAAAATCATAGAGATCATTTTTATAGAGAATTTTAAGATCTACAACTTTGCTCTGAGGTACTTTTTCGATAAAACTTACCGTTTTCGAGAAAAATCCAAAAAACCTAAAATTTTGACCTTGGGCCCCGAATAAGTCCCTAAGCTCACATGGGACTGATGGGGACTTTTGACACTTTATTCCTTGTGGTAAACCTAAGGTCTCTACGAAGATTTGGCTCTGTCGGAATTTTCTTTATTTCAATTGTCTAAAATGACCGGACTAATACGTGGCGTATGTGTGCATACTATGTAGAACATGATTCTTACAAGCGTAATATCTGGGAAATAGTGGGTCTTAGAGAAAAAATCATAGAGATCATTTTTATAGAGAATTTTAAGATCTACAACTTTGCTCTGAGGTACTTTTTCGATAAAACTTACCGTTTTTGAGAAAAATCCAAAAAACCTAAAATTTTGACCTTGGGCCCCGAATAAGTCCCTAAGCTCACATGGGACTGATGGGGACTTTTGACACTTTATTCCTTGTGGTAAACTGGTAAACCTAAGGTCTCTACGAAGATTTGGCTCTGTCGGAATTTTCTTTATTTCAATTGTCTAAAATGACCGGACTAATACGTGGCATATGTGTGCATACTATGTAGAACATGATTCTTACAAGCGCAATATCTAGGAAATAGTGGGTCTTAGAGAAAAAACATAGATACCATTTTTATAGAGAATTTTAAGATCTACAACTTTGCTCTGAGGTACTTTTTCGATAAAACTTACCGTTTTCGAGAAAAATCCAAAAAACCTAAAATTTTGACCTTGGGCCCCGAATAAGTCCCTAAGCTCACATGGGACTGATGGGGACTTTTGACACTTTATTCCTTGTGGTAAACTGGTAAACCTAAGGTCTCTACGAAGATTTGGCTCTGTCGGAATTTTCTTTATTTCAATTGTCTAAAATGACCGGACTAATACGTGGCATATGTGTGCATACTATGTAGAACATGATTCTTACAAGCGCAATATCTAGGAAATAGTGGGTCTTAGAGAAAAAACATAGATACTATTTTTATAGAGAATTTTAAGATCTACAACTTTGCTCTGAAGTACTTTTTCGATAAAACTTACCGTTTTCGAGAAAAATCCAAAAAACCTAAAATTTTGACCTTGGGCCCCGAATAAGTCCCTACGCTCACATGGGACTGATGGGGACTTTTGACACTTTATTCCTTGTGGTAAACTGGTAAACCTAAGGTCTCTACGAAGATTTGGCTTTGTCGGAATTTTCTTTATTTCAATTGTCTAAAATGACCGGACTAATACGTGGCGTATGTGTGCATACTATGTAGAACATGATTCTTACAAGCGTAATATCTGGGAAATAGTGTATCTTAGAGAAAAAATCATAGGGATCATTTTTATAGAGAATTGTAAGATCTACAACTTTGCTCTGAGGTACTTTTTCGATAAAACTTACCGTTTTCGAGAAAAATCCAAAAAACCTAAAATTTTGACCTTGGGCCCCGAATAAGTCCCTAAGCTCACATGGGACTGATGGGGACTTTTGACACTTTATTCCTTGTGGTAAACCTAAGGTCTCTACGAAGATTTGGCTCTGTCGGAATTTTCTTTATTTCAATTGTCTAAAATGACCGGACTAATACGTGGCGTATGTGTGCATA
This sequence comes from Phosphuga atrata, assembly GCA_944588485.1. Classification (NCBI taxonomy): domain Eukaryota; kingdom Metazoa; phylum Arthropoda; class Insecta; order Coleoptera; family Silphidae; genus Phosphuga; species Phosphuga atrata. The sequence goes on along the minus strand of OX155902.1, from coordinate 26,728,855 downwards.
CTATGTAGAACATGATTCTTACAAGCGTAATATCTGGGAAATAGTGGGTCTTAGAGAAAAAATCATAGAGATCATTTTTATAGAGAATTTTAAGATCTACAACTTTGCTCTGAGGTACTTTTTCGATAAAACTTACCGTTTTTGAGAAAAATCCAAAAAACCTAAAATTTTGACCTTGGGCCCCGAATAAGTCCCTAAGCTCACATGGGACTGATGGGGACTTTTGACACTTTATTCCTTGTGGTAAACTGGTAAACCTAAGGTCTCTACGAAGATTTGGCTCTGTCGGAATTTTCTTTATTTCAATTGTCTAAAATGACCGGACTAATACGTGGCATATGTGTGCATACTATGTAGAACATGATTCTTACAAGCGCAATATCTAGGAAATAGTGGGTCTTAGAGAAAAAACATAGATACCATTTTTATAGAGAATTTTAAGATCTACAACTTTGCTTTGAGGTACTTTTTCGATAAAACTTACCGTTTTCGAGAAAAATCCAAAAAACCTAAAATTTTGACCTTGGGCCCCGAATAAGTCCCTAAGCTCACATGGGACTGATGGGGACTTTTGACACTTTATTCCTTGTGGTAAACTGGTAAACCTAAGGTCTCTACGAAGATTTGGCTCTGTCGGAATTTTCTTTATTTCAATTGTCTAAAATGACCGGACTAATACGTGGCGTATGTGTGCATACTATGTAGAACATGATTCTTACAAGCGTAATATCTGGGAAATAGTGGGTCTTAGAGAAAAAATCATAGAGATCATTTTTATAGAGAATTTTAAGATCTACAACTTTGCTCTGAGGTACTTTTTCGATAAAACTTACCGTTTTCGAGAAAAATCCAAAAAACCTAAAATTTTGACCTTGGGCCCCGAATAAGTCCCTAAGCTCACATGGGACTGATGGGGACTTTTGACACTTTATTCCTTGTGGTAAACCTAAGGTCTCTACGAAGATTTGGCTCTGTCGGAATTTTCTTTATTTCAATTGTCTAAAATGACCGGACTAATACGTGGCGTATGTGTGCATACTATGTAGAACATGATTCTTACAAGCGTAATATCTGGGAAATAGTGGGTCTTAGAGAAAAAATCATAGAGATCATTTTTATAGAGAATTTTAAGATCTACAACTTTGCTCTGAGGTACTTTTTCGATAAAACTTACCGTTTTTGAGAAAAATCCAAAAAACCTAAAATTTTGACCTTGGGCCCCGAATAAGTCCCTAAGCTCACATGGGACTGATGGGGACTTTTGACACTTTATTCCTTGTGGTAAACTGGTAAACCTAAGGTCTCTACGAAGATTTGGCTCTGTCGGAATTTTCTTTATTTCAATTGTCTAAAATGACCGGACTAATACGTGGCATATGTGTGCATACTATGTAGAACATGATTCTTACAAGCGCAATATCTAGGAAATAGTGGGTCTTAGAGAAAAAACATAGATACCATTTTTATAGAGAATTTTAAGATCTACAACTTTGCTCTGAGGTACTTTTTCGATAAAACTTACCGTTTTCGAGAAAAATCCAAAAAACCTAAAATTTTGACCTTGGGCAACGAATAAGTCCCTAAGCTCACATGGGACTGATGGGGACTTTTGACACTTTATTCCTTGTGGTAAACTGGTAAACCTAAGGTCTCTACGAAGATTTGGCTCTGTCGGAATTTTCTTTATTTCAATTGTCTAAAATGACCGGACTAATACGTGGCATGTGTGTGCATACTATGTAGAACATGATTCTTACAAGCGCAATATCTAGGAAATAGTGGGTCTTAGAGAAAAAACATACATACCATTTTTATAGAGAATTTTAAGATCTACAACTTTGCTCTGAGGTACTTTTTCGATAAAACTTACCGTTTTCGAGAAAAATCCAAAAAACCTAAAATTTTGACCTTGGGCCCCGAATAAGTCCCTAAGCTCACATGGGACTGATGGGGACTTTTGACACTTTATTCCTTGTGGTAAACTGGTAAACCTAAGGTCTCTACGAAGATTTGGCTCTGTCGGAATTTTCTTTATTTCAATTGTCTAAAATGACCGGACTAATACGTGGCGTATGTGTGCATACTATGTAGAACATGATTCTTACAAGCGTAATATCTGGGAAATAGTGGGTCTTAGAGAAAAAATCATACAGATAATTTTTATAGAGAATTTTAAGATCTACAACTTTGCTTTGAGGTACTTTTTCGATAAAACTTACCGTTTTCGAGAAAAATCCAAAAAACCTAAAATTTTGACCTTGGGCCCCGAATAAGTCCCTAAGCTCACATGGGACTGATGGGGACTTTTGACACTTTATTCCTTGTGGTAAACCTAAGGTCTCTACGAAGATTTGGCTCTGTCGGAAGTTTCTTTATTTCAATTGTCTAAAATGACCGGACTAATACGTGGCGTATGTGTGCATACTATGTAGAACATGATTCTTACAAGCGTAATATCTGGGAAATAGTGGGTCTTAGAGAAAAAATCATAGAGATCATTTTTATAGAGAATTTTAAGATCTACAACTTTGCTCTGAGGTACTTTTTCGATAAAACTTACCGTTTTTGAGAAAAATCCAAAAAACCTAAAATTTTGACCTTGGGCCCCGAATAAGTCCCTAAGCTCACATGGGACTGATGGGGACTTTTGACACTTTATTCCTTGTGGTAAACTGGTAAACCTAAGGTCTCTACGAAGATTTTGCTCTGTCGGAATTTTCTTTATTTCAATTGTCTAAAATGACCGGACTAATACGTGGCATATGTGTGCATACTATGTAGAACATGATTCTTACAAGCGCAATATCTAGGAAATAGTGGGTCTTAGAGAAAAAACATACATACCATTTTTATAGAGAATTTTAAGATCTACAACTTTGCTCTGAGGTACTTTTTCGATAAAACTTACCGTTTTCGAGAAAAATCCAAAAAACCTAAAATTTTGACCTTGGGCCCCGAATAAGTCCCTAAGCTCACATGGGACTGATGGGGACTTTTGACACTTTATTCCTTGTGGTAAACTGGTAAACCTAAGGTCTCTACGAAGATTTGGCTCTGTCGGAATTTTCTTTATTTCAATTGTCTAAAATGACCGGACTAATACGTGGCGTATGTGTGCATACTATGTAGAACATGATTCTTACAAGCGTAATATCTGGGAAATAGTGGGTCTTAGAGAAAAAATCATAGAGATCATTTTTATAGAGAATTTTAAGATCTACAACTTTGCTCTGAGGTACTTTTTCGATAAAACTTACCGTTTTCGAGAAAAATCCAAAAAACCTAAAAGTTTGACCTTGGGCCCCGAATAAGTCCCTAAGCTCACATGGGACTGATGGGGACTTTTGACACTTTATTCCTTGTGGTAAACCTAAGGTCTCTACGAAGATTTGGCTCTGTCGGAATTTTCTTTATTTCAATTGTCTAAAATGACCGGACTAATACGTGGCGTATGTGTGCATACTATGTAGAACATGATTCTTACAAGCGTAATATCTGGGAAATAGTGGGTCTTAGAGAAAAAATCATAGAGATCATTTTTATAGAGAATTTTAAGATCTACAACTTTGCTCTGAGGTACTTTTTCGATAAAACTTACCGTTTTTGAGAAAAATCCAAAAAACCTAAAATTTTGACCTTGGGCCCCGAATAAGTCCCTAAGCTCACATGGGACTGATGGGGACTTTTGACACTTTATTCCTTGTGGTAAACTGGTAAACCTAAGGTCTCTACGAAGATTTGGCTCTGTCGGAATTTTCTTTATTTCAATTGTCTAAAATGACCGGACTAATACGTGGCATATGTGTGCATACTATGTAGAACATGATTCTTACAAGCGCAATATCTAGGAAATAGTGGGTCTTAGAGAAAAAACATACATACCATTTTTATAGAGAATTTTAAGATCTACAACTTTGCTTTGAGGTACTTTTTCGATAAAACTTACCGTTTTCGAGAAAAATCCAAAACACCTAAAATTTTGACCTTGGGCCCCGAATAAGTCCCTAAGCTCACATGGGACTGATGGGGACTTTTGACACTTTATTCCTTGTGGTAAACTGGTAAACCTAAGGTCTCTACGAAGATTTGGCTCTGTCGGAATTTTCTTTATTTCAATTGTCTAAAATGACCGGACTAATACGTGGCGTATGTGTGCATACTATGTAGAACATGATTCTTACAAGCGTAATATCTGGGAAATAGTGGGTCTTAGAGAAAAAATCATAGAGATCATTTTTATAGAGAATTTTAAGATCTACAACTTTGCTCTGAGGTACTTTTTCGATAAAACTTACCGTTTTCGAGAAAAATCCAAAAAACCTAAAATTTTGACCTTGGGCCCCGAATAAGTCCCTAAGCTCACATGGGACTGATGGGGACTTTTGACACTTTATTCCTTGTGGTAAACCTAAGGTCTCTACGAAGATTTGGCTCTGTCGGAATTTTCTTTATTTCAATTGTCTAAAATGACCGGACTAATACGTGGCGTATGTGTGCATACTATGTAGAACATGATTCTTACAAGCGTAATATCTGGGAAATAGTGGGTCTTAGAGAAAAAATCATAGAGATCATTTTTATAGAGAATTTTAAGATCTACAACTTTGCTCTGAGGTACTTTTTCGATAAAACTTACCGTTTTTGAGAAAAATCCAAAAAACCTAAAATTTTGACCTTGGGCCCCGAATAAGTCCCTAAGCTCACATGGGACTGATGGGGACTTTTGACACTTTATTCCTTGTGGTAAACTGGTAAACCTAAGGTCTCTACGAAGATTTGGCTCTGTCGGAATTTTCTTTATTTCAATTGTCTAAAATGACCGGACTAATACGTGGCATATGTGTGCATACTATGTAGAACATGATTCTTACAAGCGCAATATCTAGGAAATAGTGGGTCTTAGAGAAAAAACATAGATACCATTTTTATAGAGAATTTTAAGATCTACAACTTTGCTCTGAGGTACTTTTTCGATAAAACTTACCGTTTTCGAGAAAAATCCAAAAAACCTAAAATTTTGACCTTGGGCCCCTAATAAGTCCCTAAGCTCACATGGGACTGATGGGGACTTTTGACACTTTATTCCTTGTGGTAAACTGGTAAACCTAAGGTCTCTACGAAGATTTGGCTCTGTCGGAATTTTCTTTATTTCAATTGTCTAAAATGACCGGACTAATACGTGGCGTATGTGTGCATACTATGTAGAACATGATTCTTACAAGCGTAATATCTGGGAAATAGTGGGTCTTAGAGAAAAAATCATAGAGATCATTTTTATAGAGAATTTTAAGATCTACAACTTTGCTCTGAGGTACTTTTTCGATAAAACTTACCGTTTTCGAGAAAAATCCAAAAAACCTAAAATTTTGACCTTGGGCCCCGAATAAGTCCCTAAGCTCACATGGGACTGATGGGGACTTTTGACACTTTATTCCTTGTGGTAAACCTAAGGTCTCTACGAAGATTTGGCTCTGTCGGAACTTTCTTTATTTCAATTGTCTAAAATGACCGGACTAATACGTGGCGTATGTGTGCATACTATGTAGAACATGATTCTTACAAGCGTAATATCTGGGAAATAGTGGGTCTTAGAGAAAAAATCATAGAGATGATTTTTATAGAGAATTTTAAGATCTACAACTTTGCTCTGAGGTACTTTTTCGATAAAACTTACCGTTTTTGAGAAAAATCCAAAAAACCTAAAATTTTGACCTTGGGCCCCGAATAAGTCCCTAAGCTCACATGGGACTGATGGGGACTTTTGACACTTTATTCCTTGTGGTAAACTGGTAAACCTAAGGTCTCTACGAAGATTTGGCTCTGTCGGAATTTTCTTTATTTCAATTGTCTAAAATGACCGGACTAATACGTGGCATATGTGTGCATACTATGTAGAACATGATTCTTACAAGCGCAATATCTAGGAAATAGTGGGTCTTAGAGAAAAAACATACATACCATTTTTATAGAGAATTTTAAGATCTACAACTTTGCTTTGAGGTACTTTTTCGATAAAACTTACCGTTTTCGAGAAAAATCCAAAACACCTAAAATTTTGACCTTGGGCCCCGAATAAGTCCCTAAGCTCACATGGGACTGATGGGGACTTTTGACACTTTATTCCTTGTGGTAAACTGGTAAACCTAAGGTCTCTACGAAGATTTGGCTCTGTCGGAATTTTCTTTATTTCAATTGTCTAAAATGACCGGACTAATACGTGGCGTATGTGTGCATACTATGTAGAACATGATTCTTACAAGCGTAATATCTGGGAAATAGTGGGTCTTAGAGAAAAAATCATAGAGATCATTTTTATAGAGAATTTTAAGATCTACAACTTTGCTCTGAGGTACTTTTTCGATAAAACTTACCGTTTTCGAGAAAAATCCAAAAAACCTAAAATTTTGACCTTGGGCCCCGAATAAGTCCCTAAGCTCACATGGGACTGATGGGGACTTTTGACACTTTATTCCTTGTGGTAAACCTAAGGTCTCTACGAAGATTTGGCTCTGTCGGAATTTTCTTTATTTCAATTGTCTAAAATGACCGGACTAATACGTGGCGTATGTGTGCATACTATGTAGAACATGATTCTTACAAGCGTAATATCTGGGAAATAGTGGGTCTTAGAGAAAAAATCATAGAGATCATTTTTATAGAGAATTTTAAGATCTACAACTTTGCTCTGAGGTACTTTTTCGATAAAACTTACCGTTTTTGAGAAAAATCCAAAAAACCTAAAATTTTGACCTTGGGCCCCGAATAAGTCCCTAAGCTCACATGGGACTGATGGGGACTTTTGACACTTTATTCCTTGTGGTAAACTGGTAAACCTAAGGTCTCTACGAAGATTTGGCTCTGTCGGAATTTTCTTTATTTCAATTGTCTAAAATGACCGGACTAATACGTGGCATATGTGTGCATACTATGTAGAACATGATTCTTACAAGCGCAATATCTAGGAAATAGTGGGTCTTAGAGAAAAAACATAGATACCATTTTTATAGAGAATTTTAAGATCTACAACTTTGCTCTGAGGTACTTTTTCGATAAAACTTACCGTTTTCGAGAAAAATCCAAAAAACCTAAAATTTTGACCTTGGGCCCCTAATAAGTCCCTAAGCTCACATGGGACTGATGGGGACTTTTGACACTTTATTCCTTGTGGTAAACTGGTAAACCTAAGGTCTCTACGAAGATTTGGCTCTGTCGGAATTTTCTTTATTTCAATTGTCTAAAATGACCGGACTAATACGTGGCGTATGTGTGCATACTATGTAGAACATGATTCTTACAAGCGTAATATCTGGGAAATAGTGGGTCTTAGAGAAAAAATCATAGAGATCATTTTTATAGAGAATTTTAAGATCTACAACTTTGCTCTGAGGTACTTTTTCGATAAAACTTACCGTTTTCGAGAAAAATCCAAAAAACCTAAAATTTTGACCTTGGGCCCCGAATAAGTCCCTAAGCTCACATGGGACTGATGGGGACTTTTGACACTTTATTCCTTGTGGTAAACCTAAGGTCTCTACGAAGATTTGGCTCTGTCGGAACTTTCTTTATTTCAATTGTCTAAAATGACCGGACTAATACGTGGCGTATGTGTGCATACTATGTAGAACATGATTCTTACAAGCGTAATATCTGGGAAATAGTGGGTCTTAGAGAAAAAATCATAGAGATGATTTTTATAGAGAATTTTAAGATCTACAACTTTGCTCTGAGGTACTTTTTCGATAAAACTTACCGTTTTTGAGAAAAATCCAAAAAACCTAAAATTTTGACCTTGGGCCCCGAATAAGTCCCTAAGCTCACATGGGACTGATGGGGACTTTTGACACTTTATTCCTTGTGGTAAACTGGTAAACCTAAGGTCTCTACGAAGATTTGGCTCTGTCGGAATTTTCTTTATTTCAATTGTCTAAAATGACCGGACTAATACGTGGCATATGTGTGCATACTATGTAGAACATGATTCTTACAAGCGCAATATCTAGGAAATAGTGGGTCTTAGAGAAAAAACATACATACCATTTTTATAGAGAATTTTAAGATCTACAACTTTGCTTTGAGGTACTTTTTCGATAAAACTTACCGTTTTCGAGAAAAATCCAAAACACCTAAAATTTTGACCTTGGGCCCCGAATAAGTCCCTAAGCTCACATGGGACTGATGGGGACTTTTGACACTTTATTCCTTGTGGTAAACTGGTAAACCTAAGGTCTCTACGAAGATTTGGCTCTGTCGGAATTTTCTTTATTTCAATTGTCTAAAATGACCGGACTAATACGTGGCGTATGTGTGCATACTATGTAGAACATGATTCTTACAAGCGTAATATCTGGGAAATAGTGGGTCTTAGAGAAAAAATCATAGAGATCATTTTTATAGAGAATTTTAAGATCTACAACTTTGCTCTGAGGTACTTTTTCGATAAAACTTACCGTTTTCGAGAAAAATCCAAAAAACCTAAAATTTTGACCTTGGGCCCCGAATAAGTCCCTAAGCTCACATGGGACTGATGGGGACTTTTGACACTTTATTCCTTGTGGTAAACCTAAGGTCTCTACGAAGATTTGGCTCTGTCGGAATTTTCTTTATTTCAATTGTCTAAAATGACCGGACTAATACGTGGCGTATGTGTGCATACTATGTAGAACATGATTCTTACAAGCGTAATATCTGGGAAATAGTGGGTCTTAGAGAAAAAATCATAGAGATCATTTTTATAGAGAATTTTAAGATCTACAACTTTGCTCTGAGGTACTTTTTCGATAAAACTTACCGTTTTTGAGAAAAATCCAAAAAACCTAAAATTTTGACCTTGGGCCCCGAATAAGTCCCTAAGCTCACATGGGACTGATGGGGACTTTTGACACTTTATTCCTTGTGGTAAACTGGTAAACCTAAGGTCTCTACGAAGATTTGGCTCTGTCGGAATTTTCTTTATTTCAATTGTCTAAAATGACCGGACTAATACGTGGCATATGTGTGCATACTATGTAGAACATGATTCTTACAAGCGCAATATCTAGGAAATAGTGGGTCTTAGAGAAAAAACATAGATACCATTTTTATAGAGAATTTTAAGATCTACAACTTTGCTCTGAGGTACTTTTTCGATAAAACTTACCGTTTTCGAGAAAAATCCAAAAAACCTAAAATTTTGACCTTGGGCCCCTCATAAGTCCCTAAGCTCACATGGGACTGATGGGGACTTTTGACACTTTATTCCTTGTGGTAAACTGGTAAACCTAAGGTCTCTACGAAGATTTGGCTCTGTCGGAATTTTCTTTATTTCAATTGTCTAAAATGACCGGACTAATACGTGGCGTATGTGTGCATACTATGTAGAACATGATTCTTACAAGCGTAATATCTGGGAAATAGTGGGTCTTAGAGAAAAAATCATAGAGATCATTTTTATAGAGAATTTTAAGATCTACAACTTTGCTCTGAGGTACTTTTTCGATAAAACTTACCGTTTTCGAGAAAAATCCAAAAAACCTAAAATTTTGACCTTGGGCCCCGAATAAGTCCCTAAGCTCACATGGGACTGATGGGGACTTTTGACACTTTATTCCTTGTGGTAAACCTAAGGTCTCTAAGAAGATTTGGCTCTGTCGGAATTTTCTTTATTTCAATTGTCTAAAATGACCGGACTAATACGTGGCGTATGTGTGCATACTATGTAGAACATGATTCTTACAAGCGTAATATCTGGGAAATAGTGGGTCTTAGAGAAAAAATCATAGAGATCATTTTTATAGAGAATTTTAAGATCTACAACTTTGCTCTGAGGTACTTTTTCGATAAAACTTACCGTTTTTGAGAAAAATCCAAAAAACCTAAAATTTTGACCTTGGGCCCCGAATAAGTCCCTAAGCTCACATGGGACTGATGGGGACTTTTGACACTTTATTCCTTGTGGTAAACTGGTAAACCTAAGGTCTCTACGAAGATTTGGCTCTGTCGGAATTTTCTTTATTTCAATTGTCTAAAATGACCGGACTAATACGTGGCATATGTGTGCATACTATGTAGAACATGATTCTTACAAGCGCAATATCTAGGAAATAGTGGGTCTTAGAGAAAAAACATACATACCATTTTTATAGAGAATTTTAAGATCTACAACTTTGCTCTGAGGTACTTTTTCGATAAAACTTACCGTTTTCGAGAAAAATCCAAAAAACCTAAAATTTTGACCTTGGGCCCCGAATAAGTCCCTAAGCTCACATGGGACTGATGGGGACTTTTGACACTTTATTCCTTGTGGTAAACTGGTAAACCTAAGGTCTCTACGAAGATTTGGCTCTGTCGGAATTTTCTTTATTTCAATTGTCTAAAATGACCGGACTAATACGTGGCGTATGTGTGCATACTATGTAGAACATGATTCTTACAAGCGTAATATCTGGGAAATAGTGGGTCTTAGAGAAAAAATCATAGAGATCATTTTTATAGAGAATTTTAAGATCTACAACTTTGCTCTGAGGTACTTTTTCGATAAAACTTACCGTTTTCGAGAAAAATCCAAAAAACCTAAAATTTTGACCTTGGGCCCCGAATAAGTCCCTAAGCTCACATGGGACTGATGGGGACTTTTGACACTTTATTCCTTGTGGTAAACCTAAGGTCTCTACGAAGATTTGGCTCTGTCGGAATTTTCTTTATTTCAATTGTCTAAAATGACCGGACTAATACGTGGCGTATGTGTGCATACTATGTAGAACATGATTCTTACAAGCGTAATATCTGGGAAATAGTGGGTCTTAGAGAAAAAATCATAGAGATCATTTTTATAGAGAATTTTAAGATCTACAACTTTGCTCTGAGGTACTTTTTCGATAAAACTTACCGTTTTTGAGAAAAATCCAAAAAACCTAAAATTTTGACCTTGGGCCCCGAATAAGTCCCTAAGCTCACATGGGACTGATGGGGACTTTTGACACTTTATTCCTTGTGGTAAACTGGTAAACCTAAGGTCTCTACGAAGATTTGGCTCTGTCGGAATTTTCTTTATTTCAATTGTCTAAAATGACCGGACTAATACGTGGCATATGTGTGCATACTATGTAGAACATGATTCTTACAAGCGCAATATCTAGGAAATAGTGGGTCTTAGAGAAAAAACATAGATACCATTTTTATAGAGAATTTTAAGATCTACAACTTTGCTCTGAGGTACTTTTTCGATAAAACTTACCGTTTTCGAGAAAAATCCAAAAAACCTAAAATTTTGACCTTGGGCCCCGAATAAGTCCCTAAGCTCACATGGGACTGATGGGGACTTTTGACACTTTATTCCTTGTGGTAAACTGGTAAACCTAAGGTCTCTACGAAGATTTGGCTCTGTCGGAATTTTCTTTATTTCAATTGTCTAAAATGACCGGACTAATACGTGGCGTATGTGTGCATACTATGTAGAACATGATTCTTACAAGCGTAATATCTGGGAAATAGTGGGTCTTAGAGAAAAAATCATAGAGATCATTTTTATAGAGAATTTTAAGATCTACAACTTTGCTCTGAGGTACTTTTTCGATAAAACTTACCGTTTTCGAGAAAAATCCAAAAAACCTAAAATTTTGACCTTGGGCCCCGAATAAGTCCCTAAGCTCACATTCGACTGATGGGGACTTTTGACACTTTATTACTTGTGGTAAACCTAAGGTCTCTACGAAGATTTGGCTCTGTCGGAATTTTCTTTATTTCAATTGTCTAAAATGACCGGACTAATACGTGGCGTATGTGTGCATACTATGTAGAACATGATTCTTACAAGCGTAATATCTGGGAAATAGTGGGTCTTAGAGAAAAAATCATAGAGATCATTTTTATAGAGAATTTTAAGATCTACAACTTTGCTCTGAGGTACTTTTTCGATAAAACTTACCGTTTTTGAGAAAAATCCAAAAAACCTAAAATTTTGACCTTGGGCCCCGAATAAGTCCCTAAGCTCACATGGGACTGATGGGGACTTTTGACACTTTATTCCTTGTGGTAAACTGGTAAACCTAAGGTCTCTACGAAGATTTGGCTCTGTCGGAATTTTCTTTATTTCAATTGTCTAAAATGACCGGACTAATACGTGGCGTATGTGTGCATACTATGTAGAACATGATTCTTACAAGCGTAATATCTGGGAAATAGTGGGTCTTAGAGAAAAAATCATAGAGATCATTTTTATAGAGAATTTTAAGATCTACAACTTTGCTCTGAGGTACTTTTTCGATAAAACTTACCGTTTTCGAGAAAAATCCAAAAAACCTAAAATTTTGACCTTGGGCCCCGAATAAGTCCCTAAGCTCACATGGGACTGATGGGGACTTTTGACACTTTATTCCTTGTGGTAAACCTAAGGTCTCTACGAAGATTTGGCTCTGTCGGAATTTTCTTTATTTCAATTGTCTAAAATGACCGGACTAATACGTGGCGTATGTGTGCATACTATGTAGAACATGATTCTTACAAGCGTAATATCTGGGAAATAGTGGGTCTTAGAGAAAAAATCATAGAGATCATTTTTATAGAGAATTTTAAGATCTACAACTTTGCTCTGAGGTACTTTTTCGATAAAACTTACCGTTTTTGAGAAAAATCCAAAAAACCTAAAATTTTGACCTTGGGCCCCGAATAAGTCCCTAAGCTCACATGGGACTGATGGGGACTTTTGACACTTTATTCCTTGTGGTAAACTGGTAAACCTAAGGTCTCTACGAAGATTTGGCTCTGTCGGCATTTTCTTTATTTCAATTGTCTAAAATGACCGGACTAATACGTGGCATATGTGTGCATACTATGTAGAACATGATTCTTACAAGCGCAATATCTAGGAAATAGTGGGTCTTAGAGAAAAAACATAGATACCATTTTTATAGAGAATTTTAAGATCTACAACTTTGCTCTGAGGTACTTTTTCGATAAAACTTACCGTTTTCGAGAAAAATCCAAAAAACCTAAAATTTTGACCTTGGGCCCCTTATAAGTCCCTAAGCTCACATGGGACTGATGGGGACTTTTGACACTTTATTCCTTGTGGTAAACTGGTAAACCTAAGGTCTCTACGAAGATTTGGCTCTGTCGGAATTTTCTTTATTTCAATTGTCTAAAATGACCGGACTAATACGTGGCGTATGTGTGCATACTATGTAGAACATGATTCTTACAAGCGTAATATCTGGGAAATAGTGGGTCTTAGAGAAAAAATCATAGAGATCATTTTTATAGAGAATTTTAAGATCTACAACTTTGCTCTGAGGTACTTTTTCGATAAAACTTACCGTTTTCGAGAAAAATCCAAAAAACCTAAAATTTTGACCTTGGGCCCCGAATAAGTCCCTAAGCTCACATGGGACTGATGGGGACTTTTGACACTTTATTCCTTGTGGTAAACCTAAGGTCTCTACGAAGATTTGGCTCTGTCGGAACTTTCTTTATTTCAATTGTCTAAAATGACCGGACTAATACGTGGCGTATGTGTGCATACTATGTAGAACATGATTCTTACAAGCGTAATATCTGGGAAATAGTGGGTCTTAGAGAAAAAATCATAGAGATGATTTTTATAGAGAATTTTAAGATCTACAACTTTGCTCTGAGGTACTTTTTCGATAAAACTTACCGTTTTTGAGAAAAATCCAAAAAACCTAAAATTTTGACCTTGGGCCCCGAATAAGTCCCTAAGCTCACATGGGACTGATGGGGACTTTTGACACTTTATTCCTTGTGGTAAACTGGTAAACCTAAGGTCTCTACGAAGATTTGGCTCTGTCGGAATTTTCTTTATTTCAATTGTCTAAAATGACCGGACTAATACGTGGCATATGTGTGCATACTATGTAGAACATGATTCTTACAAGCGCAATATCTAGGAAATAGTGGGTCTTAGAGAAAAAACATAGATACCATTTTTATAGAGAATTTTAAGATCTACAACTTTGCTCTGAGGTACTTTTTCGATAAAACTTACCGTTTTCGAGAAAAATCCAAAAAACCTAAAATTTTGACCTTGGGCCCCGAATAAGTCCCTAAGCTCACATGGGACTGATGGGGACTTTTGACACTTTATTCCTTGTGGTAAACTGGTAAACCTAAGGTCTCTACGAAGATTTGGCTCTGTCGGAATTTTCTTTATTTCAATTGTCTAAAATGACCGGACTAATACGTGGCGTATGTGTGCATACTATGTAGAACATGATTCTTACAAGCGTAATATCTGGGAAATAGTGGGTCTTAGAGAAAAAATCATAGAGATCATTTTTATAGAGAATTTTAAGATCTACAACTTTGCTCTGAGGTACTTTTTCGATAAAACTTACCGTTTTCGAGAAAAATCCAAAAAACCTAAAATTTTGACCTTGGGCCCCGAATAAGTCCCTAAGCTCACATGGGACTGATGGGGACTTTTGACACTTTATTCCTTGTGGTAAACCTAAGGTCTCTACGAAGATTTGGCTCTGTCGGAATTTTCTTTATTTCAATTGTCTAAAATGACCGGACTAATACGTGGCGTATGTGTGCATACTATGTAGAACATGATTCTTACAAGCGTAATATCTGGGAAATAGTGGGTCTTAGAGAAAAAATCATAGAGATCATTTTTATAGAGAATTTTAAGATCTACAACTTTGCTCTGAGGTACTTTTTCGATAAAACTTACCGTTTTTGAGAAAAATCCAAAAAACCTAAAATTTTGACCTTGGGCCCCGAATAAGTCCCTAAGCTCACATGGGACTGATGGGGACTTTTGACACTTTATTCCTTGTGGTAAACTGGTAAACCTAAGGTCTCTACGAAGATTTGGCTCTGTCGGAATTTTCTTTATTTCAATTGTCTAAAATGACCGGACTAATACGTGGCATATGTGTGCATACTATGTAGAACATGATTCTTACAAGCGCAATATCTAGGAAATAGTGGGTCTTAGAGAAAAAACATACATACCATTTTTATAGAGAATTTTAAGATCTACAACTTTGCTCTGAGGTACTTTTTCGATAAAACTTACCGTTTTCGAGAAAAATCCAAAAAACCTAAAATTTTGACCTTGGGCCCCGAATAAGTCCCTAAGCTCACATGGGACTGATGGGGACTTTTGACACTTTATTCCTTGTGGTAAACTGGTAAACCTAAGGTCTCTACGAAGATTTGGCTCTGTCGGAATTTTCTTTATTTCAATTGTCTAAAATGACCGGACTAATACGTGGCGTATGTGTGCATACTATGTAGAACATGATTCTTACAAGCGTAATATCTGGGAAATAGTGGGTCTTAGAGAAAAAATCATAGAGATCATTTTTATAGAGAATTTTAAGATCTACAACTTTGCTCTGAGGTACTTTTTCGATAAAACTTACCGTTTTCGAGAAAAATCCAAAAAACCTAAAATTTTGACCTTGGGCCCCGAATAAGTCCCTAAGCTCACATGGGACTGATGGGGACTTTTGACACTTTATTCCTTGTGGTAAACCTAAGGTCTCTACGAAGATTTGGCTCTGTCGGAATTTTCTTTATTTCAATTGTCTAAAATGACCGGACTAATACGTGGCGTATGTGTGCATACTATGTAGAACATGATTCTTACAAGCGTAATATCTGGGAAATAGTGGGTCTTAGAGAAAAAATCATAGAGATCATTTTTATAGAGAATTTTAAGATCTACAACTTTGCTCTGAGGTACTTTTTCGATAAAACTTACCGTTTTTGAGAAAAATCCAAAAAACCTAAAATTTTGACCTTGGGCCCCGAATAAGTCCCTAAGCTCACATGGGACTGATGGGGACTTTTGACACTTTATTCCTTGTGGTAAACTGGTAAACCTAAGGTCTCTACGAAGATTTGGCTCTGTCGGAATTTTCTTTATTTCAATTGTCTAAAATGACCGGACTAATACGTGGCATATGTGTGCATACTATGTAGAACATGATTCTTACAAGCGCAATATCTAGGAAATAGTGGGTCTTAGAGAAAAAACATAGATACCATTTTTATAGAGAATTTTAAGATCTACAACTTTGCTCTGAGGTACTTTTTCGATAAAACTTACCGTTTTCGAGAAAAATCCAAAAAACCTAAAATTTTGACCTTGGGCCCCGAATAAGTCCCTAAGCTCACATGGGACTGATGGGGACTTTTGACACTTTATTCCTTGTGGTAAACTGGTAAACCTAAGGTCTCTACGAAGATTTGGCTCTGTCGGAATTTTCTTTATTTCAATTGTCTAAAATGACCGGACTAATACGTGGCGTATGTGTGCATACTATGTAGAACATGATTCTTACAAGCGTAATATCTGGGAAATAGTGGGTCTTAGAGAAAAAATCATAGAGATCATTTTTATAGAGAATTTTAAGATCTACAACTTTGCTCTGAGGTACTTTTTCGATAAAACTTACCGTTTTCGAGAAAAATCCAAAAAACCTAAAATTTTGACCTTGGGCCCCGAATAAGTCCCTAAGCTCACATGGGACTGATGGGGACTTTTGACACTTTATTCCTTGTGGTAAACCTAAGGTCTCTACGAAGATTTGGCTCTGTCGGAATTTTCTTTATTTCAATTGTCTAAAATGACCGGACTAATACGTGGCGTATGTGTGCATACTATGTAGAACATGATTCTTACAAGCGTAATATCTGGGAAATAGTGGGTCTTAGAGAAAAAATCATAGAGATCATTTTTATAGAGAATTTTAAGATCTACAACTTTGCTCTGAGGTACTTTTTCGATAAAACTTACCGTTTTTGAGAAAAATCCAAAAAACCTAAAATTTTGACCTTGGGCCCCGAATAAGTCCCTAAGCTCACATGGGACTGATGGGGACTTTTGACACTTTATTCCTTGTGGTAAACTGGTAAACCTAAGGTCTCTACGAAGATTTGGCTCTGTCGGAATTTTCTTTATTTCAATTGTCTAAAATGACCGGACTAATACGTGGCGTATGTGTGCATACTATGTAGAACATGATTCTTACAAGCGTAATATCTGGGAAATAGTGGGTCTTAGAGAAAAAATCATAGAGATCATTTTTATAGAGAATTTTAAGATCTACAACTTTGCTCTGAGGTACTTTTTCGATAAAACTTACCGTTTTTGAGAAAAATCCAAAAAACCTAAAATTTTGACCTTGGGCCCCGAATAAGTCCCTAAGCTCACATGGGACTGATGGGGACTTTTGACACTTTATTCCTTGTGGTAAACTGGTAAACCTAAGGTCTCTACGAAGATTTGGCTCTGTCGGAATTTTCTTTATTTCAATTGTCTAAAATGACCGGACTAATACGTGGCATATGTGTGCATACTATGTAGAACATGATTCTTACAAGCGCAATATCTAGGAAATAGTGGGTCTTAGAGAAAAAACATAGATACCATTTTTATAGAGAATTTTAAGATCTACAACTTTGCTCTGAGGTACTTTTTCGATAAAACTTACCGTTTTCGAGAAAAATCCAAAAAACCTAAAATTTTGACCTTGGGCCCCGAATAAGTCCCTAAGCTCACATGGGACTGATGGGGACTTTTGACACTTTATTCCTTGTGGTAAACTGGTAAACCTAAGGTCTCTACGAAGATTTGGCTCTGTCGGAATTTTCTTTATTTCAATTGTCTAAAATGACCGGACTAATACGTGGCGTATGTGTGCATACTATGTAGAACATGATTCTTACAAGCGTAATATCTGGGAAATAGTGGGTCTTAGAGAAAAAATCATAGAGATCATTTTTATAGAGAATTTTAAGATCTACAACTTTGCTCTGAGGTACTTTTTCGATAAAACTTACCGTTTTCGAGAAAAATCCAAAAAACCTAAAATTTTGACCTTGGGCCCCGAATAAGTCCCTAAGCTCACATGGGACTGATGGGGACTTTTGACACTTTATTCCTTGTGGTAAACCTAAGGTCTCTACGAAGATTTGGCTCTGTCGGAATTTTCTTTATTTCAATTGTCTAAAATGACCGGACTAATACGTGGCGTATGTGTGCATACTATGTAGAACATGATTCTTACAAGCGTAATATCTGGGAAATAGTGGGTCTTAGAGAAAAAATCATAGAGATCATTTTTATAGAGAATTTTAAGATCTACAACTTTGCTCTGAGGTACTTTTTCGATAAAACTTACCGTTTTTGAGAAAAATCCAAAAAACCTAAAATTTTGACCTTGGGCCCCGAATAAGTCCCTAAGCTCACATGGGACTGATGGGGACTTTTGACACTTTATTCCTTGTGGTAAACTGGTAAACCTAAGGTCTCTACGAAGATTTGGCTCTGTCGGCATTTTCTTTATTTCAATTGTCTAAAATGACCGGACTAATACGTGGCATATGTGTGCATACTATGTAGAACATGATTCTTACAAGCGCAATATCTAGGAAATAGTGGGTCTTAGAGAAAAAACATAGATACCATTTTTATAGAGAATTTTAAGATCTACAACTTTGCTCTGAGGTACTTTTTCGATAAAACTTACCGTTTTCGAGAAAAATCCAAAAAACCTAAAATTTTGACCTTGGGCCCCTAATAAGTCCCTAAGCTCACATGGGACTGATGGGGACTTTTGACACTTTATTCCTTGTGGTAAACTGGTAAACCTAAGGTCTCTACGAAGATTTGGCTCTGTCGGAATTTTCTTTATTTCAATTGTCTAAAATGACCGGACTAATACGTGGCGTATGTGTGCATACTATGTAGAACATGATTCTTACAAGCGTAATATCTGGGAAATAGTGGGTCTTAGAGAAAAAATCATAGAGATCATTTTTATAGAGAATTTTAAGATCTACAACTTTGCTCTGAGGTACTTTTTCGATAAAACTTACCGTTTTCGAGAAAAATCCAAAAAACCTAAAATTTTGACCTTGGGCCCCGAATAAGTCCCTAAGCTCACATGGGACTGATGGGGACTTTTGACACTTTATTCCTTGTGGTAAACCTAAGGTCTCTACGAAGATTAGGCTCTGTCGGAACTTTCTTTATTTCAATTGTCTAAAATGACCGGACTAATACGTGGCGTATGTGTGCATACTATGTAGAACATGATTCTTACAAGCGTAATATCTGGGAAATAGTGGGTCTTAGAGAAAAAATCATAGAGATGATTTTTATAGAGAATTTTAAGATCTACAACTTTGCTCTGAGGTACTTTTTCGATAAAACTTACCGTTTTTGAGAAAAATCCAAAAAACCTAAAATTTTGACCTTGGGCCCCGAATAAGTCCCTAAGCTCACATGGGACTGATGGGGACTTTTGACACTTTATTCCTTGTGGTAAACTGGTAAACCTAAGGTCTCTACGAAGATTTGGCTCTGTCGGCATTTTCTTTATTTCAATTGTCTAAAATGACCGGACTAATACGTGGCATATGTGTGCATACTATGTAGAACATGATTCTTACAAGCGCAATATCTAGGAAATAGTGGGTCTTAGAGAAAAAACATAGATACCATTTTTATAGAGAATTTTAAGATCTACAACTTTGCTCTGAGGTACTTTTTCGATAAAACTTACCGTTTTCGAGAAAAATCCAAAAAACCTAAAATTTTGACCTTGGGCCCCTAATAAGTCCCTAAGCTCACATGGGACTGATGGGGACTTTTGACACTTTATTCCTTGTGGTAAACTGGTAAACCTAAGGTCTCTACGAAGATTTGGCTCTGTCGGAATTTTCTTTATTTCAATTGTCTAAAATGACCGGACTAATACGTGGCGTATGTGTGCATACTATGTAGAACATGATTCTTACAAGCGTAATATCTGGGAAATAGTGGGTCTTAGAGAAAAAATCATAGAGATCATTTTTATAGAGAATTTTAACATCTACAACTTTGCTCTGAGGTACTTTTTCGATAAAACTTACCGTTTTCGAGAAAAATCCAAAAAACCTAAAATTTTGACCTTGGGCCCCGAATAAGTCCCTAAGCTCACATGGGACTGATGGGGACTTTTGACACTTTATTCCTTGTGGTAAACCTAAGGTCTCTACGAAGATTAGGCTCTGTCGGAACTTTCTTTATTTCAATTGTCTAAAATGACCGGACTAATACGTGGCGTATGTGTGCATACTATGTAGAACATGATTCTTACAAGCGTAATATCTGGGAAATAGTGGGTCTTAGAGAAAAAATCATAGAGATGATTTTTATAGAGAATTTTAAGATCTACAACTTTGCTCTGAGGTACTTTTTCGATAAAACTTACCGTTTTTGAGAAAAATCCAAAAAACCTAAAATTTTGACCTTGGGCCCCGAATAAGTCCCTAAGCTCACATGGGACTGATGGGGACTTTTGACACTTTATTCCTTGTGGTAAACTGGTAAACCTAAGGTCTCTACGAAGATTTGGCTCTGTCGGAATTTTCTTTATTTCAATTGTCTAAAATGACCGGACTAATACGTGGCATATGTGTGCATACTATGTAGAACATGATTCTTACAAGCGCAATATCTAGGAAATAGTGGGTCTTAGAGAAAAAACATAGATACCATTTTTATAGAGAATTTTAAGATCTACAACTTTGCTCTGAGGTACTTTTTCGATAAAACTTACCGTTTTCGAGAAAAATCCAAAAAACCTAAAATTTTGACCTTGGGCCCCGAATAAGTCCCTAAGCTCACATGGGACTGATGGGGACTTTTGACACTTTATTCCTTGTGGTAAACTGGTAAACCTAAGGTCTCTACGAAGATTTGGCTCTGTCGGAATTTTCTTTATTTCAATTGTCTAAAATGACCGGACTAATACGTGGCGTATGTGTGCATACTATGTAGAACATGATTCTTACAAGCGTAATATCTGGGAAATAGTGGGTCTTAGAGAAAAAATCATAGAAATCATTTTTATAGAGAATTTTAAGATCTACAACTTTGCTCTGAGGTACTTTTTCGATAAAACTTACCGTTTTCGAGAAAAATCCAAAAAACCTAAAATTTTGACCTTGGGCCCCGAATAAGTCCCTAAGCTCACATGGGACTGATGGGGACTTTTGACACTTTATTCCTTGTGGTAAACCTAAGGTCTCTACGAAGATTTGGCTCTGTCGGAATTTTCTTTATTTCAATTGTCTAAAATGACCGGACTAATACGTGGCGTATGTGTGCATACTATGTAGAACATGATTCTTACAAGCGTAATATCTGGGAAATAGTGGGTCTTAGAGAAAAAATCATAGAGATCATTTTTATAGAGAATTTTAAGATCTACAACTTTGCTCTGAGGTACTTTTTCGATAAAACTTACCGTTTTCGAGAAAAATCCAAAAAACCTAAAATTTTGACCTTGGGCCCCGAATAAGTCCCTAAGCTCACATGGGACTGATGGGGACTTTTGACACTTTATTCCTTGTGGTAAACCTAAGGTCTCTACGAAGATTTGGCTCTGTCGGAACTTTCTTTATTTCAATTGTCTAAAATGACCGGACTAATACGTGGCGTATGTGTGCATACTATGTAGAACATGATTCTTACAAGCGTAATATCTGGGAAATAGTGGGTCTTAGAGAAAAAATCATAGAGATGATTTTTATAGAGAATTTTAAGATCTACAACTTTGCTCTGAGGTACTTTTTCGATAAAACTTACCGTTTTTGAGAAAAATCCAAAAAACCTAAAATTTTGACCTTGGGCCCCGAATAAGTCCCTAAGCTCACATGGGACTGATGGGGACTTTTGACACTTTATTCCTTGTGGTAAACTGGTAAACCTAAGGTCTCTACGAAGATTTGGCTCTGTCGGAATTTTCTTTATTTCAATTGTCTAAAATGACCGGACTAATACGTGGCATATGTGTGCATACTATGTAGAACATGATTCTTACAAGCGCAATATCTAGGAAATAGTGGGTCTTAGAGAAAAAACATAGATACCATTTTTATAGAGAATTTTAAGATCTACAACTTTGCTCTGAGGTACTTTTTCGATAAAACTTACCGTTTTCGAGAAAAATCCAAAAAACCTAAAATTTTGACCTTGGGCCCCTATTAAGTCCCTAAGCTCACATGGGACTGATGGGGACTTTTGACACTTTATTCCTTGTGGTAAACTGGTAAACCTAAGGTCTCTACGAAGATTTGGCTCTGTCGGAATTTTCTTTATTTCAATTGTCTAAAATGACCGGACTAATACGTGGCGTATGTGTGCATACTATGTAGAACATGATTCTTACAAGCGTAATATCTGGGAAATAGTGGGTCTTAGAGAAAAAATCATAGAGATCATTTTTATAGAGAATTTTAAGATCTACAACTTTGCTCTGAGGTACTTTTTCGATAAAACTTACCGTTTTCGAGAAAAATCCAAAAAACCTAAAATTTTGACCTTGGGCCCCGAATAAGTCCCTAAGCTCACATGGGACTGATGGGGACTTTTGACACTTTATTCCTTGTGGTAAACCTAAGGTCTCTACGAAGATTTGGCTCTGTCGGAACTTTCTTTATTTCAATTGTCTAAAATGACCGGACTAATACGTGGCGTATGTGTGCATACTATGTAGAACATGATTCTTACAAGCGTAATATCTGGGAAATAGTGGGTCTTAGAGAAAAAATCATAGAGATGATTTTTATAGAGAATTTTAAGATCTACAACTTTGCTCTGAGGTACTTTTTCGATAAAACTTACCGTTTTTGAGAAAAATCCAAAAAACCTAAAATTTTGACCTTGGGCCCCGAATAAGTCCCTAAGCTCACATGGGACTGATGGGGACTTTTGACACTTTATTCCTTGTGGTAAACTGGTAAACCTAAGGTCTCTACGAAGATTTGGCTCTGTCGGAATTTTCTTTATTTCAATTGTCTAAAATGACCGGACTAATACGTGGCATATGTGTGCATACTATGTAGAACATGATTCTTACAAGCGCAATATCTAGGAAATAGTGGGTCTTAGAGAAAAAACATAGATACCATTTTTATAGAGAATTTTAAGATCTACAACTTTGCTCTGAGGTACTTTTTCGATAAAACTTACCGTTTTCGAGAAAAATCCAAAAAACCTAAAATTTTGACCTTGGGCCCCGAATAAGTCCCTAAGCTCACATGGGACTGATGGGGACTTTTGACACTTTATTCCTTGTGGTAAACTGGTAAACCTAAGGTCTCTACGAAGATTTGGCTCTGTCGGAATTTTCTTTATTTCAATTGTCTAAAATGACCGGACTAATACGTGGCGTATGTGTGCATACTATGTAGAACATGATTCTTACAAGCGTAATATCTGGGAAATAGTGGGTCTTAGAGAAAAAATCATAGAAATCATTTTTATAGAGAATTTTAAGATCTACAACTTTGCTCTGAGGTACTTTTTCGATAAAACTTACCGTTTTCGAGAAAAATCCAAAAAACCTAAAATTTTGACCTTGGGCCCCGAATAAGTCCCTAAGCTCACATGGGACTGATGGGGACTTTTGACACTTTATTCCTTGTGGTAAACCTAAGGTCTCTACGAAGATTTGGCTCTGTCGGAATTTTCTTTATTTCAATTGTCTAAAATGACCGGACTAATACGTGGCGTATGTGTGCATACTATGTAGAACATGATTCTTACAAGCGTAATATCTGGGAAATAGTGGGTCTTAGAGAAAAAATCATAGAGATCATTTTTATAGAGAATTTTAAGATCTACAACTTTGCTCTGAGGTACTTTTTCGATAAAACTTACCGTTTTCGAGAAAAATCCAAAAAACCTAAAATTTTGACCTTGGGCCCCGAATAAGTCCCTAAGCTCACATGGGACTGATGGGGACTTTTGACACTTTATTCCTTGTGGTAAACCTAAGGTCTCTACGAAGATTTGGCTCTGTCGGAACTTTCTTTATTTCAATTGTCTAAAATGACCGGACTAATACGTGGCGTATGTGTGCATACTATGTAGAACATGATTCTTACAAGCGTAATATCTGGGAAATAGTGGGTCTTAGAGAAAAAATCATAGAGATGATTTTTATAGAGAATTTTAAGATCTACAACTTTGCTCTGAGGTACTTTTTCGATAAAACTTACCGTTTTCGAGAAAAATCCAAAAAACCTAAAATTTTGACCTTGGGCCCCGAATAAGTCCCTAAGCTCACATGGGACTGATGGGGACTTTTGACACTTTATTCCTTGTGGTAAACTGGTAAACCTAAGGTCTCTACGAAGATTTGGCTCTGTCGGAATTTTCTTTATTTCAATTGTCTAAAATGACCGGACTAATACGTGGCATATGTGTGCATACTATGTAGAACATGATTCTTACAAGCGCAATATCTAGGAAATAGTGGGTCTTAGAGAAAAAACATAGATACCATTTTTATAGAGAATTTTAAGATCTACAACTTTGCTCTGAGGTACTTTTTCGATAAAACTTACCGTTTTCGAGAAAAATCCAAAAAACCTAAAATTTTGACCTTGGGCCCCGAATAAGTCCCTAAGCTCACATGGGACTGATGGGGACTTTTGACACTTTATTCCTTGTGGTAAACTGGTAAACCTAAGGTCTCTACGAAGATTTGGCTCTGTCGGAATTTTCTTTATTTCAATTGTCTAAAATGACCGGACTAATACGTGGCGTATGTGTGCATACTATGTAGAACATGATTCTTACAAGCGTAATATCTGGGAAATAGTGGGTCTTAGAGAAAAAATCATAGAAATCATTTTTATAGAGAATTTTAAGATCTACAACTTTGCTCTGAGGTACTTTTTCGATAAAACTTACCGTTTTCGAGAAAAATCCAAAAAACCTAAAATTTTGACCTTGGGCCCCGAATAAGTCCCTAAGCTCACATGGGACTGATGGGGACTTTTGACACTTTATTCCTTGTGGTAAACCTAAGGTCTCTACGAAGATTTGGCTCTGTCGGAATTTTCTTTATTTCAATTGTCTAAAATGACCGGACTAATACGTGGCGTATGTGTGCATACTATGTAGAACATGATTCTTACAAGCGTAATATCTGGGAAATAGTGGGTCTTAGAGAAAAAATCATAGAGATCATTTTTATAGAGAATTTTAAGATCTACAACTTTGCTCTGAGGTACTTTTTCGATAAAACTTACCGTTTTCGAGAAAAATCCAAAAAACCTAAAATTTTGACCTTGGGCCCCGAATAAGTCCCTAAGCACACATGGGACTGATGGGGACTTTTGACACTTTATTCCTTGTGGTAAACCTAAGGTCTCTACGAAGATTTGGCTCTGTCGGAACTTTCTTTATTTCAATTGTCTAAAATGACCGGACTAATACGTGGCGTATGTGTGCATACTATGTAGAACATGATTCTTACAAGCGTAATATCTGGGAAATAGTGGGTCTTAGAGAAAAAATCATAGAGATGATTTTTATAGAGAATTTTAAGATCTACAACTTTGCTCTGAGGTACTTTTTCGATAAAACTTACCGTTTTTGAGAAAAATCCAAAAAACCTAAAATTTTGACCTTGGGCCCCGAATAAGTCCCTAAGCTCACATGGGACTGATGGGGACTTTTGACACTTTATTCCTTGTGGTAAACTGGTAAACCTAAGGTCTCTACGAAGATTTGGCTCTGTCGGAATTTTCTTTATTTCAATTGTCTAAAATGACCGGACTAATACGTGGCATATGTGTGCATACTATGTAGAACATGATTCTTACAAGCGCAATATCTAGGAAATAGTGGGTCTTAGAGAAAAAACATAGATACCATTTTTATAGAGAATTTTAAGATCTACAACTTTGCTCTGAGGTACTTTTTCGATAAAACTTACCGTTTTCGAGAAAAATCCAAAAAACCTAAAATTTTGACCTTGGGCCCCTAATAAGTCCCTAAGCTCACATGGGACTGATGGGGACTTTTGACACTTTATTCCTTGTGGTAAACTGGTAAACCTAAGGTCTCTACGAAGATTTGGCTTCTGTCGGAATTTTCTTTATTTCAATTGTCTAAAATGACCGGACTAATACGTGGGCGTATGTGTGCATACTATGTAGAACATGATTCTTACAAGCGTAATATCTGGGAAATAGTGGGTCTTAGAGAAAAAATCATAGAGATCATTTTTATAGAGAATTTTAAGATCTACAACTTTGCTCTGAGGTACTTTTTCGATAAAACTTACCGTTTTCGAGAAAAATCCAAAAAACCTAAAATTTTGACCTTGGGCCCCGAATAAGTCCCTAAGCTCACATGGGACTGATGGGGGACTTTTGACACTTTATTCCTTGTGGTAAACCTAAGGTCTCTACGAAGATTTGGCTCTGTCGGAACTTTCTTTATTTCAATTGTCTAAAATGACCGGACTAATACGTGGCGTATGTGTGCATACTATGTAGAACATGATTCTTACAAGCGTAATATCTGGGAAATAGTGGGTCTTAGAGAAAAAATCATAGAGATGATTTTTATAGAGAATTTTAAGATCTACAACATTTGCTCTGAGGGTACTTTTTCGATAAAACTTACCGTTTTTGAGAAAAATCCAAAAAACCTAAAATTTTGACCTTGGGCCCCGAATAAGTCCCTAAGCTCACATGGGACTGATGGGGACTTTTGACACTTTATTCCTTGTGGTAAACTGGTAAACCTAAGGTCTCTACGAAGATTTGGCTCTGTCGGAATTTTCTTTATTTCAATTGTCTAAAATGACCGGACTAATACGTGGCATATGTGTGCATACTATGTAGAACATGATTCTTACAAGCGCAATATCTAGGAAATAGTGGGTCTTAGAGAAAAAACATAGATACCATTTTTATAGAGAATTTTAAGATCTACAACTTTTGCTCTGAAGGGTACTTTTTCGATAAAACTTACCGTTTTTCGAGAAAAATCCAAAAAACCTAAAATTTTGACCTTGGGGCCCCGAATAAGTCCCTAAGCTCACATGGGACTGATGGGGACTTTTGACACTTTTATTCCTTGTGGTAAACTGGTAAACCTAAGGTCTCTACGAAGATTTGGCTCTGTCGGAATTTTCTTTATTTCAATTGTCTAAAATGACCGGACTAATACGTGGCGTATGTGTGCATACTATGTAGAACATGATTCTTACAAGCGTAATATCTGGGAAATAGTGGGTCTTAGAGAAAAAATCATAGAGATCATTTTTTATAGAGAATTTTAAGATCTACAACTTTGCTCTGAGGTACTTTTTCGATAAAACTTACCGTTTTCGAGAAAAATCCAAAAAAACCTAAAATTTTGACCTTGGGCCCCGAATAAGTCCCTAAGCTTCACATGGGACTGATGGGGACTTTTGACACTTTATTCCTTGTGGTAAACCTAAGGTCTCTACGAAGATTTGGCTCTGTCGGAATTTTCTTTATTTCAATTGTCTAAAATGACCGGACTAATACGTGGCGTATGTGTTGCATACTATGTAGAACATGATTCTTAACAAGCGTAATATCTGGGAAATAGTGGGTCTTTAGAGAAAAAATCATAGAGATCATTGTTTATAGAGAATTTTAAGATCTACAACTTTGCTCTGAGGTACTTTTTCGATAAAACTTACCGTTTTCGAGAAAAATCCAAAAAACCTAAAATTTTGACCTTGGGCCCCGAATAAGTCCCTAAGCTCACATGGGACTCGATGGGGACTTTTGACACTTTATTCCTTGTGGTAAACTGGTAAACCTAAGGTCTCTACGAAGATTTGGCTCTGTCGGAATTTTCTTTATTTCAATTGTCTAAAATGACCGGACTAATACGTGGCATATGGTGTGCATACTATGTAGAACATGATTCTTTACAAGCGCAATATCTAGGAAATAGTGGGTCTTAGAGAACAAACATAGATACCTTTTTTATAGAGAATTTTTAAGATCTACAACTTTGCTCTGAGGTACTTTTTCGATAAAACTTACCGTTTTCGAGAAAAATCCAAAAAACCTAAAATTTTGACCTTGGGCCCCTAATAAGTCCCTAAGCTCACATGGGACTGATGGGGACTTTTGACACTTTATTCCTTGTGGGTAAAACTGGTAAACCTAAGGTCTCTACGAAGATTTGGGCTCTGTCCGGAATTTTCTTTATTTCAATTGTCTAAAAATGACCGGACTAATACGTGGCGTATGTGTGCATACTATGTAGAACATGATTCTTACAAGCGTAATATCTGGGAAAATAGTGGGTCTTAGAGAAAAAATCATAAAGATCATTTTTATAGAGAATTTTAAGATCTACAACTTTGCTCTGAGGTACTTTTTCGATAAAACTTACCGTTTTCGAGAAAAATCCAAAAAACCTAAAATTTTGACCTTGGGCCCCGAATAAGTCCCTAAGCTCACATGGGACTGATGGGGACTTTTAACACTTTATTCCTTGTGGTAAACCTAAGGTCTCTACGAAGATTTGGCTCTGTCGAAACTTTCTTTATTTCAATTGTCTAAAATGACCGGACTAATACGTGGCGTATGTGTGCATACTATGTAGAACATGATTCTTACAAGCGTAATATCTGGGAAATAGTGGGTCTTAGAGAAAAAATCATAGAGATGATTTTTATAGAGAATTTTAAGATCTACAACTTTGCTCTGAGGTACTTTTTCGATAAAACTTACCGTTTTTGAGAAAAATCCAAAAAACCTAAAATTTTGACCTTGGGCCCCGAATAAGTCCCTAAGCTCACATGGGACTGATGGGGACTTTTGACACTTTATTCCTTGTGGTAAACTGGTAAACCTAAGGTCTCTACGAAGATTTGGCTCTGTCGGAATTTTCTTTATTTCAATTGTCTAAAATGACCGGACTAATACGTGGCATATGTGTGCATACTATGTAGAACATGATTCTTACAAGCGCAATATCTAGGAAATAGTGGGTCTTAGAGAAAAAACATAGATACCATTTTTATAGAGAATTTTAAATCCAAAAAACCTAAAATTTTGACCTTGGGCCCCTAATAAGTCCCTAAGCTCACATGGGACTGATGGGGACTTTTGACACTTTATTCCTTGTGGTAAACTGGTAAAACCTAAGGTCTCTACGAAGATTTGGCTCTGTCGGAATTTTCTTTATTTCAATTGTCTAAAATGACCGGACTAATACGTGGCGTATGTGTGCATACTATGTAGAACATGATTCTTACAAGCGTAATATCTGGGAAATAGTGGGTCTTAGAGAAAAAATCATAGAGATCATTTTTATAGAGAATTTTAAGATCTACAACTTTGCTCTGAGGTACTTTTTCGATAAAACTTACCGTTTTCGAGAAAAATCCAAAAAACCTAAAATTTTGACCTTGGGCCCCGAATAAGTCCCTAAGCTCACATGGGACTGATGGGGACTTTTGACACTTTATTCCTTGTGGTAAACCTAAGGTCTCTACGAAGATTTGGCTCTGTCGGAACTTTCTTTATTTCAATTGTCTAAAATGACCGGACTAATACGTGGCGTATGTGTGCATACTATGTAGAACATGATTCTTACAAGCGTAATATCTGGGAAATAGTGGGTCTTAGAGAAAAAATCATAGAGATGATTTTTATAGAGAATTCTAAGATCTACAACTTTGCTCTGAGGTACTTTTTCGATAAAACTTACCGTTTTTGAGAAAAATCCAAAAAACCTAAAATTTTGACCTTGGGCCCCGAATAAGTCCCTAAGCTCACATGGGACTGATGGGGACTTTTGACACTTATTCCTTGTGGTAAACTGGTAAACCTAAGGTCTCTACGAAGATTTGGCTCTGTCGGAATTTTCTTTATTTCAATTGTCTAAAATGACCGGACTAATACGTGGCATATGTGTGCATACTATGTAGAACATGATTCTTACAAGCGCAATATCTAGGAAATAGTGGGTCTTAGAGAAAAAACATAGATACCATTTTTATAGAGAATTTTAAGATCTACAACTTTGCTCTGAGGTACTTTTTCGATAAAATTTACCGTTTTCGAGAAAAATCCAAAAAACCTAAAATTTTGACCTTGGGCCCCTAATAAGTCCCTAAGCTCACATGGGACTGATGGGGACTTTTGACACTTTATTCCTTGTGGTAAACTGTAAACCTAAGGTCTCTACGAAGATTTGGCTCTGTCGGAATTTTCTTTATTTCAATTGTCTAAAATGACCGGACTAATACGTGGCGTATGTGTGCATACTATGTAGAACATGATTCTTACAAGCGTAATATCTGGGAAATAGTGGGTCTTAGAGAAAAAATCATAGAGATCATTTTTATAGAGAATTTTAAGATCTACAACTTTGCTCTGAGGTACTTTTCGATAAAACTTACCGTTTTCGAGAAAAATCCAAAAAACCTAAAAATTTTGACCTTGGGCCCCGAATAAGTCCCTAAGCTCACATGGGACTGATGGGGACTTTTGACACTTTATTCCTTGTGGTAAACCTAAGGTCTCTACGAAGATTTGGCTCTGTCGGAACTTTCTTTATTTCAATTGTCTAAAATGACCGGACTAATACGTGGCGTATGTGTGCATACTATGTAGAACATGATTCTTACAAGCGTAATATCTGGGAAATAGTGGGTCTTAGAGAAAAAATCATAGAGATGATTTTTATAGAGAATTTTAAGATCTACAACTTTGCTCTGAGGTACTTTTTCGATAAAACTTACCGTTTTTGAGAAAAATCCAAAAAACCTAAAATTTTGACCTTGGGCCCCAAATAAGTCCCTAAGCTCACATGGGACTGATGGGGACTTTTGACACTTTATTCCTTGTGGTAAACTGGTAAACCTAAGGTCTCTACGAAGATTTGGCTCTGTCGGAATTTTCTTTATTTCAATTGTCTAAAATGACCGGACTAATACGTGGCATATGTGTGCATACTATGTAGAACATGATTCTTACAAGCGCAATATCTAGGAAATAGTGGGTCTTAGAGAAAAAACATAGATACCATTTTTATAGAGAATTTTAAGATCTACAACTTTGCTCTGAGGTACTTTTTCGATAAAACTTACCGTTTTCGAGAAAAATCCAAAAAACCTAAAATTTTGACCTTGGGCCCCGAATAAGTCCCTAAGCTCACATGGGACTGATGGGGACTTTTGACACTTTATTCCTTGTGGTAAACTGGTAAACCTAAGGTCTCTACGAAGATTTGGCTCTGTCGGAATTTTCTTTATTTCAATTGTCTAAAATGACCGGACTAATACGTGGCGTATGTGTGCATACTATGTAGAACATGATTCTTACAAGCGTAATATCTGGGAAATAGTGGGTCTTAGAGAAAAAATCATAGAGATCATTTTTATAGAGAATTTTAAGATCTACAACTTTGCTCTGAGGTACTTTTTCGATAAAACTTACCGTTTTCGAGAAAAATCCAAAAAACCTAAAATTTTGACCTTGGGGCCCCGAATAAGTCCCTAAGCTCACATGGGACTGATGGGGACTTTTGACACTTTATTCCTTGTGGTAAACCTAAGGTCTCTACGAAGATTTGGCTCTGTCGGAATTTTCTTTATTTCAATTGTCTAAAATGACCGGACTAATACGTGGCGTATGTGTGCATACTATGTAGAACATGATTCTTACAAGCGTAATATCTGGGAAATAGTGGGTCTTAGAGAAAAAATCATAGAGATCATTTTTATAGAGAATTTTAAGATCTACAACTTTGCTCTGAGGTACTTTTTCGATAAAACTTACCGTTTTTGAGAAAAATCCAAAAAACCTAAAATTTTGACCTTGGGCCCCGAATAAGTCCCTAAGCTCACATGGGACTGATGGGGACTTTTGACACTTTATTCCTTGTGGTAAACTGGTAAACCTAAGGTCTCTACGAAGATTTGGCTCTGTCGGAATTTTCTTTATTTCAATTGTCTAAAAAGACCGGACTAATACGTGGCATATGTGTGCATACTATGTAGAACATGATTCTTACAAGCGCAATATCTAGGAAATAGTGGGTCTTAGAGAAAAAACATAGATACCATTTTTATAGAGAATTTTAAGATCTACAACTTTGCTCTGAGGTACTTTTTCGATAAAACTTACCGTTTTCGAGAAAAATCCAAAAAACCTAAAATTTTGACCTTGGGCCCCTAATAAGTCCCTAAGCTCACATGGGACTGATGGGGACTTTTGACACTTTATTCCTTGTGGTAAACTGGTAAACCTAAGGTCTCTACGAAGATTTGGCTCTGTCGGAATTTTCTTTATTTCAATTGTCTAAAATGACCGGACTAATACGTGGCGTATGTGTGCATACTATGTAGAACATGATTCTTACAAGCGTAATATCTGGGAAATAGTGGGTCTTAGAGAAAAAATCATAGAGATCATTTTTATAGAGAATTTTAAGATCTACAACTTTGCTCTGAGGTACTTTTTCGATAAAACTTACCGTTTTCGAGAAAAATCCAAAAAACCTAAAATTTTGACCTTGGGCCCCGAATAAGTCCCTAAGCTCACATGGGACTGATGGGGACTTTTGACACTTTATTCCTTGTGGTAAACCTAAGGTCTCTACGAAGATTTGGCTCTGTCGGAACTTTCTTTATTTCAATTGTCTAAAATGACCGGACTAATACGTGGCGTATGTGTACATACTATGTAGAACATGATTCTTACAAGCGTAATATCTGGGAAATAGTGGGTCTTAGAGAAAAAATCATAGAGATGATTTTTATAGAGAATTTTAAGATCTACAACTTTGCTCTGAGGTACTTTTTCGATAAAACTTACCGTTTTTGAGAAAAATCCAAAAAACCTAAAATTTTGACCTTGGGCCCCGAATAAGTCCCTAAGCTCACATGGGACTGATGGGGACTTTTGACACTTTATTCCTTGTGGTAAACTGGTAAACCTAAGGTCTCTACGAAGATTTGGCTCTGTCGGAATTTTCTTTATTTCAATTGTCTAAAATGACCGGACTAATACGTGGCGTATGTGTGCATACTATGTAGAACATGATTCTTACAAGCGTAATATCTGGGAAATAGTGGGTCTTAGAGAAAAAATCATAGAGATCATTTTTATAGAGAATTTTAAGATCTACAACTTTGCTCTGAGGTACTTTTTCGATAAAACTTACCGTTTTCGAGAAAAATCCAAAAACCTAAAATTTTGACCTTGGGCCCCGAATAAGTCCCTAAGCTCACATGGGACTGATGGGGACTTTTGACACTTTATTCCTTGTGGTAAACCTAAGGTCTCTACGAAGATTTGGCTCTGTCGGAACTTTCTTTATTTCAATTGTCTAAAATGACCGGACTAATACGTGGCGTATGTGTGCATACTATGTAGAACATGATTCTTACAAGCGTAATATCTGGGAAATAGTGGGTCTTAGAGAAAAAATCATAGAGATGATTTTTATAGAGAATTTTAAGATCTACAACTTTGCTCTGAGGTACTTTTTCGATAAAACTTACCGTTTTTGAGAAAAATCCAAAAAACCTAAAATTTTGACCTTGGGCCCCGAATAAGTCCCTAAGCTCACATGGGACTGATGGGGACTTTTGACACTTTATTCCTTGTGGTAAACTGGTAAACCTAAGGTCTCTACGAAGATTTGGCTCTGTCGGAATTTTCTTTATTTCAATTGTCTAAAATGACCGGACTAATACGTGGCATATGTGTGCATACTATGTAGAACATGATTCTTACAAGCGCAATATCTAGGAAATAGTGGGTCTTAGAGAAAAAACATAGATACCATTTTTATAGAGAATTTTAAGATCTACAACTTTGCTCTGAGGTACTTTTTCGATAAAACTTACCGTTTTCGAGAAAAATCCAAAAAACCTAAAATTTTGACCTTGGGCCCCGAATAAGTCCCTAAGCTCACATGGGACTGATGGGGACTTTTGACACTTTATTCCTTGTGGTAAACTGGTAAACCTAAGGTCTCTACGAAGATTTGGCTCTGTCGGAATTTTCTTTATTTCAATTGTCTAAAATGACCGGACTAATACGTGGCGTATGTGTGCATACTATGTAGAACATGATTCTTACAAGCGTAATATCTGGGAAATAGTGGGTCTTAGAGAAAAAATCATAGAGATCATTTTTATAGAGAATTTTAAGATCTACAACTTTGCTCTGAGGTACTTTTTCGATAAAACTTACCGTTTTCGAGAAAAATCCAAAAAACCTAAAATTTTGACCTTGGGCCCCGAATAAGTCCCTAAGCTCACATGGGACTGATGGGGACTTTTGACACTTTATTCCTTGTGGTAAACCTAAGGTCTCTACGAAGATTTGGCTCTGTCGGAATTTTCTTTATTTCAATTGTCTAAAATGACCGGACTAATACGTGGCGTATGTGTGCATACTATGTAGAACATGATTCTTACAAGCGTAATATCTGGGAAATAGTGGGTCTTAGAGAAAAAATCATAGAGATCATTTTTATAGAGAATTTTAAGATCTACAACTTTGCTCTGAGGTACTTTTTCGATAAAACTTACCGTTTTTGAGAAAAATCCAAAAAACCTAAAATTTTGACCTTGGGCCCCGAATAAGTCCCTAAGCTCACATGGGACTGATGGGGACTTTTGACACTTTATTCCTTGTGGTAAACTGGTAAACCTAAGGTCTCTACGAAGATTTGGCTCTGTCGGAATTTTCTTTATTTCAATTGTCTAAAATGACCGGACTAATACGTGGCATATGTGTGCATACTATGTAGAACATGATTCTTACAAGCGCAATATCTAGGAAATAGTGGGTCTTAGAGAAAAAACATAGATACCATTTTTATAGAGAATTTTAAGATCTACAACTTTGCTCTGAGGTACTTTTTCGATAAAACTTACCGTTTTCGAGAAAAATCCAAAAAACCTAAAATTTTGACCTTGGGCCCCTAATAAGTCCCTAAGCTCACATGGGACTGATGGGGACTTTTGACACTTTATTCCTTGTGGTAAACTGGTAAACCTAAGGTCTCTACGAAGATTTGGCTCTGTCGGAATTTTCTTTATTTCAATTGTCTAAAATGACCGGACTAATACGTGGCGTATGTGTGCATACTATGTAGAACATGATTCTTACAAGCGTAATATCTGGGAAATAGTGGGTCTTAGAGAAAAAATCATAAAGATCATTTTTATAGAGAATTTTAAGATCTACAACTTTGCTCTGAGGTACTTTTTCGATAAAACTTACCGTTTTCGAGAAAAATCCAAAAAACCTAAAATTTTGACCTTGGGCCCCGAATAAGTCCCTAAGCTCACATGGGACTGATGGGGACTTTTGACACTTTATTCCTTGTGGTAAACCTAAGGTCTCTACGAAGATTTGGCTCTGTCGAAACTTTCTTTATTTCAATTGTCTAAAATGACCGGACTAATACGTGGCGTATGTGTGCATACTATGTAGAACATGATTCTTACAAGCGTAATATCTGGGAAATAGTGGGTCTTAGAGAAAAAATCATAGAGATGATTTTTATAGAGAATTTTAAGATCTACAACTTTGCTTTGAGGTACTTTTTCGATAAAACTTACCGTTTTTGAGAAAAATCCAAAAAACCTAAAATTTTGACCTTGGGCCCCGAATAAGTCCCTAAGCTCACATGGGACTGATGGGGACTTTTGACACTTTATTCCTTGTGGTAAACTGGTAAACCTAAGGTCTCTACGAAGATTTGGCTCTGTCGGAATTTTCTTTATTTCAATTGTCTAAAATGACCGGACTAATACGTGGCATATGTGTGCATACTATGTAGAACATGATTCTTACAAGCGCAATATCTAGGAAATAGTGGGTCTTAGAGAAAAAACATAGATACCATTTTTATAGAGAATTTTAAGATCTACAACTTTGCTCTGAGGTACTTTTTCGATAAAACTTACCGTTTTCGAGAAAAATCCAAAAAACCTAAAATTTTGACCTTGGGCCCCGAATAAGTCCCTAAGCTCACATGGGACTGATGGGGACTTTTGACACTTTATTCCTTGTGGTAAACTGGTAAACCTAAGGTCTCTACGAAGATTTGGCTCTGTCGGAATTTTCTTTATTTCAATTGTCTAAAATGACCGGACTAATACGTGGCATATGTGTGCATACTATGTAGAACATGATTCTTACAAGCGCAATATCTAGGAAATAGTGGGTCTTAGAGAAAAAACATAGATACTATTTTTATAGAGAATTTTAAGATCTACAACTTTGCTCTGAAGTACTTTTTCGATAAAACTTACCGTTTTCGAGAAAAATCCAAAAAACCTAAAATTTTGACCTTGGGCCCCGAATAAGTCCCTAAGCTCACATGGGACTGATGGGGACTTTTGACACTTTATTCCTTGTGGTAAACTGGTAAACCTAAGGTCTCTACGAAGATTTGGCTCTGTCGGAATTTTCTTTATTTCAATTGTCTAAAATGACCGGACTAATACGTGGCGTATGTGTGCATACTATGTAGAACATGATTCTTACAAGCGCAATATCTAGGAAATAGTGGGTCTTAGAGAAAAAACATACATACCATTTTTATAGAGAATTTTAAGATCTACAACTTTGCTCTGAGGTACTTTTTCGATAAAGCTTACCGTTTTCGAGAAAAATCCAAAAAACCTAAAATTTTGACCTTGGGCCCCGAATAAGTCCCTAAGCTCACATGGGACTGATGGGGACTTTTGACACTTTATTCCTTGTGGTAAACTGGTAAACCTAAGGTCTCTACGAAGATTTGGCTCTGTCGGAATTTTCTTTATTTCAATTGTCTAAAATGACCGGACTAATACGTGGCGTATGTGTGCATACTATGTAGAACATGATTCTTACAAGCGTAATATCTGGGAAATAGTGGGTCTTAGAGAAAAAACATAGATACCATTTTTATAGAGAATTTTAAGATCTACAACTTTGCTCTGAGGTACTTTTTCGATAAAACTTACCGTTTTCGAGAAAAATCCAAAAAACCTAAAATTTTGACCTTGGGCAACGAATAAGTCCCTAAGCTCACATGGGACTGATGGGGACTTTTGACACTTTATTCCTTGTGGTAAACTGGTAAACCTAAGGTCTCTACGAAGATTTGGCTCTGTCGGAATTTTCTTTATTTCAATTGTCTAAAATGACCGGACTAATACGTGGCATGTGTGTGCATACTATGTAGAACATGATTCTTACAAGCGCAATATCTAGGAAATAGTGGGTCTTAGAGAAAAAACATACATACCATTTTTATAGAGAATTTTAAGATCTACAACTTTGCTCTGAGGTACTTTTTCGATAAAGCTTACCGTTTTCGAGAAAAATCCAAAAAACCTAAAATTTTGACCTTGGGCCCCGAATAAGTCCCTAAGCTCACATGGGACTGATGGGGACTTTTGACACTTTATTCCTTGTGGTAAACTGGTAAACCTAAGGTCTCTACGAAGATTTGGCTCTGTCGGAATTTTCTTTATTTCAATTGTCTAAAATGACCGGACTAATACGTGGCGTATGTGTGCATACTATGTAGAACATGATTCTTACAAGCGTAATATCTGGGAAATAGTGGGTCTTAGAGAAAAAATCATAGGGATCATTTTTATAGAGAATTTTAAGATCTACAACTTTGCTCTGAGGTACTTTTTCGATAAAACTTACCGTTTTCGAGAAAAATCCAAAAAACCTAAAATTTTGACCTTGGGCCCCGAATAAGTCCCTAAGCTCACATGGGACTGATGGGGACTTTTGACACTTTATTCCTTGTGGTAAACTGGTAAACCTAAGGTCTCTACGAAGATTTGGCTCTGTCGGAATTTTCTTTATTTCAATTGTCTAAAATGACCGGACTAATACGTGGCGTATGTGTGCATACTATGTAGAACATGATTCTTACAAGCGTAATATCTGGGAAATAGTGGGTCTTAGAGAAAAAATCATAGGGATCATTTTTATAGAGAATTTTAAGATCTACAACTTTGCTCTGAGGTACTTTTTCGATAAAACTTACCGTTTTCGAGAAAAATCCAAAAAACCTAAAATTTTGACCTTGGGCCCCGAATAAGTCCCTAAGCTCACATGAGACTGATGGGGACTTTTGACACTTTATTCCTTGTGGTAAACTGGTAAACCTAAGGTCTCTACGAAGATTTGGCTCTGTCGGAATTTTCTTTATTTCAATTGTCTAAAATGACCGGACTAATACGTGGCATATGTGTGCATACTATGTAGAACATGATTCTTACAAGCGCAATATCTAGGAAATAGTGGGTCTTAGAGAAAAAACATAGATACTATTTTTATAGAGAATTTTAAGATCTACAACTTTGCTCTGAGGTACTTTTTCGATAAAACTTACCGTTTTCGAGAAAAATCCAAAAAACCTAAAATTTTGACCTTGGGGAACGAATAAGTCCCTAAGCTCACATGGGACTGATGGGGACTTTTGACACTTTATTCCTTGTGGTAAACTGGTAAACCTAAGGTCTCTACGAAGATTTGGCTCTGTCGGAATTTTCTTTATTTCAATTGTCTAAAATGACCGGACTAATACGTGGCATGTGTGTGCATACTATGTAGAACATGATTCTTACAAGCGCAATATCTAGGAAATAGTGGGTCTTAGAGAAAAAACATACATACCATTTTTATAGAGAATTTTAAGATCTACAACTTTGCTCTGAGGTACTTTTTCGATAAAGCTTACCGTTTTCGAGAAAAATCCAAAAAACCTAAAATTTTGACCTTGGGCCCCGAATAAGTCCCTAAGCTCACATGGGACTGATGGGGACTTTTGACACTTTATTCCTTGTGGTAAACTGGTAAACCTAAGGTCTCTACGAAGATTTGGCTCTGTCGGAATTTTCTTTATTTCAATTGTCTAAAATGACCGGACTAATACGTGGCGTATGTGTGCATACTATGTAGAACATGATTCTTACAAGCGTAATATCTGGGAAATAGTGGGTCTTAGAGAAAAAACATAGATACCATTTTTATAGAGAATTTTAAGATCTACAACTTTGCTCTGAGGTACTTTTTCGATAAAACTTACCGTTTTCGAGAAAAATCCAAAAAACCTAAAATTTTGACCTTGGGCCCCGAATAAGTCCCTAAGCTCACATGGGACTGATGGGGACTTTTGACACTTTATTCCTTGTGGTAAACTGGTAAACCTAAGGTCTCTACGAAGATTTGGCTCTGTCGGAATTTTCTTTATTTCAATTGTCTAAAATGACCGGACTAATACGTGGCATATGTGTGCATACTATGTAGAACATGATTCTTACAAGCGCAATATCTAGGAAATAGTGGGTCTTAGAGAAAAAACATAGATACTATTTTTATAGAGAATTTTAAGATCTACAACTTTGCTCTGAAGTACTTTTTCGATAAAACTTACCGTTTTCGAGAAAAATCCAAAAAACCTAAAATTTTGACCTTGGGCCCCGAATAAGTCCCTAAGCTCACATGGGACTGATGGGGACTTTTGACACTTTATTCCTTGTGGTAAACTGGTAAACCTAAGGTCTCTACGAAGATTTGGCTCTGTCGGAATTTTCTTTATTTCAATTGTCTAAAATGACCGGACTAATACGTGGCGTATGTGTGCATACTATGTAGAACATGATTCTTACAAGCGTAATATCTGGGAAATAGTGGGTCTTAGAGAAAAAATCATAGGGATCATTTTTATAGAGAATTTTAAGATCTACAACTTTGCTCTGAGGTACTTTTTCGATAAAACTTACCGTTTTCGAGAAAAATCCAAAAAACCTAAAATTTTGACCTTGGGCCCCGAATAAGTCCCTAAGCTCACATGGGACTGATGGGGACTTTTGACACTTTATTCCTTGTGGTAAACTGGTAAACCTAAGGTCTCTACGAAGATTTGGCTCTGTCGGAATTTTCTTTATTTCAATTGTCTAAAATGACCGGACTAATACGTGGCATATGTGTGCATACTATGTAGAACATGATTCTTACAAGCGCAATATCTAGGAAATAGTGGGTCTTAGAGAAAAAACATAGATACTATTTTTATAGAGAATTTTAAGATCTACAACTTTGCTTTGAGGTACTTTTTCGATAAAACTTACCGTTTTCGAGAAAAATCCAAAAAACCTAAAATTTTGACCTTGGGCCCCGAATAAGTCCCTAAGCTCACATGGGACTGATGGGGACTTTTGACACTTTATTCCTTGTGGTAAACTGGTAAACCTAAGGTCTCTACGAAGATTTGGCTCTGTCGGAATTTTCTTTATTTCAATTGTCTAAAATGACCGGACTAATACGTGGCGTATGTGTGCATACTATGTAGAACATGATTCTTACAAGCGTAATATCTGGGAAATAGTGGGTCTTAGAGAAAAAATCATAGAGATCATTTTTATAGAGAATTTTAAGATCTACAACTTTGCTCTGAGGTACTTTTTCGATAAAACTTACCGTTTTCGAGAAAAATCCAAAAAACCTAAAATTTTGACCTTGGGCCCCGAATAAGTCCCTAAGCTCACATGGGACTGATGGGGACTTTTGACACTTTATTCCTTGTGGTAAACCTAAGGTCTCTACGAAGATTTGGCTCTGTCGGAATTTTCTTTATTTCAATTGTCTAAAATGACCGGACTAATACGTGGCGTATGTGTGCATACTATGTAGAACATGATTCTTACAAGCGTAATATCTGGGAAATAGTGGGTCTTAGAGAAAAAATCATAGAGATCATTTTTATAGAGAATTTTAAGATCTACAACTTTGCTCTGAGGTACTTTTTCGATAAAACTTACCGTTTTTGAGAAAAATCCAAAAAACCTAAAATTTTGACCTTGGGCCCCGAATAAGTCCCTAAGCTCACATGGGACTGATGGGGACTTTTGACACTTTATTCCTTGTGGTAAACTGGTAAACCTAAGGTCTCTACGAAGATTTGGCTCTGTCGGAATTTTCTTTATTTCAATTGTCTAAAATGACCGGACTAATACGTGGCATATGTGTGCATACTATGTAGAACATGATTCTTACAAGCGCAATATCTAGGAAATAGTGGGTCTTAGAGAAAAAACATAGATACCATTTTTATAGAGAATTTTAAGATCTACAACTTTGCTCTGAGGTACTTTTTCGATAAAACTTACCGTTTTCGAGAAAAATCCAAAAAACCTAAAATTTTGACCTTGGGCAACGAATAAGTCCCTAAGCTCACATGGGACTGATGGGGACTTTTGACACTTTATTCCTTGTGGTAAACTGGTAAACCTAAGGTCTCTACGAAGATTTGGCTCTGTCGGAATTTTCTTTATTTCAATTGTCTAAAATGACCGGACTAATACGTGGCATGTGTGTGCATACTATGTAGAACATGATTCTTACAAGCGCAATATCTAGGAAATAGTGGGTCTTAGAGAAAAAACATACATACCATTTTTATAGAGAATTTTAAGATCTACAACTTTGCTCTGAGGTACTTTTTCGATAAAGCTTACCGTTTTCGAGAAAAATCCAAAAAACCTAAAATTTTGACCTTGGGCCCCGAATAAGTCCCTAAGCTCACATGGGACTGATGGGGACTTTTGACACTTTATTCCTTGTGGTAAACTGGTAAACCTAAGGTCTCTACGAAGATTTGGCTCTGTCGGAATTTTCTTTATTTCAATTGTCTAAAATGACCGGACTAATACGTGGCGTATGTGTGCATACTATGTAGAACATGATTCTTACAAGCGTAATATCTGGGAAATAGTGGGTCTTAGAGAAAAAACATAGATACCATTTTTATAGAGAATTTTAAGATCTACAACTTTGCTCTGAGGTACTTTTTCGATAAAACTTACCGTTTTCGAGAAAAATCCAAAAAACCTAAAATTTTGACCTTGGGCCCCGAATAAGTCCCTAAGCTCACATGGGACTGATGGGGACTTTTGACACTTTATTCCTTGTGGTAAACTGGTAAACCTAAGGTCTCTACGAAGATTTGGCTCTGTCGGAATTTTCTTTATTTCAATTGTCTAAAATGACCGGACTAATACGTGGCATATGTGTGCATACTATGTAGAACATGATTCTTACAAGCGCAATATCTAGGAAATAGTGGGTCTTAGAGAAAAAACATAGATACTATTTTTATAGAGAATTTTAAGATCTACAACTTTGCTCTGAAGTACTTTTTCGATAAAACTTACCGTTTTCGAGAAAAATCCAAAAAACCTAAAATTTTGACCTTGGGCCCCGAATAAGTCCCTAAGCTCACATGGGACTGATGGGGACTTTTGACACTTTATTCCTTGTGGTAAACTGGTAAACCTAAGGTCTCTACGAAGATTTGGCTCTGTCGGAATTTTCTTTATTTCAATTGTCTAAAATGA
Source organism: Phosphuga atrata (assembly GCA_944588485.1). NCBI lineage: Eukaryota > Metazoa > Arthropoda > Insecta > Coleoptera > Silphidae > Phosphuga > Phosphuga atrata. Next base: position 26,686,679 of record OX155902.1, on the reverse strand, counting down.
CCGGACTAATACGTGGCGTATGTGTGCATACTATGTAGAACATGATTCTTACAAGCGTAATATCTGGGAAATAGTGGGTCTTAGAGAAAAAATCATAGGGATCATTTTTATAGAGAATTTTAAGATCTACAACTTTGCTCTGAGGTACTTTTTCGATAAAACTTACCGTTTTCGAGAAAAATCCAAAAAACCTAAAATTTTGACCTTGGGCCCCGAATAAGTCCCTAAGCTCACATGGGACTGATGGGGACTTTTGACACTTTATTCCTTGTGGTAAACTGGTAAACCTAAGGTCTCTACGAAGATTTGGCTCTGTCGGAATTTTCTTTATTTCAATTGTCTAAAATGACCGGACTAATACGTGGCATATGTGTGCATACTATGTAGAACATGATTCTTACAAGCGCAATATCTAGGAAATAGTGGGTCTTAGAGAAAAAACATAGATACTATTTTTATAGAGAATTTTAAGATCTACAACTTTGCTCTGAAGTACTTTTTCGATAAAACTTACCGTTTTCGAGAAAAATCCAAAAAACCTAAAATTTTGACCTTGGGCCCCGAATAAGTCCCTAAGCTCACATGGGACTGATGGGGACTTTTGACACTTTATTCCTTGTGGTAAACTGGTAAACCTAAGGTCTCTACGAAGATTTGGCTCTGTCGGAATTTTCTTTATTTCAATTGTCTAAAATGACCGGACTAATACGTGGCGTATGTGTGCATACTATGTAGAACATGATTCTTACAAGCGTAATATCTGGGAAATAGTGGGTCTTAGAGAAAAAACATAGATACTATTTTTATAGAGAATTTTAAGATCTACAACTTTGCTCTGAAGTACTTTTTCGATAAAACTTACCGTTTTCGAGAAAAATCCAAAAAACCTAAAATTTTGACCTTGGGCCCCGAATAAGTCCCTAAGCTCACATGGGACTGATGGGGACTTTTGACACTTTATTCCTTGTGGTAAACTGGTAAACCTAAGGTCTCTACGAAGATTTGGCTCTGTCGGAATTTTCTTTATTTCAATTGTCTAAAATGACCGGACTAATACGTGGCGTATGTGTGCATACTATGTAGAACATGATTCTTACAAGCGTAATATCTGGGAAATAGTGGGTCTTAGAGAAAAAACATAGATACCATTTTTATAGAGAATTTTAAGATCTACAACTTTGCTCTGAGGTACTTTTTCGATAAAACTTACCGTTTTCGAGAAAAATCCAAAAAACCTAAAATTTTGACCTTGGACCCCGAATAAGTCCCTAAGCTCACATGGGACTGATGGGGACTTTTGACACTTTATTCCTTGTGGTAAACTGGTAAACCTAAGGTCTCTACGAAGATTTGGCTCTGTCGGAATTTTCTTTATTTCAATTGTCTAAAATGACCGGACTAATACGTGGCATATGTGTGCATACTATGTAGAACATGATTCTTACAAGCGCAATATCTAGGAAATAGTGGGTCTTAGAGAAAAAACATAGATACTATTTTTATAGAGAATTTTAAGATCTACAACTTTGCTCTGAAGTACTTTTTCGATAAAACTTACCGTTTTCGAGAAAAATCCAAAAAACCTAAAATTTTGACCTTGGGCCCCGAATAAGTCCCTAAGCTCACATGGGACTGATGGGGACTTTTGACACTTTATTCCTTGTGGTAAACTGGTAAACCTAAGGTCTCTACGAAGATTTGGCTCTGTCGGAATTTTCTTTATTTCAATTGTCTAAAATGACCGGACTAATACGTGGCGTATGTGTGCATACTATGTAGAACATGATTCTTACAAGCGTAATATCTGGGAAATAGTGGGTCTTAGAGAAAAAACATAGATACTATTTTTATAGAGAATTTTAAGATCTACAACTTTGCTCTGAAGTACTTTTTCGATAAAACTTACCGTTTTCGAGAAAAATCCAAAAAACCTAAAATTTTGACCTTGGGCCCCGAATAAGTCCCTAAGCTCACATGGGACTGATGGGGACTTTTGACACTTTATTCCTTGTGGTAAACTGGTAAACCTAAGGTCTCTACGAAGATTTGGCTCTGTCGGAATTTTCTTTATTTCAATTGTCTAAAATGACCGGACTAATACGTGGCATATGTGTGCATACTATGTAGAACATGATTCTTACAAGCGCAATATCTAGGAAATAGTGGGTCTTAGAGAAAAAACATAGATACTACTTTTATAGAGAATTTTAAGATCTACAACTTTGCTCTGAAGTACTTTTTCGATAAAACTTACCGTTTTCGAGAAAAATCCAAAAAACCTAAAATTTTGACCTTGGGCCCCGAATAAGTCCCTAAGCTCACATGGGACTGATGGGGACTTTTGACACTTTATTCCTTGTGGTAAACCTAAGGTCTCTACGAAGATTTGGCTCTGTCGGAATTTTCTTTATTTCAATTGTCTAAAATGACCGGACTAATACGTGGCATATGTGTGCATACTATGTAGAACATGATTCTTACAAGCGCAATATCTAGGAAATAGTGGGTCTTAGAGAAAAAACATAGATACTATTTTTATAGAGAATTTTAAGATCTACAACTTTGCTCTGAAGTACTTTTTCGATAAAACTTACCGTTTTCGAGAAAAATCCAAAAAACCTAAAATTTTGACCTTGGGCCCCGAATAAGTCCCTAAGCTCACATGGGACTGATGGGGACTTTTGACACTTTATTCCTTGTGGTAAACTGGTAAACCTAAGGTCTCTACGAAGATTTGGCTCTGTCGGAATTTTCTTTATTTCAATTGTCTAAAATGACCGGACTAATACGTGGCGTATGTGTGCATACTATGTAGAACATGATTCTTACAAGCGTAATATCTGGGAAATAGTGGGTCTTAGAGAAAAAATCATAGGGATCATTTTTATAGAGAATTTTAAGATCTACAACTTTGCTCTGAGGTACTTTTTCGATAAAACTTACCGTTTTCGAGAAAAATCCAAAAAACCTAAAATTTTGACCTTGGGCCCCGAATAAGTCCCTAAGCTCACATGGGACTGATGGGGACTTTTGACACTTTATTCCTTGTGGTAAACTGGTAAACCTAAGGTCTCTACGAAGATTTGGCTCTGTCGGAATTTTCTTTATTTCAATTGTCTAAAATGACCGGACTAATACGTGGCATATGTGTGCATACTATGTAGAACATGATTCTTACAAGCGCAATATCTAGGAAATAGTGGGTCTTAGAGAAAAAACATAGATACTATTTTTATAGAGAATTTTAAGATCTACAACTTTGCTCTGAAGTACTTTTTCGATAAAACTTACCGTTTTCGAGAAAAATCCAAAAAACCTAAAATTTTGACCTTGGGCCCCGAATAAGTCCCTAAGCTCACATGGGACTGATGGGGACTTTTGACACTTTATTCCTTGTGGTAAACTGGTAAACCTAAGGTCTCTACGAAGATTTGGCTCTGTCGGAATTTTCTTTATTTCAATTGTCTAAAATGACCGGACTAATACGTGGCGTATGTGTGCATACTATGTAGAACATGATTCTTACAAGCGTAATATCTGGGAAATAGTGGGTCTTAGAGAAAAAACATAGATACTATTTTTATAGAGAATTTTAAGATCTACAACTTTGCTCTGAAGTACTTTTTCGATAAAACTTACCGTTTTCGAGAAAAATCCAAAAAACCTAAAATTTTGACCTTGGGCCCCGAATAAGTCCCTAAGCTCACATGGGACTGATGGGGACTTTTGACACTTTATTCCTTGTGGTAAACTGGTAAACCTAAGGTCTCTACGAAGATTTGGCTCTGTCGGAATTTTCTTTATTTCAATTGTCTAAAATGACCGGACTAATACGTGGCGTATGTGTGCATACTATGTAGAACATGATTCTTACAAGCGTAATATCTGGGAAATAGTGGGTCTTAGAGAAAAAACATAGATACCATTTTTATAGAGAATTTTAAGATCTACAACTTTGCTCTGAGGTACTTTTTCGATAAAACTTACCGTTTTCGAGAAAAATCCAAAAAACCTAAAATTTTGACCTTGGACCCCGAATAAGTCCCTAAGCTCACATGGGACTGATGGGGACTTTTGACACTTTATTCCTTGTGGTAAACTGGTAAACCTAAGGTCTCTACGAAGATTTGGCTCTGTCGGAATTTTCTTTATTTCAATTGTCTAAAATGACCGGACTAATACGTGGCATATGTGTGCATACTATGTAGAACATGATTCTTACAAGCGCAATATCTAGGAAATAGTGGGTCTTAGAGAAAAAACATAGATACTATTTTTATAGAGAATTTTAAGATCTACAACTTTGCTCTGAAGTACTTTTTCGATAAAACTTACCGTTTTCGAGAAAAATCCAAAAAACCTAAAATTTTGACCTTGGGCCCCGAATAAGTCCCTAAGCTCACATGGGACTGATGGGGACTTTTGACACTTTATTCCTTGTGGTAAACTGGTAAACCTAAGGTCTCTACGAAGATTTGGCTCTGTCGGAATTTTCTTTATTTCAATTGTCTAAAATGACCGGACTAATACGTGGCGTATGTGTGCATACTATGTAGAACATGATTCTTACAAGCGTAATATCTGGGAAATAGTGGGTCTTAGAGAAAAAACATAGATACTATTTTTATAGAGAATTTTAAGATCTACAACTTTGCTCTGAAGTACTTTTTCGATAAAACTTACCGTTTTCGAGAAAAATCCAAAAAACCTAAAATTTTGACCTTGGGCCCCGAATAAGTCCCTAAGCTCACATGGGACTGATGGGGACTTTTGACACTTTATTCCTTGTGGTAAACTGGTAAACCTAAGGTCTCTACGAAGATTTGGCTCTGTCGGAATTTTCTTTATTTCAATTGTCTAAAATGACCGGACTAATACGTGGCATATGTGTGCATACTATGTAGAACATGATTCTTACAAGCGCAATATCTAGGAAATAGTGGGTCTTAGAGAAAAAACATAGATACTATTTTTATAGAGAATTTTAAGATCTACAACTTTGCTCTGAAGTACTTTTTCGATAAAACTTACCGTTTTCGAGAAAAATCCAAAAAACCTAAAATTTTGACCTTGGGCCCCGAATAAGTCCCTAAGCTCACATGGGACTGATGGGGACTTTTGACACTTTATTCCTTGTGGTAAACTGGTAAACCTAAGGTCTCTACGAAGATTTGGCTCTGTCGGAATTTTCTTTATTTCAATTGTCTAAAATGACCGGACTAATACGTGGCGTATGTGTGCATACTATGTAGAACATGATTCTTACAAGCGTAATATCTGGGAAATAGTGGGTCTTAGAGAAAAAACATAGATACCATTTTTATAGAGAATTTTAAGATCTACAACTTTGCTCTGAGGTACTTTTTCGATAAAACTTACCGTTTTCGAGAAAAATCCAAAAAACCTAAAATTTTGACCTTGGACCCCGAATAAGTCCCTAAGCTCACATGGGACTGATGGGGACTTTTGACACTTTATTCCTTGTGGTAAACTGGTAAACCTAAGGTCTCTACGAAGATTTGGCTCTGTCGGAATTTTCTTTATTTCAATTGTCTAAAATGACCGGACTAATACGTGGCATATGTGTGCATACTATGTAGAACATGATTCTTACAAGCGCAATATCTAGGAAATAGTGGGTCTTAGAGAAAAAACATAGATACTATTTTTATAGAGAATTTTAAGATCTACAACTTTGCTCTGAAGTACTTTTTCGATAAAACTTACCGTTTTCGAGAAAAATCCAAAAAACCTAAAATTTTGACCTTGGGCCCCGAATAAGTCCCTAAGCTCACATGGGACTGATGGGGACTTTTGACACTTTATTCCTTGTGGTAAACTGGTAAACCTAAGGTCTCTACGAAGATTTGGCTCTGTCGGAATTTTCTTTATTTCAATTGTCTAAAATGACCGGACTAATACGTGGCGTATGTGTGCATACTATGTAGAACATGATTCTTACAAGCGTAATATCTGGGAAATAGTGGGTCTTAGAGAAAAAACATAGATACTATTTTTATAGAGAATTTTAAGATCTACAACTTTGCTCTGAAGTACTTTTTCGATAAAACTTACCGTTTTCGAGAAAAATCCAAAAAACCTAAAATTTTGACCTTGGGCCCCGAATAAGTCCCTAAGCTCACATGGGACTGATGGGGACTTTTGACACTTTATTCCTTGTGGTAAACTGGTAAACCTAAGGTCTCTACGAAGATTTGGCTCTGTCGGAATTTTCTTTATTTCAATTGTCTAAAATGACCGGACTAATACGTGGCGTATGTGTGCATACTATGTAGAACATGATTCTTACAAGCGTAATATCTGGGAAATAGTGGGTCTTAGAGAAAAAACATAGATACTATTTTTATAGAGAATTTTAAGATCTACAACTTTGCTCTGAAGTACTTTTTCGATAAAACTTACCGTTTTCGAGAAAAATCCAAAAAACCTAAAATTTTGACCTTGGGCCCCGAATAAGTCCCTAAGCTCACATGGGACTGATGGGGACTTTTGACACTTTATTCCTTGTGGTAAACTGGTAAACCTAAGGTCTCTACGAAGATTTGGCTCTGTCGGAATTTTCTTTATTTCAATTGTCTAAAATGACCGGACTAATACGTGGCATATGTGTGCATACTATGTAGAACATGATTCTTACAAGCGCAATATCTAGGAAATAGTGGGTCTTAGAGAAAAAACATAGATACTATTTTTATAGAGAATTTTAAGATCTACAACTTTGCTCTGAAGTACTTTTTCGATAAAACTTACCGTTTTCGAGAAAAATCCAAAAAACCTAAAATTTTGACCTTGGGCCCCGAATAAGTCCCTAAGCTCACATGGGACTGATGGGGACTTTTGACACTTTATTCCTTGTGGTAAACTGGTAAACCTAAGGTCTCTACGAAGATTTGGCTCTGTCGGAATTTTCTTTATTTCAATTGTCTAAAATGACCGGACTAATACGTGGCGTATGTGTGCATACTATGTAGAACATGATTCTTACAAGCGTAATATCTGGGAAATAGTGGGTCTTAGAGAAAAAATCATAGGGATCATTTTTATAGAGAATTTTAAGATCTACAACTTTGCTCTAAAGTACTTTTTCGATAAAACTTACCGTTTTCGAGAAAAATCCAAAAAACCTAAAATTTTGACCTTGGGCCCCGAATAAGTCCCTAAGCTCACATGGGACTGATGGGGACTTTTGACACTTTATTCCTTGTGGTAAACCTAAGGTCTCTACGAAGATTTGGCTCTGTCGGAATTTTCTTTATTTCAATTGTCTAAAATGACCGGACTAATACGTGGCGTATGTGTGCATACTATGTAGAACATGATTCTTACAAGCGTAATATCTGGGAAATAGTGGGTCTTAGAGAAAAAATCATAGAGATCATTTTTATAGAGAATTTTAAGATCTACAACTTTGCTCTGAGGTACTTTTTCGATAAAACTTACCGTTTTTGAGAAAAATCCAAAAAACCTAAAATTTTGACCTTGGGCCCCGAATAAGTCCCTAAGCTCACATGGGACTGATGGGGACTTTTGACACTTTATTCCTTGTGGTAAACTGGTAAACCTAAGGTCTCTACGAAGATTTGGCTCTGTCGGAATTTTCTTTATTTCAATTGTCTAAAATGACCGGACTAATACGTGGCATATGTGTGCATACTATGTAGAACATGATTCTTACAAGCGCAATATCTAGGAAATAGTGGGTCTTAGAGAAAAAACATAGATACCATTTTTATAGAGAATTTTAAGATCTACAACTTTGCTTTGAGGTACTTTTTCGATAAAACTTACCGTTTTCGAGAAAAATCCAAAAAACCTAAAATTTTGACCTTGGGCCCCGAATAAGTCCCTAAGCTCACATGGGACTGATGGGGACTTTTGACACTTTATTCCTTGTGGTAAACTGGTAAACCTAAGGTCTCTACGAAGATTTGGCTCTGTCGGAATTTTCTTTATTTCAATTGTCTAAAATGACCGGACTAATACGTGGCGTATGTGTGCATACTATGTAGAACATGATTCTTACAAGCGTAATATCTGGGAAATAGTGGGTCTTAGAGAAAAAATCATAGAGATCATTTTTATAGAGAATTTTAAGATCTACAACTTTGCTCTGAGGTACTTTTTCGATAAAACTTACCGTTTTCGAGAAAAATCCAAAAAACCTAAAATTTTGACCTTGGGCCCCGAATAAGTCCCTAAGCTCACATGGGACTGATGGGGACTTTTGACACTTTATTCCTTGTGGTAAACCTAAGGTCTCTACGAAGATTTGGCTCTGTCGGAATTTTCTTTATTTCAATTGTCTAAAATGACCGGACTAATACGTGGCGTATGTGTGCATACTATGTAGAACATGATTCTTACAAGCGTAATATCTGGGAAATAGTGGGTCTTAGAGAAAAAATCATAGAGATCATTTTTATAGAGAATTTTAAGATCTACAACTTTGCTCTGAGGTACTTTTTCGATAAAACTTACCGTTTTTGAGAAAAATCCAAAAAACCTAAAATTTTGACCTTGGGCCCCGAATAAGTCCCTAAGCTCACATGGGACTGATGGGGACTTTTGACACTTTATTCCTTGTGGTAAACTGGTAAACCTAAGGTCTCTACGAAGATTTGGCTCTGTCGGAATTTTCTTTATTTCAATTGTCTAAAATGACCGGACTAATACGTGGCGTATGTGTGCATACTATGTAGAACATGATTCTTACAAGCGTAATATCTGGGAAATAGTGGGTCTTAGAGAAAAAATCATAGGGATCATTTTTATAGAGAATTTTAAGATCTACAACTTTGCTCTGAGGTACTTTTTCGATAAAACTTACCGTTTTCGAGAAAAATCCAAAAAACCTAAAATTTTGACCTTGGGCCCCGAATAAGTCCCTAAGCTCACATGGGACTGATGGGGACTTTTGACACTTTATTCCTTGTGGTAAACCTAAGGTCTCTACGAAGATTTGGCTCTGTCGGAATTTTCTTTATTTCAATTGTCTAAAATGACCGGACTAATACGTGGCGTATGTGTGCATACTATGTAGAACATGATTCTTACAAGCGTAATATCTGGGAAATAGTGGGTCTTAGAGAAAAAATCATAGAGATCATTTTTATAGAGAATTTTAAGATCTACAACTTTGCTCTGAGGTACTTTTTCGATAAAACTTACCGTTTTTGAGAAAAATCCAAAAAACCTAAAATTTTGACCTTGGGCCCCGAATAATTTCCTAAGCTCACATGGGACTGATGGGGACTTTTGACACTTTATTCCTTGTGGTAAACTGGTAAACCTAAGGTCTCTACGAAGATTTGGCTCTGTCGGAATTTTCTTTATTTCAATTGTCTAAAATGACCGGACTAATACGTGGCATATGTGTGCATACTATGTAGAACATGATTCTTACAAGCGCAATATCTAGGAAATAGTGGGTCTTAGAGAAAAAACATAGATACCATTTTTATAGAGAATTTTAAGATCTACAACTTTGCTTTGAGGTACTTTTTCGATAAAACTTACCGTTTTCGAGAAAAATCCAAAAAACCTAAAATTTTGACCTTGGGCCCCGAATAAGTCCCTAAGCTCACATGGGACTGATGGGGACTTTTGACACTTTATTCCTTGTGGTAAACTGGTAAACCTAAGGTCTCTACGAAGATTTGGCTCTGTCGGAATTTTCTTTATTTCAATTGTCTAAAATGACCGGACTAATACGTGGCGTATGTGTGCATACTATGTAGAACATGATTCTTACAAGCGTAATATCTGGGAAATAGTGGGTCTTAGAGAAAAAATCATAGAGATCATTTTTATAGAGAATTTTAAGATCTACAACTTTGCTCTGAGGTACTTTTTCGATAAAACTTACCGTTTTCGAGAAAAATCCAAAAAACCTAAAATTTTGACCTTGGGCCCCGAATAAGTCCCTAAGCTCACATGGGACTGATGGGGACTTTTGACACTTTATTCCTTGTGGTAAACCTAAGGTCTCTACGAAGATTTGGCTCTGTCGGAATTTTCTTTATTTCAATTGTCTAAAATGACCGGACTAATACGTGGCGTATGTGTGCATACTATGTAGAACATGATTCTTACAAGCGTAATATCTGGGAAATAGTGGGTCTTAGAGAAAAAATCATAGAGATCATTTTTATAGAGAATTTTAAGATCTACAACTTTGCTCTGAGGTACTTTTTCGATAAAACTTACCGTTTTCGAGAAAAATCCAAAAAACCTAAAATTTTGACCTTGGGCAACGAATAAGTCCCTAAGCTCACATGGGACTGATGGGGACTTTTGACACTTTATTCCTTGTGGTAAACTGGTAAACCTAAGGTCTCTACGAAGATTTGGCTCTGTCGGAATTTTCTTTATTTCAATTGTCTAAAATGACCGGACTAATACGTGGCATGTGTGTGCATACTATGTAGAACATGATTCTTACAAGCGCAATATCTAGGAAATAGTGGGTCTTAGAGAAAAAACATACATACCATTTTTATAGAGAATTTTAAGATCTACAACTTTGCTCTGAGGTACTTTTTCGATAAAGCTTACCGTTTTCGAGAAAAATCCAAAAAACCTAAAATTTTGACCTTGGGCCCCGAATAAGTCCCTAAGCTCACATGGGACTGATGGGGACTTTTGACACTTTATTCCTTGTGGTAAACTGGTAAACCTAAGGTCTCTACGAAGATTTGGCTCTGTCGGAATTTTCTTTATTTCAATTGTCTAAAATGACCGGACTAATACGTGGCGTATGTGTGCATACTATGTAGAACATGATTCTTACAAGCGTAATATCTGGGAAATAGTGGGTCTTAGAGAAAAAACATAGATACCATTTTTATAGAGAATTTTAAGATCTACAACTTTGCTCTGAGGTACTTTTTCGATAAAACTTACCGTTTTCGAGAAAAATCCAAAAAACCTAAAATTTTGACCTTGGGCCCCGAATAAGTCCCTAAGCTCACATGGGACTGATGGGGACTTTTGACACTTTATTCCTTGTGGTAAACTGGTAAACCTAAGGTCTCTACGAAGATTTGGCTCTGTCGGAATTTTCTTTATTTCAATTGTCTAAAATGACCGGACTAATACGTGGCATATGTGTGCATACTATGTAGAACATGATTCTTACAAGCGCAATATCTAGGAAATAGTGGGTCTTAGAGAAAAAACATAGATACTATTTTTATAGAGAATTTTAAGATCTACAACTTTGCTCTGAAGTACTTTTTCGATAAAACTTACCGTTTTCGAGAAAAATCCAAAAAACCTAAAATTTTGACCTTGGGCCCCGAATAAGTCCCTAAGCTCACATGGGACTGATGGGGACTTTTGACACTTTATTCCTTGTGGTAAACTGGTAAACCTAAGGTCTCTACGAAGATTTGGCTCTGTCGGAATTTTCTTTATTTCAATTGTCTAAAATGACCGGACTAATACGTGGCGTATGTGTGCATACTATGTAGAACATGATTCTTACAAGCGTAATATCTGGGAAATAGTGGGTCTTAGAGAAAAAATCATAGGGATCATTTTTATAGAGAATTTTAAGATCTACAACTTTGCTCTGAGGTACTTTTTCGATAAAACTTACCGTTTTCGAGAAAAATCCAAAAAACCTAAAATTTTGACCTTGGGCCCCGAATAAGTCCCTAAGCTCACATGGGACTGATGGGGACTTTTGACACTTTATTCCTTGTGGTAAACTGGTAAACCTAAGGTCTCTACGAAGATTTGGCTCTGTCGGAATTTTCTTTATTTCAATTGTCTAAAATGACCGGACTAATACGTGGCATATGTGTGCATACTATGTAGAACATGATTCTTACAAGCGCAATATCTAGGAAATAGTGGGTCTTAGAGAAAAAACATAGATACTATTTTTATAGAGAATTTTAAGATCTACAACTTTGCTCTGAAGTACTTTTTCGATAAAACTTACCGTTTTCGAGAAAAATCCAAAAAACCTAAAATTTTGACCTTGGGCCCCGAATAAGTCCCTAAGCTCACATGGGACTGATGGGGACTTTTGACACTTTATTCCTTGTGGTAAACTGGTAAACCTAAGGTCTCTACGAAGATTTGGCTCTGTCGGAATTTTCTTTATTTCAATTGTCTAAAATGACCGGACTAATACGTGGCGTATGTGTGCATACTATGTAGAACATGATTCTTACAAGCGTAATATCTGGGAAATAGTGGGTCTTAGAGAAAAAACATAGATACCATTTTTATAGAGAATTTTAAGATCTACAACTTTGCTCTGAGGTACTTTTTCGATAAAACTTACCGTTTTCGAGAAAAATCCAAAAAACCTAAAATTTTGACCTTGGACCCCGAATAAGTCCCTAAGCTCACATGGGACTGATGGGGACTTTTGACACTTTATTCCTTGTGGTAAACTGGTAAACCTAAGGTCTCTACGAAGATTTGGCTCTGTCGGAATTTTCTTTATTTCAATTGTCTAAAATGACCGGACTAATACGTGGCATATGTGTGCATACTATGTAGAACATGATTCTTACAAGCGCAATATCTAGGAAATAGTGGGTCTTAGAGAAAAAACATAGATACCATTTTTATAGAGAATTTTAAGATCTACAACTTTGCTCTGAAGTACTTTTTCGATAAAACTTACCGTTTTCGAGAAAAATCCAAAAAACCTAAAATTTTGACCTTGGGCCCCGAATAAGTCCCTAAGCTCACATGGGACTGATGGGGACTTTTGACACTTTATTCCTTGTGGTAAACTGGTAAACCTAAGGTCTCTACGAAGATTTGGCTCTGTCGGAATTTTCTTTATTTCAATTGTCTAAAATGACCGGACTAATACGTGGCGTATGTGTGCATACTATGTAGAACATGATTCTTACAAGCGTAATATCTGGGAAATAGTGGGTCTTAGAGAAAAAACATAGATACTATTTTTATAGAGAATTTTAAGATCTACAACTTTGCTCTGAAGTACTTTTTCGATAAAACTTACCGTTTTCGAGAAAAATCCAAAAAACCTAAAATTTTGACCTTGGGCCCCGAATAAGTCCCTAAGCTCACATGGGACTGATGGGGACTTTTGACACTTTATTCCTTGTGGTAAACTGGTAAACCTAAGGTCTCTACGAAGATTTGGCTCTGTCGGAATTTTCTTTATTTCAATTGTCTAAAATGACCGGACTAATACGTGGCGTATGTGTGCATACTATGTAGAACATGATTCTTACAAGCGTAATATCTGGGAAATAGTGGGTCTTAGAGAAAAAATCATAGGGATCATTTTTATAGAGAATTTTAAGATCTACAACTTTGCTCTAAAGTACTTTTTCGATAAAACTTACCGTTTTCGAGAAAAATCCAAAAAACCTAAAATTTTGACCTTGGGCCCCGAATAAGTCCCTAAGCTCACATGGGACTGATGGGGACTTTTGACACTTTATTCCTTGTGGTAAACCTAAGGTCTCTACGAAGATTTGGCTCTGTCGGAATTTTCTTTATTTCAATTGTCTAAAATGACCGGACTAATACGTGGCGTATGTGTGCATACTATGTAGAACATGATTCTTACAAGCGTAATATCTGGGAAATAGTGGGTCTTAGAGAAAAAATCATAGAGATCATTTTTATAGAGAATTTTAAGATCTACAACTTTGCTCTGAGGTACTTTTTCGATAAAACTTACCGTTTTTGAGAAAAATCCAAAAAACCTAAAATTTTGACCTTGGGCCCCGAATAAGTCCCTAAGCTCACATGGGACTGATGGGGACTTTTGACACTTTATTCCTTGTGGTAAACTGGTAAACCTAAGGTCTCTACGAAGATTTGGCTCTGTCGGAATTTTCTTTATTTCAATTGTCTAAAATGACCGGACTAATACGTGGCATATGTGTGCATACTATGTAGAACATGATTCTTACAAGCGCAATATCTAGGAAATAGTGGGTCTTAGAGAAAAAACATAGATACCATTTTTATAGAGAATTTTAAGATCTACAACTTTGCTTTGAGGTACTTTTTCGATAAAACTTACCGTTTTCGAGAAAAATCCAAAAAACCTAAAATTTTGACCTTGGGCCCCGAATAAGTCCCTAAGCTCACATGGGACTGATGGGGACTTTTGACACTTTATTCCTTGTGGTAAACTGGTAAACCTAAGGTCTCTACGAAGATTTGGCTCTGTCGGAATTTTCTTTATTTCAATTGTCTAAAATGACCGGACTAATACGTGGCGTATGTGTGCATACTATGTAGAACATGATTCTTACAAGCGTAATATCTGGGAAATAGTGGGTCTTAGAGAAAAAATCATAGAGATCATTTTTATAGAGAATTTTAAGATCTACAACTTTGCTCTGAGGTACTTTTTCGATAAAACTTACCGTTTTCGAGAAAAATCCAAAAAACCTAAAATTTTGACCTTGGGCCCCGAATAAGTCCCTAAGCTCACATGGGACTGATGGGGACTTTTGACACTTTATTCCTTGTGGTAAACTGGTAAACCTAAGGTCTCTACGAAGATTTGGCTCTGTCGGAATTTTCTTTATTTCAATTGTCTAAAATGACCGGACTAATACGTGGCGTATGTGTGCATACTATGTAGAACATGATTCTTACAAGCGTAATATCTGGGAAATAGTGGGTCTTAGAGAAAAAATCATAGGGATCATTTTTATAGAGAATTTTAAGATCTACAACTTTGCTCTGAGGTACTTTTTCGATAAAACTTACCGTTTTCGAGAAAAATCCAAAAAACCTAAAATTTTGACCTTGGGCCCCGAATAAGTCCCTAAGCTCACATGGGACTGATGGGGACTTTTGACACTTTATTCCTTGTGGTAAACTGGTAAACCTAAGGTCTCTACGAAGATTTGGCTCTGTCGGAATTTTCTTTATTTCAATTGTCTAAAATGACCGGACTAATACGTGGCATATGTGTGCATACTATGTAGAACATGATTCTTACAAGCGCAATATCTAGGAAATAGTGGGTCTTAGAGAAAAAACATAGATACTATTTTTATAGAGAATTTTAAGATCTACAACTTTGCTCTGAAGTACTTTTTCGATAAAACTTACCGTTTTCGAGAAAAATCCAAAAAACCTAAAATTTTGACCTTGGGCCCCGAATAAGTCCCTAAGCTCACATGGGACTGATGGGGACTTTTGACACTTTATTCCTTGTGGTAAACTGGTAAACCTAAGGTCTCTACGAAGATTTGGCTCTGTCGGAATTTTCTTTATTTCAATTGTCTAAAATGACCGGACTAATACGTGGCGTATGTGTGCATACTATGTAGAACATGATTCTTACAAGCGTAATATCTGGGAAATAGTGGGTCTTAGAGAAAAAATCATAGGGATCATTTTTATAGAGAATTTTAAGATCTACAACTTTGCTCTAAAGTACTTTTTCGATAAAACTTACCGTTTTCGAGAAAAATCCAAAAAACCTAAAATTTTGACCTTGGGCCCCGAATAAGTCCCTAAGCTCACATGGGACTGATGGGGACTTTTGACACTTTATTCCTTGTGGTAAACCTAAGGTCTCTACGAAGATTTGGCTCTGTCGGAATTTTCTTTATTTCAATTGTCTAAAATGACCGGACTAATACGTGGCGTATGTGTGCATACTATGTAGAACATGATTCTTACAAGCGTAATATCTGGGAAATAGTGGGTCTTAGAGAAAAAATCATAGAGATCATTTTTATAGAGAATTTTAAGATCTACAACTTTGCTCTGAGGTACTTTTTCGATAAAACTTACCGTTTTTGAGAAAAATCCAAAAAACCTAAAATTTTGACCTTGGGCCCCGAATAAGTCCCTAAGCTCACATGGGACTGATGGGGACTTTTGACACTTTATTCCTTGTGGTAAACTGGTAAACCTAAGGTCTCTACGAAGATTTGGCTCTGTCGGAATTTTCTTTATTTCAATTGTCTAAAATGACCGGACTAATACGTGGCATATGTGTGCATACTATGTAGAACATGATTCTTACAAGCGCAATATCTAGGAAATAGTGGGTCTTAGAGAAAAAACATAGATACCATTTTTATAGAGAATTTTAAGATCTACAACTTTGCTTTGAGGTACTTTTTCGATAAAACTTACCGTTTTCGAGAAAAATCCAAAAAACCTAAAATTTTGACCTTGGGCCCCGAATAAGTCCCTAAGCTCACATGGGACTGATGGGGACTTTTGACACTTTATTCCTTGTGGTAAACTGGTAAACCTAAGGTCTCTACGAAGATTTGGCTCTGTCGGAATTTTCTTTATTTCAATTGTCTAAAATGACCGGACTAATACGTGGCGTATGTGTGCATACTATGTAGAACATGATTCTTACAAGCGTAATATCTGGGAAATAGTGGGTCTTAGAGAAAAAATCATAGAGATCATTTTTATAGAGAATTTTAAGATCTACAACTTTGCTCTGAGGTACTTTTTCGATAAAACTTACCGTTTTCGAGAAAAATCCAAAAAACCTAAAATTTTGACCTTGGGCCCCGAATAAGTCCCTAAGCTCACATGGGACTGATGGGGACTTTTGACACTTTATTCCTTGTGGTAAACTGGTAAACCTAAGGTCTCTACGAAGATTTGGCTCTGTCGGAATTTTCTTTATTTCAATTGTCTAAAATGACCGGACTAATACGTGGCGTATGTGTGCATACTATGTAGAACATGATTCTTACAAGCGTAATATCTGGGAAATAGTGGGTCTTAGAGAAAAAATCATAGGGATCATTTTTATAGAGAATTTTAAGATCTACAACTTTGCTCTGAGGTACTTTTTCGATAAAACTTACCGTTTTCGAGAAAAATCCAAAAAACCTAAAATTTTGACCTTGGGCCCCGAATAAGTCCCTAAGCTCACATGGGACTGATGGGGACTTTTGACACTTTATTCCTTGTGGTAAACTGGTAAACCTAAGGTCTCTACGAAGATTTGGCTCTGTCGGAATTTTCTTTATTTCAATTGTCTAAAATAACCGGACTAATACGTGGCATATGTGTGCATACTATGTAGAACATGATTCTTACAAGCGCAATATCTAGGAAATAGTGGGTCTTAGAGAAAAAACATAGATACTATTTTTATAGAGAATTTTAAGATCTACAACTTTGCTCTGAAGTACTTTTTCGATAAAACTTACCGTTTTCGAGAAAAATCCAAAAAACCTAAAATTTTGACCTTGGGCCCCGAATAAGTCCCTAAGCTCACATGGGACTGATGGGGACTTTTGACACTTTATTCCTTGTGGTAAACTGGTAAACCTAAGGTCTCTACGAAGATTTGGCTCTGTCGGAATTTTCTTTATTTCAATTGTCTAAAATGACCGGACTAATACGTGGCGTATGTGTGCATACTATGTAGAACATGATTCTTACAAGCGTAATATCTGGGAAATAGTGGGTCTTAGAGAAAAAATCATAGGGATCATTTTTATAGAGAATTTTAAGATCTACAACTTTGCTCTGAGGTACTTTTTCGATAAAACTTACCGTTTTCGAGAAAAATCCAAAAAACCTAAAATTTTGACCTTGGGCCCCGAATAAGTCCCTAAGCTCACATGGGACTGATGGGGACTTTTGACACTTTATTCCTTGTGGTAAACCTAAGGTCTCTACGAAGATTTGGCTCTGTCGGAATTTTCTTTATTTCAATTGTCTAAAATGACCGGACTAATACGTGGCGTATGTGTGCATACTATGTAGAACATGATTCTTACAAGCGTAATATCTGGGAAATAGTGGGTCTTAGAGAAAAAATCATAGAGATCATTTTTATAGAGAATTTTAAGATCTACAACTTTGCTTTGAGGTACTTTTTCGATAAAACTTACCGTTTTTGAGAAAAATCCAAAAAACCTAAAATTTTGACCTTGGGCCCCGAATAAGTCCCTAAGCTCACATGGGACTGATGGGGACTTTTGACACTTTATTCCTTGTGGTAAACTGGTAAACCTAAGGTCTCTACGAAGATTTGGCTCTGTCGGAATTTTCTTTATTTCAATTGTCTAAAATGACCGGACTAATACGTGGCATATGTGTGCATACTATGTAGAACATGATTCTTACAAGCGCAATATCTAGGAAATAGTGGGTCTTAGAGAAAAAACATAGATACCATTTTTATAGAGAATTTTAAGATCTACAACTTTGCTCTGAGGTACTTTTTCGATAAAACTTACCGTTTTCGAGAAAAATCCAAAAAACCTAAAATTTTGACCTTGGGCAACGAATAAGTCCCTAAGCTCACATGGGACTGATGGGGACTTTTGACACTTTATTCCTTGTGGTAAACTGGTAAACCTAAGGTCTCTACGAAGATTTGGCTCTGTCGGAATTTTCTTTATTTCAATTGTCTAAAATGACCGGACTAATACGTGGCATGTGTGTGCATACTATGTAGAACATGATTCTTACAAGCGCAATATCTAGGAAATAGTGGGTCTTAGAGAAAAAACATAGATACTATTTTTATAGAGAATTTTAAGATCTACAACTTTGCTCTGAAGTACTTTTTCGATAAAACTTACCGTTTTCGAGAAAAATCCAAAAAACCTAAAATTTTGACCTTGGGCCCCGAATAAGTCCCTAAGCTCACATGGGACTGATGGGGACTTTTGACACTTTATTCCTTGTGGTAAACTGGTAAACCTAAGGTCTCTACGAAGATTTGGCTCTGTCGGAATTTTCTTTATTTCAATTGTCTAAAATGACCGGACTAATACGTGGCGTATGTGTGCATACTATGTAGAACATGATTCTTACAAGCGTAATATCTGGGAAATAGTGGGTCTTAGAGAAAAAACATAGATACTATTTTTATAGAGAATTTTAAGATCTACAACTTTGCTCTGAAGTACTTTTTCGATAAAACTTACCGTTTTCGAGAAAAATCCAAAAAACCTAAAATTTTGACCTTGGGCCCCGAATAAGTCCCTAAGCTCACATGGGACTGATGGGGACTTTTGACACTTTATTCCTTGTGGTAAACTGGTAAACCTAAGGTCTCTACGAAGATTTGGCTCTGTCGGAATTTTCTTTATTTCAATTGTCTAAAATGACCGGACTAATACGTGGCGTATGTGTGCATACTATGTAGAACATGATTCTTACAAGCGTAATATCTGGGAAATAGTGGGTCTTAGAGAAAAAATCATAGAGATCATTTTTATAGAGAATTTTAAGATCTACAACTTTGCTTTGAGGTACTTTTTCGATAAAACTTACCGTTTTTGAGAAAAATCCAAAAAACCTAAAATTTTGACCTTGGGCCCCGAATAAGTCCCTAAGCTCACATGGGACTGATGGGGACTTTTGACACTTTATTCCTTGTGGTAAACTGGTAAACCTAAGGTCTCTACGAAGATTTGGCTCTGTCGGAATTTTCTTTATTTCAATTGTCTAAAATGACCGGACTAATACGTGGCATATGTGTGCATACTATGTAGAACATGATTCTTACAAGCGCAATATCTAGGAAATAGTGGGTCTTAGAGAAAAAACATAGATACCATTTTTATAGAGAATTTTAAGATCTACAACTTTGCTCTGAGGTACTTTTTCGATAAAACTTACCGTTTTCGAGAAAAATCCAAAAAACCTAAAATTTTGACCTTGGGCAACGAATAAGTCCCTAAGCTCACATGGGACTGATGGGGACTTTTGACACTTTATTCCTTGTGGTAAACTGGTAAACCTAAGGTCTCTACGAAGATTTGGCTCTGTCGGAATTTTCTTTATTTCAATTGTCTAAAATGACCGGACTAATACGTGGCATGTGTGTGCATACTATGTAGAACATGATTCTTACAAGCGCAATATCTAGGAAATAGTGGGTCTTAGAGAAAAAATCATAGAGATCATTTTTATAGAGAATTTTAAGATCTACAACTTTGCTCTGAAGTACTTTTTCGATAAAACTTACCGTTTTCGAGAAAAATCCAAAAAACCTAAAATTTTGACCTTGGGCCCCGAATAAGTCCCTAAGCTCACATGGGACTGATGGGGACTTTTGACACTTTATTCCTTGTGGTAAACTGGTAAACCTAAGGTCTCTACGAAGATTTGGCTCTGTCGGAATTTTCTTTATTTCAATTGTCTAAAATGACCGGACTAATACGTGGCGTATGTGTGCATACTATGTAGAACATGATTCTTACAAGCGTAATATCTGGGAAATAGTGGGTCTTAGAGAAAAAATCATAGGGATCATTTTTATAGAGAATTTTAAGATCTACAACTTTGCTCTGAGGTACTTTTTCGATAAAACTTACCGTTTTCGAGAAAAATCCAAAAAACCTAAAATTTTGACCTTGGGCCCCGAATAAGTCCCTAAGCTCACATGGGACTGATGGGGACTTTTGACACTTTATTCCTTGTGGTAAACTGGTAAACCTAAGGTCTCTACGAAGATTTGGCTCTGTCGGAATTTTCTTTATTTCAATTGTCTAAAATGACCGGACTAATACGTGGCATATGTGTGCATACTATGTAGAACATGATTCTTACAAGCGCAATATCTAGGAAATAGTGGGTCTTAGAGAAAAAACATAGATACTATTTTTATAGAGAATTTTAAGATCTACAACTTTGCTCTGAAGTACTTTTTCGATAAAACTTACCGTTTTCGAGAAAAATCCAAAAAACCTAAAATTTTGACCTTGGGCCCCGAATAAGTCCCTAAGCTCACATGGGACTGATGGGGACTTTTGACACTTTATTCCTTGTGGTAAACTGGTAAACCTAAGGTCTCTACGAAGATTTGGCTCTGTCGGAATTTTCTTTATTTCAATTGTCTAAAATGACCGGACTAATACGTGGCGTATGTGTGCATACTATGTAGAACATGATTCTTACAAGCGTAATATCTGGGAAATAGTGGGTCTTAGAGAAAAAACATAGATACCATTTTTATAGAGAATTTTAAGATCTACAACTTTGCTCTGAGGTACTTTTTCGATAAAACTTACCGTTTTCGAGAAAAATCCAAAAAACCTAAAATTTTGACCTTGGGCAACGAATAAGTCCCTAAGCTCACATGGGACTGATGGGGACTTTTGACACTTTATTCCTTGTGGTAAACTGGTAAACCTAAGGTCTCTACGAAGATTTGGCTCTGTCGGAATTTTCTTTATTTCAATTGTCTAAAATGACCGGACTAATACGTGGCATGTGTGTGCATACTATGTAGAACATGATTCTTACAAGCGCAATATCTAGGAAATAGTGGGTCTTAGAGAAAAAACATAGATACTATTTTTATAGAGAATTTTAAGATCTACAACTTTGCTCTGAAGTACTTTTTCGATAAAACTTACCGTTTTCGAGAAAAATCCAAAAAACCTAAAATTTTGACCTTGGGCCCCGAATAAGTCCCTAAGCTCACATGGGACTGATGGGGACTTTTGACACTTTATTCCTTGTGGTAAACTGGTAAACCTAAGGTCTCTACGAAGATTTGGCTCTGTCGGAATTTTCTTTATTTCAATTGTCTAAAATGACCGGACTAATACGTGGCGTATGTGTGCATACTATGTAGAACATGATTCTTACAAGCGTAATATCTGGGAAATAGTGGGTCTTAGAGAAAAAACATAGATACTATTTTTATAGAGAATTTTAAGATCTACAACTTTGCTCTGAAGTACTTTTTCGATAAAACTTACCGTTTTCGAGAAAAATCCAAAAAACCTAAAATTTTGACCTTGGGCCCCGAATAAGTCCCTAAGCTCACATGGGACTGATGGGGACTTTTGACACTTTATTCCTTGTGGTAAACTGGTAAACCTAAGGTCTCTACGAAGATTTGGCTCTGTCGGAATTTTCTTTATTTCAATTGTCTAAAATGACCGGACTAATACGTGGCGTATGTGTGCATACTATGTAGAACATGATTCTTACAAGCGTAATATCTGGGAAATAGTGGGTCTTAGAGAAAAAATCATAGAGATCATTTTTATAGAGAATTTTAAGATCTACAACTTTGCTTTGAGGTACTTTTTCGATAAAACTTACCGTTTTTGAGAAAAATCCAAAAAACCTAAAATTTTGACCTTGGGCCCCGAATAAGTCCCTAAGCTCACATGGGACTGATGGGGACTTTTGACACTTTATTCCTTGTGGTAAACTGGTAAACCTAAGGTCTCTACGAAGATTTGGCTCTGTCGGAATTTTCTTTATTTCAATTGTCTAAAATGACCGGACTAATACGTGGCATATGTGTGCATACTATGTAGAACATGATTCTTACAAGCGCAATATCTAGGAAATAGTGGGTCTTAGAGAAAAAACATAGATACCATTTTTATAGAGAATTTTAAGATCTACAACTTTGCTCTGAGGTACTTTTTCGATAAAACTTACCGTTTTCGAGAAAAATCCAAAAAACCTAAAATTTTGACCTTGGGCAACGAATAAGTCCCTAAGCTCACATGGGACTGATGGGGACTTTTGACACTTTATTCCTTGTGGTAAACTGGTAAACCTAAGGTCTCTACGAAGATTTGGCTCTGTCGGAATTTTCTTTATTTCAATTGTCTAAAATGACCGGACTAATACGTGGCATGTGTGTGCATACTATGTAGAACATGATTCTTACAAGCGCAATATCTAGGAAATAGTGGGTCTTAGAGAAAAAATCATAGAGATCATTTTTATAGAGAATTTTAAGATCTACAACTTTGCTCTGAGGTACTTTTTCGATAAAACTTACCGTTTTCGAGAAAAATCCAAAAAACCTAAAATTTTGACCTTGGGCCCCGAATAAGTCCCTAAGCTCACATGGGACTGATGGGGACTTTTGACACTTTATTCCTTGTGGTAAACTGGTAAACCTAAGGTCTCTACGAAGATTTGGCTCTGTCGGAATTTTCTTTATTTCAATTGTCTAAAATGACCGGACTAATACGTGGCGTATGTGTGCATACTATGTAGAACATGATTCTTACAAGCGTAATATCTGGGAAATAGTGGGTCTTAGAGAAAAAATCATAGGGATCATTTTTATAGAGAATTTTAAGATCTACAACTTTGCTCTGAGGTACTTTTTCGATAAAACTTACCGTTTTCGAGAAAAATCCAAAAAACCTAAAATTTTGACCTTGGGCCCCGAATAAGTCCCTAAGCTCACATGGGACTGATGGGGACTTTTGACACTTTATTCCTTGTGGTAAACTGGTAAACCTAAGGTCTCTACGAAGATTTGGCTCTGTCGGAATTTTCTTTATTTCAATTGTCTAAAATGACCGGACTAATACGTGGCATATGTGTGCATACTATGTAGAACATGATTCTTACAAGCGCAATATCTAGGAAATAGTGGGTCTTAGAGAAAAAACATAGATACTATTTTTATAGAGAATTTTAAGATCTACAACTTTGCTCTGAAGTACTTTTTCGATAAAACTTACCGTTTTCGAGAAAAATCCAAAAAACCTAAAATTTTGACCTTGGGCCCCGAATAAGTCCCTAAGCTCACATGGGACTGATGGGGACTTTTGACACTTTATTCCTTGTGGTAAACTGGTAAACCTAAGGTCTCTACGAAGATTTGGCTCTGTCGGAATTTTCTTTATTTCAATTGTCTAAAATGACCGGACTAATACGTGGCGTATGTGTGCATACTATGTAGAACATGATTCTTACAAGCGTAATATCTGGGAAATAGTGGGTCTTAGAGAAAAAATCATAGGGATCATTTTTATAGAGAATTTTAAGATCTACAACTTTGCTCTAAAGTACTTTTTCGATAAAACTTACCGTTTTCGAGAAAAATCCAAAAAACCTAAAATTTTGACCTTGGGCCCCGAATAAGTCCCTAAGCTCACATGGGACTGATGGGGACTTTTGACACTTTATTCCTTGTGGTAAACCTAAGGTCTCTACGAAGATTTGGCTCTGTCGGAATTTTCTTTATTTCAATTGTCTAAAATGACCGGACTAATACGTGGCGTATGTGTGCATACTATGTAGAACATGATTCTTACAAGCGTAATATCTGGGAAATAGTGGGTCTTAGAGAAAAAATCATAGAGATCATTTTTATAGAGAATTTTAAGATCTACAACTTTGCTCTGAGGTACTTTTTCGATAAAACTTACCGTTTTTGAGAAAAATCCAAAAAACCTAAAATTTTGACCTTGGGCCCCGAATAAGTCCCTAAGCTCACATGGGACTGATGGGGACTTTTGACACTTTATTCCTTGTGGTAAACTGGTAAACCTAAGGTCTCTACGAAGATTTGGCTCTGTCGGAATTTTCTTTATTTCAATTGTCTAAAATGACCGGACTAATACGTGGCATATGTGTGCATACTATGTAGAACATGATTCTTACAAGCGCAATATCTAGGAAATAGTGGGTCTTAGAGAAAAAACATAGATACCATTTTTATAGAGAATTTTAAGATCTACAACTTTGCTTTGAGGTACTTTTTCGATAAAACTTACCGTTTTCGAGAAAAATCCAAAAAACCTAAAATTTTGACCTTGGGCCCCGAATAAGTCCCTAAGCTCACATGGGACTGATGGGGACTTTTGACACTTTATTCCTTGTGGTAAACTGGTAAACCTAAGGTCTCTACGAAGATTTGGCTCTGTCGGAATTTTCTTTATTTCAATTGTCTAAAATGACCGGACTAATACGTGGCGTATGTGTGCATACTATGTAGAACATGATTCTTACAAGCGTAATATCTGGGAAATAGTGGGTCTTAGAGAAAAAATCATAGAGATCATTTTTATAGAGAATTTTAAGATCTACAACTTTGCTCTGAGGTACTTTTTCGATAAAACTTACCGTTTTCGAGAAAAATCCAAAAAACCTAAAATTTTGACCTTGGGCCCCGAATAAGTCCCTAAGCTCACATGGGACTGATGGGGACTTTTGACACTTTATTCCTTGTGGTAAACTGGTAAACCTAAGGTCTCTACGAAGATTTGGCTCTGTCGGAATTTTCTTTATTTCAATTGTCTAAAATGACCGGACTAATACGTGGCGTATGTGTGCATACTATGTAGAACATGATTCTTACAAGCGTAATATCTGGGAAATAGTGGGTCTTAGAGAAAAAATCATAGGGATCATTTTTATAGAGAATTTTAAGATCTACAACTTTGCTCTGAGGTACTTTTTCGATAAAACTTACCGTTTTCGAGAAAAATCCAAAAAACCTAAAATTTTGACCTTGGGCCCCGAATAAGTCCCTAAGCTCACATGGGACTGATGGGGGACTTTTGACACTTTATTCCTTGTGGTAAACTGGTAAACCTAAGGTCTCTACGAAGATTTGGCTCTGTCGGAATTTTCTTTATTTCAATTGTCTAAAATGACCGGACTAATACGTGGCATATGTGTGCATACTATGTAGAACATGATTCTTACAAGCGCAATATCTAGGAAATAGTGGGTCTTAGAGAAAAAACATAGATACTATTTTTATAGAGAATTTTAAGATCTACAACTTTGCTCTGAAGTACTTTTTCGATAAAACTTACCGTTTTCGAGAAAAATCCAAAAAACCTAAAATTTTGACCTTGGGCCCCGAATAAGTCCCTAAGCTCACATGGGACTGATGGGGACTTTTGACACTTTATTCCTTGTGGTAAACTGGTAAACCTAAGGTCTCTACGAAGATTTGGCTCTGTCGGAATTTTCTTTATTTCAATTGTCTAAAATGACCGGACTAATACGTGGCGTATGTGTGCATACTATGTAGAACATGATTCTTACAAGCGTAATATCTGGGAAATAGTGGGTCTTAGAGAAAAAATCATAGGGATCATTTTTATAGAGAATTTTAAGATCTACAACTTTGCTCTGAGGTACTTTTTCGATAAAACTTACCGTTTTCGAGAAAAATCCAAAAAACCTAAAATTTTGACCTTGGGCCCCGAATAAGTCCCTAAGCTCACATGGGACTGATGGGGACTTTTGACACTTTATTCCTTGTGGTAAACCTAAGGTCTCTACGAAGATTTGGCTCTGTCGGAATTTTCTTTATTTCAATTGTCTAAAATGACCGGACTAATACGTGGCGTATGTGTGCATACTATGTAGAACATGATTCTTACAAGCGTAATATCTGGGAAATAGTGGGTCTTAGAGAAAAAATCATAGAGATCATTTTTATAGAGAATTTTAAGATCTACAACTTTGCTTTGAGGTACTTTTTCGATAAAACTTACCGTTTTTGAGAAAAATCCAAAAAACCTAAAATTTTGACCTTGGGCCCCGAATAAGTCCCTAAGCTCACATGGGACTGATGGGGACTTTTGACACTTTATTCCTTGTGGTAAACTGGTAAACCTAAGGTCTCTACGAAGATTTGGCTCTGTCGGAATTTTCTTTATTTCAATTGTCTAAAATGACCGGACTAATACGTGGCATATGTGTGCATACTATGTAGAACATGATTCTTACAAGCGCAATATCTAGGAAATAGTGGGTCTTAGAGAAAAAACATAGATACCATTTTTATAGAGAATTTTAAGATCTACAACTTTGCTCTGAGGTACTTTTTCGATAAAACTTACCGTTTTCGAGAAAAATCCAAAAAACCTAAAATTTTGACCTTGGGCAACGAATAAGTCCCTAAGCTCACATGGGACTGATGGGGACTTTTGACACTTTATTCCTTGTGGTAAACTGGTAAACCTAAGGTCTCTACGAAGATTTGGCTCTGTCGGAATTTTCTTTATTTCAATTGTCTAAAATGACCGGACTAATACGTGGCATGTGTGTGCATACTATGTAGAACATGATTCTTACAAGCGCAATATCTAGGAAATAGTGGGTCTTAGAGAAAAAACATAGATACTATTTTTATAGAGAATTTTAAGATCTACAACTTTGCTCTGAGGTACTTTTTCGATAAAACTTACCGTTTTCGAGAAAAATCCAAAAAACCTAAAATTTTGACCTTGGGCCCCGAATAAGTCCCTAAGCTCACATGGGACTGATGGGGACTTTTGACACTTTATTCCTTGTGGTAAACTGGTAAACCTAAGGTCTCTACGAAGATTTGGCTCTGTCGGAATTTTCTTTATTTCAATTGTCTAAAATGACCGGACTAATACGTGGCGTATGTGTGCATACTATGTAGAACATGATTCTTACAAGCGTAATATCTGGGAAATAGTGGGTCTTAGAGAAAAAACATAGATACTATTTTTATAGAGAATTTTAAGATCTACAACTTTGCTCTGAGGTACTTTTTCGATAAAACTTACCGTTTTCGAGAAAAATCCAAAAAACCTAAAATTTTGACCTTGGGCCCCGAATAAGTCCCTAAGCTCACATGGGACTGATGGGGACTTTTGACACTTTATTCCTTGTGGTAAACTGGTAAACCTAAGGTCTCTACGAAGATTTGGCTCTGTCGGAATT